>JAVANC010000028.1:37233152-37758152 GCA_033319125.1 Parnassius glacialis | reverse complement strand
AGCAGTGCAGGCACTGCTGTTTGGCGGTGGAAATATATTAGGTAAGAGTGTGGCACATATTCAGGCTCCTAGACAATAAAAGAGTCCTACCACCTAGTAAAAAGTAATAAGTGGTCACTGTCGCTTTTTTGGTTATGAATGATCATTGTGTCATGTCTCCAACAGACTTGGAAAGTTGAAGCATGATACGAAAAACTTCAAATTTTCTAAATACTATAATGGATAAAATTTAGCCATACTTGACAAGAACTTTATATTTTTTAATTCCTTACTAGGATGCAAACAGTTTTCTGATTAACACTGGCCTCATATACAGTAGAAACAATTGCCGCAATCCCACAAACCAAGCTTGCCGTAGTATCTCAGGGAAGTTTGCCTTAAACTTCACAATATGCTAACAAACCGAGTTCAAAACCCACCGGCAAGTTATTAAAAAAGTGAGGAAATATATATGCCTAAGAAAATATACATATTTCGAACATATGTGAAGTCCGCTAACACGTATTGGAGCAGCGTGACGGATTATTCCCTGCATGCAACCCCTCTCAGAAGTGAAAGGAGGTACGAGTATGCATATGATGGGGCGTATAATATGCTGTTAATATACTTAACGTTTATTTTATTTAACTTTTTGCAATATTCCAAATCATTTTTAATATATTATATACATTACAGGCCATCATCGTCTTGCAAAGAAGGCATAAGCGACGCATATTACGAGGCAGAGCTAGATGGTCAAAATGGTGACTGTGACAAATACCTCGACGATTGCCCTTTTAGCCTATTTGATGTTGTAACTCGATTGGTTGAAATACGACACTAAAAAATTAAAAAATATATCGGAAATAAAAAATTGATTGTTATTTTGTTTCTCTTATGATTCCTTCATTTTTTATATAGAATAAAGGTAACAAACGAGCACACGTCCACCCTATGGTAAGTGGATACTTGTGGCCTAGAGATACTTACATCTATCTTCAATTAAAAATCAAAGTGCAGATGCGTTGTCAACCCTGAGAACTAAAATGGAATGCCCCACATCCAGTAATAAAGTTATCTGGTTCTCACACACTCACCTTGTGAAATACAGCAGCATTAAGCTGCTATTTTACACTGATATGCTGTGAGAGAGTGGTCCCTCCCGGATCGAGCCTACTCATTCGTGCTACCAGCATAATATAGTTGTAGTGTGGCTCTACCAATTATATTTTTTTAATTCATATAAGGGCTCATAACATTAAATTAAATTGGTAGACGGATTGACGACAACAGTCCCAGATTCTAGTTTCTGTGATGTTAATGATGTTAGCCTATGCGGCTCTTATAGCTTCATCGGACTTAGGACTCGCCGCCGCGAGCTATAAAGAAAGGGGAGGAGGGGAGCAAATTATTTATTTTAGTGCAACGTTGCAAAAGCGATGCTGCACTAAAATCAATAATCTTGGGGTGAAAATATTGTGTTCAGTGATCAGAGTAGGTGGCTACGTTTACCACTAGCGGATTAGGATGTGTCTCAGCCCTCTCAAAATAGCGCCGAGATATTGCCTTGAAATATTCAAAGATCGTCGCAAGTTGACAGTCTCTGTGTAGGTCGGAGTTTCGCTGGGCTCCGGTTGCTATGCAAACGAATCTATTTTGGACGACTTGGAGGTCGTATAAATTACTATGGTTTACGTGCGCGAAAACTACGCTTGTGTAAGAAATGATAGGTCTTACGCACACTGTATAAAGGTTGAGCTTGTGTCTTAAGGTCAGTTTGCTCTTGCTGTTAACTAGCGGGTGAAGGCGACTAGTGACGAATTTTGCACGGTGAATGTCGTAGTATGGTCGAATGTAACCCCTAGGTATTTGACTGTACAGGGCGATCGTACCTAACGATTTCTTGGGGTTTCTGATTTCATGATTGAAAATGAAAATCCTTTGAAAATGTTTTGCTACACTTTTCTCAGCATTCACTTCTATTTTCCATAAGCGGAACCAATCGCCTAAGCGGTTGACGGCTGTTTGGAGCGTCTCGGCGAGGATTGTTTTATTATGATGGGCGACGAAAAGTGCCGTGTTATCGACGAAAAGAGCAGTATTTACTACTGAGTCCTTCGGGATGTCACTCGCGAAGAGTGTAAAGAGTAGTGGGGAGAGAACGGAGCCCTGTGGGACTCCAGCCTTGAGGGGATACTTTGTAGAGCGAGTACCCTCTGTTCGACAGCAAAAGTGGCAATTGGCAAGAAAGGCTCTGATGATACGGGTGAGCTTATCAGGCAAGTTAAGTTATACAGCTTGTAAAGCAAAACGTTTTACCACACTTTATCAAACGCTTTTGCGACATCGAAGAAGAGGGCACCGATTATGGTGGTTCTGTGACTTCTTTTTGGGAGGTTGAGTCTTTAAAAATGTATTCTGTGAGGCGAAGTAACTGAGTGGTGCACGAGTGTTCGGTTCAGAAGCGGAACTTCTCGTCTGGGAGAAGTTTGTTAGTGAGGACGTATTTACAAAGGCGATTCAATATGAGTCGCTCGTAAACTTTCCCCAGTGTACTGAGGAGATTTATTAGTTTGTAATTATTATTTTGTACTTGGTAGAGCCATGCTGCAGCTATATTTGTAGTATAGTTGTAGCACCTTGAGACCCTTTTTACTGGAAATGAGGCATTCCATCTTAGTCTTCACGGCTGACATTGCATCTGCATTTTAATTCGCAAACGAAGAATGGTGTAGATATCTATGGGCCACAGCAACCACTTCCCATCAGGTGGACTGTGTGCTCGTTTGTCACCCTATATTATAAAAAAACGAACACGGATGTTTACCAAGTGTATACATATAACGAACACCTATACACCTAGCGCGTTGGTATGCAAGGGTGTGTACCTAGCAGTTGCCTAATGCAACAAAAAATTTTTTCTTTGTTACAGAGACTTTTGTACTCTACGAGAAAAATTGCACATGAAAAGCACCGAAGCCCGGGAAAAGTATTTCTAGACGATACAAATATATCCTTATCCTTTGTACGAATCGAAACTGCGACCTGTAACCAAACGCGTGACTACCTTACTACTAATGCCTTTCGCATATTTATAATTATTAAAATATTCCCAAAAAAGGCCTATACATCCCGTATGCCCCTTCTGTAAAAACAACCCCTGCTTTGTACAATGTTCTCTTTCGTACCGGTGTGAAAGTTGTGTATACATATGAATATTGCATATATTCACGACGCTCGCTGCCTTTGTAAATGCGGAAACCGCCTTAACGGAGCATAGACTTTACTGAACGCTACTTCCGTCCAAAAAACATTAGCGTTAGTCGCGCTTTAAGGCTGCGCACAAAGCAAATTAACGCAAAGTAGAATTGAATTTTACTATGCTAAATTAAGTTCAAGACTAAAACAAAGATATTTAAGAATAATTCCTCATCATCTTCAATTATTCAAGTACATTAGTCTCGATATATATAAAAACACAAATAGCGAAATACTCAAACGCTACTCAATTTTAAGTCTCGTGGTGTCACAGTCACTTTGGCTTTAAGTGATAAAGACAGCATTATTGCCATGCTTTGCAGACAGTTGGCAACCATAGTTTTTATATTTTAGTTGATTTGATGAAAACTGCTTCCAATCTCTTGGTTTGGTCCCCTCTTGCGCTTCTTTCGACACCCATGATACGATATGGGGTACTGGATATTCTTATACTGCCACTACACGATTTCATAGTATACAATCACTAAGATTTTTTTATTTGCTATAACATGTTACGATATATTCATTCAAAATAATTTTGGCGCATACGTCTTTTTCATTCTAATCTCAAAGTAAATGCATGCTTTGTTGGGTGGTCGACATGTGTAGAGCTATTTTTTTCTTACTTTGTACCGCTCTTTGTGAAGTTTTACTTAAAAATTTCTCCTATCAGCTTCAATAAAATTGATTATTTACGGCTCCGTGGCGCAGTGGCTTAGCAATCACTTGTTGCGATGGGGGCCGCGGGTTCGAATCCCGCACGGAACAATTATTTGTATGGCCTACAAATAATTGTTCCGGGTCTGGATGTTTGTCCTTGTGCAATTTATGTTTGTAAACTGCCTCCACAACACAGGAGAAAATCCTAGTGTGGGGGTAACGTTTTAAAAAAAATAAAAATAAAATTGTTTATCATACGAATGAAATAATAAATATACGAATAAAATAGTAAACACTCACGCCTGTCACCCAGAGGGGTAGGCAGATACTATGGACTTCCATTTGGCACGATCCTGACACACATGAATATAACATGAGAAATTAGAATGACTACGATAAATTTTGTATTTATATGAACAAAACGTAAGAATTTAAGACTCCTAAATTTCACGAGAAGAAAATAACTATTTTTTTTATATTATAAGGGTCACAAACGAGCACATAATCTACCTAAAGTTAAGTAGCTGTGGCCCGTAAACATCTACATCCATCCTCAACTACGACTCAAAATGCAGATACGTTGTCACCCGTGAGGACTAAGATAGAATGCCTCATTTCCAGTAAAAGGGGTATCCGGTTCTCTGCATTTAGGTTTTTTTAGATTTGCTAGTATTCTTTGACGATGTAAAGAAGTTAATAAATAACTATATTTGTGTTATACTACATAAATGACATACATTTATTGAGATGTAATTGCTTAGGGGTACCTAAATACGATCTCTGCAGGCATCAATATAGTCAGCTGTATCATTAAGTGCTGATTTTCCACGTGCTCGACGGTGAAAGGAAACATAGTGAGGAAGTTCTCTGATAAATATTTTCACGACAAGTGAAGGCCGCGAACACGAACTGGAGCAGTGGAGTGGTCTAACTTCTGTATAACTTTTGCAAAAATAACGAGAATCTTACACCCATATGAATTCTTCATATGTATGTTTATATGTATTGCACACCTTACGTATTTTCTTTACGTGGTAGAGCCATGCTGCAGCTATATTATATAGTTGTAGCACGAATGGATCGGCTCGACCGGGGAAGGACCACGCTCTCACAGAATACCAGCGTAAAATAGCAGCTTCACACTGCTGTGTTTCGTATGGTGACTATAGAGAATAGGAGACCCTTTTTACTGGAAAAGAGGCATTCCATCTTAGTCCTCACGGGTGGCAACGCATCTGCATTCTGATTCTTTATTGAGGATAGATGTGGATGTCTATGGGTCACAGCAACCTCTTACCATCACGTGGATTGTGTGCTCGTTTGTCACCCTAATTCTATAAAAAAATGTTTCGTATGATGACTGTAGAGGACTGGAGACCCTTTTTACTGGAAAACAGGCATTCCATCTTAGTCCTCACGAGTGACAACGCATCTGCATTTTGATTCTTTCTTGAGGATAGATAGATGTGGATCTCTATGGGTCACAGCAATCACTTACCATCAGGTGGACTGTTTCTCATCCTATACTATTAAAAAAACACCACAAAACACGACAAAAGACAGATTACAGGAAGAAACATTCAGGAAGTGTGTATAGTAAGGTGGTTATCGTTAAAGAACGATCTTTTCCAGTTCAAGGAAAACATAACATAAAAGCATGAGAATAAAACACTAAGTAGAAGTAAGAGGTAAGATTTCTTTTCCATCTAGGTATCCGTCTGGTTAGGTACCAACCTTTTACCACCTATACATGAGCCATTCCATATTAGTCCTCAGAGGTGACAACGCAATTGTAGCCTTTTTCGACCGACTTCATAAAAGAGACGGTACTCAATGCGGCTGTATGTTTTTTGTGTGTTATCTCATAACTTTTTACTAGGTGAACCGATTGCGATGACTTTTTTTATTTCAAAGCTGGTTCTTGACATATGGTCCCATATAAATTTGATCACGGTCTGACCAATAGTTTATGAGTTATTCTTAACAATTTATATTGAATAATTACAGTTTTTTATAGGTGGTAGAGCCATGCTGCAGTTATATTATGTAGTATAGTTGTAGCACGAATAGGTCGGCTCGACTGGCGAAGGACCACGCTCTCACAGAATACCAGCGTAACATAGCAGACACTGCTGTGTTTCGTATGGTGAGTGTAGAGAACCGGAGACCCTTTTTACTGGAAAAGAGGCATTCCATCTTAGTCCTCACGGGTGACAACGCATCTGCATTTTGATTCACAAACGAGGATAAACGTAGATGTCTATGGGCCACAGCAACCACTTACCATCAGGTGGGCTGTGTGCTCGTTTGTCACCCGATCCTATAAAAAAAATTGAAGTCGGTCATAAAAAATGTTTAATTTTAAATTATTATTTAAGTTGATTGTAAATATCTATAAGCTGCAGTAGTCATTTACCATCCGGTGGACCGTAAGGTCAATTACTTAAAATGTTATAAGAAAAAGCCACTTCTATTAGCGGAAATTCCAAGTTCTCAAGTTCCAAGGACAAGTAACCAATAAATACCCTTTTAGGTTTCGTTTCGGTTCATTGCACTCGATTCCGTTATAATCGAAGAGACGTTGCGGGAAGCGAGGGATAGCTCTGAAAGGATTTACTTCGTAACTAAAGAGAGGCGTTGAAGTGAATCTGGTTAGAATTGGGATGTCAAAATTTAACACTGACGCTTAATTTTATTTAAAAACTGAAGACTTGATAACGCAGTTGCTAACCGACTAAACAATGCGGGTCGCACGTACGATTCCTGAACGGAACAGCCTACAAATAATTGTTTCTGGTCGGAGTGAACGAGTATGTCTATTTATGTATGAACGAGTGAGTACTTAAAACGCCTCAACAATACACGATAAATTTGTCACTTTCCTTAAAATAAAAAATTACTTTTTCATTGACATTTTTAACCACAACAACATTCTTCAAACATTATCTAAAACGTTAGAGGTACAATTCCCACATAGTCGTAATTAGCTACTATGACCTATAGATTCCTGCAGTGGCAAAGGAGGTCTCAAACGCGGTGTCGCCCTGTGAACTAAGATTCAAGTTGGGGAAAAAAGGGTGTACGGCGGTAGAAATGGCCAAAAAAGTGATACTTAGTATTATGAAGGGCTAGAATGACCTCTACAGTATATTAATTTTTAATACGTGGTAAAGCCACGCTGCAGCTATATTGTGGTTGCAGCATAAATGAGCCGGCTCGACCGAGGTGGGACCACGCTCTCATAGAATACCACAGTAAAATAGCAGCTTAATGCTGCTGTGTTTCATATGGTGAGTGTAGAGAACCGGAGAACCTTTTTACTGGAAACTAGGCATTCCATTTTAGTTCTCGGGGTGACAACGCGTCTGCATTGTGTTGTGCGATATTGTGGTGGCTATGACTAATCATAACCACCATTTGTTATAACTTACCAAAAACCAAAAACTTATGCGATAGAATGGGTGCGTATCTATGACGAGTTAAACAGCTATAATTATGTGTTATAAAATGTAATTATGTGTCGTAAGAGGCAACAGAGAGAAACAAATCAGCAGATGGGCAGCAGCCTCTTTCTAAAAATAAAAAAACTGCAGTTGCCAAACTGTTTGCCAAGCTTGGCAAATACAACAACAAATAACAAATATGAGGCCTCTATGAAGCAATCTATGGGAAGACCTATGTTCAGCCACTGCTGACTTTAATAGGCTGTAACGGTATATTATCTTTAAAAATAATAAAAAACGGTGCGAAGTTACTTTCGTCATTTTTTTAAATATTATGTTGCCTTTTTAAAAACGAAACTTCAACTACTTGTACCAAAAATAGAAGTTTTAATTTCATTTTATTTATTTTCATGCAATCTTAGTGAGTACATTTACAATACAACTAGAACTACAGAATAAATAATAGTACTACGTACAGAAGTTGCACTCTTTTGATGTTGACTGCTTGCCGACGTTTTAATAGCGTACATAGTTATTATTACTCAGATAAATCGCGCACGCAAGCTAAATAAAACTTTATCGATGCGCGCGAGGGTCCGTGTTACTTTGCATCTTTTCTCCTTACTACGTCACATCGGACTTTCCGTGGTTGCTAAGGGCTGTTAATAAAGAGTAAAAAAATACATTGTGAAATGGTAAGTTACTTAGGTAAAGTACCTATGTTGACTATAATCTACCATATTATTTATTATCTACTATGTGAGTTCTATGATGCCCAACGCATGCAACTTGCAAGGCCATTCGTCGGGAATCGAAATGCTTGGTTCGAATAGGTAGATAGCGTAAACAACAAATAAACCCGAAATACGATTCCTAAGAGAAATATGATCGTAATCTACTTAGGTGAAAATCTTGTGAACAAAGTTTTAATTTCAGTATTTTGTGCTATTATAACTTAAAATATTTTAATTACAAAGACGAGTATAGGTATTTAAGTAGGTACTTGGGTAATGAAGTACATTTCAACTTAGTTTTGTAATAAAGTACTTAGGTATTACTTCTATAGTTAAATTATTACTTAATTATTTTTTCGCTATAAGTACCTATCTAACAAAAAATGAAATAAATTTACCTTTCATTATCCTTCAGTAACTCAAAAAATATATCTGAATCCTTTTAATTGCTCATTAAGTATCCACCCCCGCAACAATTATAGTAGGAACGACGTTTTGCCATTATAATTTATCAAATAGATAGGTAATATACATACGTAGGCGGTCCCATAATGAATTGGCCTAACTATGAACCAATGAAGGAAATGAAACGAAACCAATTTTATTTTTCAATATAATCACCATGAATACTAACACACTTCTGACATCTGTGAATCAACATCTCTAAACCTTTATAAAAATAATCACATTTTTTATCCTCAAAATGACTGAAGACGGCCGCCTGCAACTCTTCATCGCTTGAAAATTTTCTTACTCTTAAGTCCCGCTTTAAATTTGGAAATAAATAATAGTCGGACGGGGCCATGTCTAGACTGTAAGGTGGATGTTGAACTTCTGTGAACCCGCATTGACGAACTGCATCCTTCGAAACACCAGCGGTTTTTAAATAATAATAGCAACGCCCTGTTCATACAGGGGCGTTGTCATGGAGCAACAGGACACCTTTAGACAGCTTGCCTCTTCGTTTTTCCTTTATCTTGTCTCGTAATTTATATATTAAAGAAGCATAATTTTCGCCGTTCACGACTGTATTACGTTCTTTAAAATCCACCATCAAAATGCCTTGAAAATCCCAAAATATTGTGCACATCAGTTTTTTAGTCGATTGTTGCACCTTTGCCTTTCTAGGGGGCTTTTCACCCTTATAACGCCATTCCATTGACTTGCGCTTGCTTTGTGTATCATAATACAAGATCATAGTTTCATCACCAGTCACTAGCCGCTCGATCACAGTCTTTGGATTTTCGCCACAAAGATCCAAAAACTCCGAAGCGCAACGCACTCTTTCCTGTCTCTGTACCGCTGAAAGTAGTTTCGGTACCCATCTTGCACTCACTTTTTTCATGTGAAGATGTTCATGGATCGCGCAATGAACGGTACTCTTAGAGAGCCCAAGCCTTGCTGCAATTTCTCTAATCTTCAAACGGCGGTCACTCAGAACCTCCTCTTCGATAAGAGCAATCGTTTCAGGTGTGAGCACTTCAACAGGTCGACCGTCGTGGCCAAAGTCTTCGACGGTTTCTCTTCCGAGGCGAAACTATTTCACCCAATTTTTCACTGTGCTATAGGAGGGGGTAGACTCCTTATACACGCCATCCAATCGTTCTTTTATTTGGGCAGGGGATAAATCTTCTTTAAACAGAAACTTTATGACACTTCGATACTCAGTTTTCGACATTTTGAAAAAATACGCGACTCTCGTTACTCAAATGCCTGTTAAACTAAGACTAAGCATTTCATGTCGATGCATGTTTCTTATATTAAGTGCACGATAAACGTACTATTGTTATATTATTTAATGCAACACAACATGTAGCGACATGTCGCGTTGAACTATATCAGGCCAGTTCATTATGGGACCGCCTGGTATATCTTATTCTTAAATTACATAAAAACTTTTTCAACTATTTTATCCTACAATTAAATATACTAAACACTAAACAAAAACTATTTCGACGAATATATCAACAAGTATTTACAAAAAATTATTTACGTAAACAGCGTTAAAATACTTTAACATTCAATCGCCTTGAGCGCGCTAGCCCCGACTGCGATCTACCCCTGGGGCAGCTCGCGATTGTAGGTAATTATTTCACGTAGGTAGCAAGAGTGACAGAAGCCTGCTAAGAAGCCTGCTAGAACCGAAAACTAACATTTTGTTATTTTTAGGGTACCGCATTACTAAATGAAAAAGCAGAACATTTCTAAGATCACTTAGTTCTCAAGATGATTTTTCTAAGGAACAAGTAAAGTTGATATTATTACAAAATACTAAGGTCTATGGTCTCTTGGAGTTGTAAAAAATTAAAACTTTCAAGTCAACACAGTCAAAAAATAGAGCCTTATATCACGTATTTTGATACTCGCAAACACTCATCAAATTATACTTACCATTGACCTGGAATCATAGAAGCAAGGTTAATTTATACAAACTTAAATTTGTAGTTGAAATATCTACTAACCGTGATATATACGGACGAATGGGAGAACATTTTTTTTTTCATTTATATTTGTCCTTCAAGTTACTCGAGTTCTTTTTCAATGGACTTCAAAAAATGGACAAGGTTCTCAATTCGACTGTTTTTTATATGTGTTATATCAGATTTTTTTCTATGTGATCCGATTTTGATGATGCTATTATTATTTAAAAGCTCCCATATAAATTTGATCAAGATCTGACCAGTAATTTTTGAGTTATCCTTAATAATTTGTATTTAATTGACTTGGACTACATTGTTCTCATTTTATTTATATTGAAGTCGGTTGTACAAGGTTTTTAATTTTCCTACTTGTTTCAAATTATATCTTTCCTTCAATCCGACTTACATTTTCATGGGAGCAATTTTAATGGACCCTCTTTAAGGAACCCTCAGGGCGCGAGTCCTACACGCATTTGTCAATTTTTTTTAATGAGTATTGATTATAGCTAGGATTCAAGCCCTGAACGTAATACCCTGATTCCTTGCCCACCAAGCAATTGAATTGCCGCAGATTATGATGACAAAGATAGTAACAGTAAGAAAAAAATTTTACCATTTTAAATAGAAATAATAAACATACGTATAAAACAACTTACCAATACACTTAATATAGTCTAAACTAACCAACAAGCCCAATAAAGTCACTTCACTCTCTCTGTGAACGTTTGTGGGCACTCAAAGTGATTTTCGTGCAAAGTGCCTCTTCGTTTCAGTCATAACTTTGACTCGCGTGAAATGAATTTTTCTTTTAACTCGTAAGTGCCTAGTAACTTTCCGGATAAATAAAACACATTAAAAGCCATTTTTCCAGTTTCCTTTATAAACTATACTAACATCAAATTCTTATTCTTCGTCAGCTCTTGGAGGCCTTGAGCTGGCAACGGCCCTTTCCTGCGGCAGAGAAAATATGCCATAATCGCAGCGCTTAGCAATCCGAATTGCCAACACACTACTAGACATCTCACACCTTTGACCGTGTTCCCCTTCGCCCAGGTCTGGGCATTTTACGTCTTCCACACAGGATTACACCGCCACCTGTCGAATGCCATGGTCTTTATGACATTCCCCATAGTTACCTGTCTCGACACCCGCGGGATAAGATCATGTAAAAATGCTAAGAGTGAATTTGATGACTTTAAATATTCTCATTTTTAAGTCTTTTGATATGAACATAAAAAAGACTTATGACATAACGAACTGAAGTCTAAAACACGCTATCAAAGTTCTAAGGTATACCAGTATATATTGAATAGTTAGCCGGTCTAACAAATGGAGTGTTGGCCACATCCCGGGCTGATCACCTTGCCCTGCGGAAGATATCTCCTTTTCTATGTCCAAACTGGTTTACCCACGTTGTTTTCCTTTTTCACTTAGCAAGGTGGATAGAAATCGGGTTGTATGTCTACTAAAAAATTATGAAACGAGTATCTAGACACTGAACTACCAGGCTCCACTTTTATATATTATATTCTTATTTAAACTGGTACAAAGTTGAATGGAGAGTTTCCCTAACATTTCATTTAATTTTAATTAAGTTCCTTACGTACATATTTAATTTCGAAACACTATTGACCTATGCTTAAAGGAAATGGATAATTTCGACCAGACTGCCCGTTTTCAAAGAAGCGCTTTAATTGGACCCTTTCTTAAAAGAATAAAAAGTTGTAAAAGACACTTTTTTCATTATTTTCACTTTTCAATGGCCTCTTGGAAAGGGGGAACAAAGGAAGAGAATAATGAAGCAATACAGAAACAGAAATTAAGCTTCTGCACTTGATTTTGTGAGGCAAGTACCGTGCCTTGTTATTATTCTGAACTAGATATAAATTAAATCGTAATAAAATAACAAATCGTATGATTGAACTTGATACCTCTTAATATTACTGAACATCTTGAAGTGTACGCGGATATGTAGGATATTGATTTAACAATGATAAAAAATACATCCGATTCTAATGTAGCATTTTATGTATCTACATATACCATGTAGATATATAAATTATAAGTTAAATATTAATGTATAAGTTTATTGCATTTCTTTTTATATATTATATACCAGCTGACTTTTTTACCGTGAAGAAAAACAAAGGCTTGTAATAGCTGAACGAATTAGAAGCCTAGGAGGGGCTAGTTTTCAATTGTTTTTTCATTGACATGTCAAGAACATTACGAAATTATTTGTGCTGGCCACGCGCAAAGTAAATTGTAGTTAAAAAGTAAACACACACTATTTTAATTTCGATTTTTTTTACAAAATTTATAAGTTTACTTTTTAATTAAATTAAATTAAAAAAGGTGCAAAACATCCATATCATTGTTCACCTTTTACAGCCTTTATATTCTTCAAGGAAAAAGACAGGCTGTATTTTATATTACTCTGTTATTTTTTATCATTTTAATATGAAGTTTAGTACATAATCCCGTCGTTGTGTTTTCTTGATAGCCATAATGTTCTTATTTTGTTGGCACCCATCACATTATTTCCACTCGCTCCGGGTTCACTGGGAAAAAATGTCAAAAGGCATTAAGTCCGTCCTTTGTAATCCTTTTCATTAAGGTGTTTATACAATAAAATGTATGATATAAGACGGTGCGTCTATAAATTCCGGTTGGATCGAGAGTGAGCGAGAGGTTACGTCAGTCCAGCGGAGCGTCATATTCATGGTGGCCGGGTGGAATTGAGGGTAGATCGGGAAAACTCCACTTGTTTGTGCAGTATAAAGTTCACTGTAGGTACCGTGCGGGAGAGTTTCGGCCAAGTCATTCTACGAATACTAAGACTCGAGTAAAATGTATAAAATTTTCAAAGTAATGTATACCAGACGTGCTGAGTTACATGTTGGATTGGGCTGCTAGAGTATAACTGGAAAGATCTATGTCCAGCATGGCCTCTGAAAAATGATGTGCTACTCTTGATTACATTCAAATCATAGCACTTATGGTAAGCAGGGTCAAAGGAGTGAGTTGTATCTGGTTTGAACACTACTCATTATCATCAGTCAATATTTTACGATCCATTTACAATATCACATATCGTGACTCTGTCTTTTGTGGTAATGCTTCTACTACAGCCAAGGAAGAATATGTTGCTGAGAATCTGTCCTGTGTTACATTAGGATAAGTAGTCTTGCTGTTTGTTGGCATATTTTGATGTTATCATGTCATTACGTCCATCATGTTACACTACTGTGTGACTGTGACGAAAACAAATTACAGTATGATCGAACTGTAAGTTTTTTTGTTTAAAAACGTTACCCCCACACTAGGATTTTATCCTGTGTCGTGGAGGCAGTTTACAAACATAAATTGCACGAGGACAAACATCCAGACCCGAAACAATTATTTGTAGGCCATACAAATACTTGCTCCGTGCGGGATCCGAACCCGCGGCCCCCAGCGCAACAACTCATTGCTAAGCCACTGCGCCACGGAGCCGTAATTGTTCTATACTTAATTATAGTGCAGTACGCTGTTTTATTGCTAATAATGATTAATTAATCATTATTTAAGAGGGCAAGTTGAACATCTGCTCTGTTATATTTAACAATTAACCTCCTGATGTATTTCCGACAAATAAATAAATATATATCTAAAGTCCCTTCAGCGGTGCCAAGTTGACTGTCGGTATATCGAACCGCTGAAGTGTTTGTACAGTAGAGCTACGATGGCTATCCGAGTACAGAAACAGAATACGAAACCTATCCAATTGCAGAGAGGTGTAAGACATGGTGATATTATATCCCCGAAACTCTTCACCACTGCATTGGAAGACGTTTTCAAACTTCTTTACTGGAAAGGATACGGTATTAACAGCAATAGCGAGTACATCACTCACCTTCGATTTGCCGACGATATAGTCCTTATGGCAGAATCGCTGGAGGACCTAAGCACTATGCTCAATGACCTCAATAGTGTCTCCCAAAGGATATGTCTTAAGATGAACATGGACAAAACAAAGATTATGTTTAATGTCCATGTCACACCTACGCCGGTAGTTGTTGGGAACACTAAGCTCGAAGTTGTTGACGAGTATGTTTACCTGGGACAAATAGTCCGACTAGGAAAGTCCAACTTCGACCGAGAGGTCAATCGACGGATTCAACTCGGAAGCTACGACACATCTTCTCGTCAGGTATATCTCAAAACTTGAAAACGAGACTGTACAACCAGTGCGTGTTGCCAGTGATGCCATATGGAACTGCGACGTGGTCCTTCACTGCTGGTCGGTTAAGGAAGCTCAAGGTCGCTCAGTGAGCTATGGAGAGGGCAATGCTCGGAGTTTCTCTGCGTGATAAACTTAGGAATGAGGATATCCGCTGTAGAACCAGAGTAACCGACATAGCCCAACGGATTAGTAAGCTGAAGTGGTAGTGGGCCGGCCATATAGCTCGGAGAACCGACAACCGATGGGGAAGAAAGGTTCTCGAGTGGCAGCCTCGTACCGGTAGACGAAGTGTAGGGCGACCCTCCACGAGATGGAGTGACGACCTGGTAAGACATGCAGGAAGTCGATGGATGCAGGTGGCTCAGGACCGTGCTTTGTGGCATTCCTTGGGGGAGGCCTATGTTCAGCAGTGGACTTATGAAAGGCTGTAATGATGATGATTATATCTAAAACAAATATTCATTCAGCTTAAAAGGGGTCATTAGTATTAAGAGGACATTTTAACAAATATGGCCAGTGACTGAACGATCGCAACATCAGACGTCTCACACATCAAGATACGATATGTTACTTGAAAGAAACTTTCTTGAGTGGCAGCTGCGTGACCGTTAGCACAGTGTAGCGTAACCCCCATCATCATTATCATCAGCAGCAGAAGAACAAAGGTTATATCTTCCATAACATATCTATGCTAGTAATTGGGAACACTACGTTTGAAGTTTTTGATCAGTTTTTTTATAGGATAGGGTGACAAACGAGCACACAGTCCATTTGATGGTAAGTGATTGCTGTAGCCCATACACATCTAAATCTATCTTTGTTTTCGAAATAAAATGCAGATGCGTTGTCAGCCGTGAGAACTAAGATAGAATGCCTCTTTTCCAGTAAAAAGGGTCTCCGGTTTCTTACACCTACTATACGAAACAGAGCAGCATTAAGCTGCTATTTTACGTTGGTATTCTGTGAGAGCGCAGTCCTTCCCCGGGCGAGTCGACCCATTCGTGCTACTCCTATACTATTAATATAGCTGCAGCATGGCTCTACCACGTATAAAAGTATATTGCTCTAGGAAAAAATATCCGAATAGGTAAATCAAACCTTGACCGAGAGGTCAAGCCAACCAACCAACTTAGCTGGGCAGCGTTCGGAAGATTACGATACATCAACTTGTCACGTATTGAAAACAAGATTGTTGCCACCGATGACATTTGGATCTGAGACGTGGTCTCTCACCGCTTGCCGTATGAGGATCAAGACTTGCCGTATGAGGATCTTAGCAAGCTATGAAAAGGGTTATGCTCGGAGTTTCTGTGTGTGATATTCGCAATAGAGCCAGAATAACTCAACGCATCAGCAAGCTGAAGTGGAATGAGCCGACCATATAGTTTGAAAAGAAATGACAGAAAGCATCTCTCGAGTGGCATTCTCGAACCGGTAAGGAGTGTAGGGAAGCCCCCCATTAGATGAAGCGACGACCTGGTAAGAGATCCAAAAAGTCTATGGTCTTTTTTCTGGTTTCTTTTTTTTAAACGTTATCTCCACACTAGATTTTCTCCTGTATCGTGGGGGCAGTTTACATACATAAATTTCACATGGACAATCATTCAGACCCGGAACAATTATTTGTAGGCCATTCAAATACTTGTTCCGTGCGGGATTCGAACCCACGGCCTTTGGCGCTGCAACTTATTGCTAAGCAACAGCGCCACGGAGCTGTCAATGGATGCCTTGCTTTATGGCATTCCTTGGGAGAGGCCTATGTTCAGTCAAGGACTTTTGAAAGGCTATTATAATGATAATCATCATCAGCCCGTAGATTTCTTCTGCTGTATTAGCGCCTCACCTGTTGATCCGCACTCATCCGCACACATCCGTTGAGCACTTTTAAGGCAGCTGCCCGACACCAGTCCAGATATACAGCTGGATATAGGTGTTTTACTTAAACTTGCCAAATGACGATAATAACGTAAAATATTTACCCATACATAGCACTTTGGATAAGCAGACTGTTGATCTCAGATTGCGGCGGCTGAATATTGGGCTGCGGTGCTGTTGGCTGCTTAATTAAATCCCACATGAAACAACTATTATAGAATACAAATAATTTGTCCATTTGCTTAAGGTGAGCGTTTAATCTTTTTTTTTAAAGGAGAAGGGTGACAAATGAGCACACAGTCCACCTGATGGTAAGTGGTTGCTGCAGCCCATAGACATCTACATCTAACCTCTATTACAAATCAAAATGTAGACGCGTTGTCACTCGTTAAGGAATAAGATGGAATGCCTCATTTCCAGTAAGAAGTGTCTCCGGTTCTCTACACTCACCATACGAAACACAGCAGCGTTAAACTGCTATTTTACGCTGGTATTCTGTGAGAGCGTCATCCTTCCCCGACCGAGCCGACCCATTCGAGCTACAACTATACTACTAATATAGCTGCAGTATGGTTCTACCACGTAAAAAGTATTTTGTGAGCAAGCACGACTGGTCACTATTTACATAGTAACATATAAAAATATTGCTATGTAAGCATGAATGAATAAACTAAAGGATCAATGAAGTACCAGTATTTTTATTACGAGTTTATCACAAAACAAATTTAAGTTAAGTTTGTCTCATGAAAGTATTCATTCAACGTGGTCACCGAAATTCTAAACTAGAGATATATTGGCAAGTATTACGCATGGACTTGCAGTTGAAGCGCTATTCAATTTACGGATATTGAATCTTGTCCAATAAATGTAGCAAGGATCATAGTGTGCTAAGAAATATATTAGTTTTTTAGGAAAAATCACGTCATCACGTCATAACGCAACGTATTTTAACATAACGTAACGTAAACGTGATAGAGTCACGCTGCAGGTATATTATAGTTACAGGAATTGGCCGGCTCGACCACGGAATGACGAGACTCTCGCAGAATCCCAGCGTAAAAAAGCAGCTTAATGCTGCTGTGTTTCGTATTTAAATAGCCTTTTTACCGATAACGAGATAACTTTATTTTAGTCATTAGAATGGCAACACACCTACATACATTTTCATTTATTATGACGGATATATTTGTCTCTGGTTTACAGCGTCAACTTACAATCAGGTGGACTATGCGCTTGTTTGTCACCCTGGTTCTACAAAAGATTTTGTTGAAAGTTGTTATAATAGACCGGATCTATTATATATAAATAATAAATAATATTAGAAATGATATAAATTTTAATATTCTCCAAGTTTCACAGTGTTTAGGGTTCCATAGTTACACAACAAGGAACCCTTATAGTTTCGCCTTATTCGTCCGTCCGTCGGTCGGAGGTTTACTTTTTCATTTGCGGGATAGGCAGAGACACACAGAGAGAGAGAGAGAGAGAGAGAGAGAGAGAGAGAGTATCATTCTTAATAACTTACTACTTTCACTATATTTAATAGGCGAATAGACCTTTGTTACGCTAAGACAGTGCGATTTACCATCTAAGGCTCCCACTTACCACCAGGTGGGATTGTGGTCAAACACTGGCTTATAATAAGTTAAAAAAAAGTTATTGCAGATCTCATTCAAAGTATTCATACAATCATATAGCCTCATACATTTTCATTCGTCACACTCTTGGTTTACGCGGGCGACCTTAGTATAATATAGAGTACTGATGGCTTACGTGAAGTCTCGTTACGGTCATATATGTATATTTTATTGTTGTACTGCTGGAAATATATAGATGGATAGTCAACTATGATCATCTTTGTACCTTAGCATGCGAATGATTTGACGTAAACTGTTGTTTTCAAAATCGAAAAGTTTTTTTAATCTTTTTTGAATAGCAATCCTTATCTCTGATTTGAAAATAAGTCCTTCAGATACGATCTTCCTACTTGGGCCCACTTTTAGTCGTTATAACAGTCAAACCGCGACCTCACTTATTATGCTCATTATCAAGAAAGCCCGGGTATTGTGAGTGGCGACTACGGAACCCAACCTCTTAACTGTGCGTGGCACGACACGCACTTGGCCAGTTTTTAAACTGTATGTCTGTGTGAACGCACCTACATTTTCTTGTTCTTAATAAAGAATAGATGTAGGTGTCTATGTGTCACAGTATCCATCTACGGGATATCAGGTGGACGGTGCGCTCATTTGTCATCCATATTCTATAAAAAAATCTCTTTCTTGATATAGGAATATCCGGAAATAATTTTAAATAAATTCTTAAATATTTCATAACATTAATAAGAAAAACCGTATAATACTATAATACGCACACAAAGAAAAACTAATCAGGAAAAAAATTCTTCGCGAATTTTACTACGAGAATTTTTTCGCAAGCGCCATCTTGTAGCAGACAACTGAAGACTTTCGTTTTAATAATTCCAATTTGAAAAACCATTCCATTATTATGCTAGCTACGGTTTCGGTAGTTCGAAATTCAAAAGAGTTCAAATAAAATTTGATTGATTCAGAACTCGATTTTGTCAGAAGTAGGCCGCATCCCGGTTAATAAATAAAAAACCATTCTAGGATAGAAATTATAGTTTTACCGCAGCTCAATCCCTTAAATTAAATTACGTCCACTTGAAACAATCCTATTTGTCTACAAGTGGATATACATACGTCTCTCTCATTTAAGGTAGATTTACTCAATAACCACAATATTGGTAGACAGATTGACAACAGACAACACGGTCTCGCAACTTTAAATCTGCTCCCCGTTACCAGTATATGTAATTGCCATTCGTAAAAATTAATATTTATTTGACTTATAAAATAAATAATATATATTGTATGCATTGATGGAGTTGTCTACACTTTTCGTATTTGAAATGATAATTAAATATGATATTGATATTAAAGAATAAATAAAATGATAACGACCGATTTCATGGAGTTTTAATTGGACACTAATTTTATAAAAGCAAAGGAAGAAAGAAAGTGGGTTACAAAGCATTATATTTTTACTAAATAGCTATTTGGACGACACGAGGTGTATATAGCCTTTAGTAATAAAACATAATCCCATAACATAATCCGTAGTCTTAAAACACCCCGGAACGAAAATGGTTGGGCGCTTCTTCCAAATGGCAGTCATAATTAAATTGAATTGTTTTGTTGAGATTGTATTTACATAATCAGGATACTAGAATACTAGTCGCTTAAAATATTTCACAATAGATTGAAGTAAAAAAAAAAAGTTCTCCTTGCTCTGTTCAGTGTTCGGATATTGAATTTCAATTTTGCCTTGTACAGGCGCAAAAAAAGAAACAAATCTATGCAAGAAACCTTTGACTAGGAGATAGAATAAAAAGTAAAGAATTCAATATTCTTTCGCATTTTCTATCTGTATTATGCTATGTTTACTAACTTGCCTTATGCGTATTATGAAATAAGATTTTTTTAAATATATTCGCCTTTTTAAACAGTCCTTTATATTTCAAAGAGTACTTCCAAAAATACAGACTAATATATCGCTTCGTAGAAATGTGTTAATACCTTTATTTGACTTTTAAAAATATTTAAATGTGTGACTTTAAAAATGTTTACTTTATACTAAGCGTCTTCCTGATAACAGCTCAAAATCATTTATCTATGGTAAATATCCAAATATATGAGGTAATCTAAGGGTGCGTACAGATTACGTAACATGTTGTGTAACTTTTGGTTTATAACACTTCCACATTATGTTACATTGTTTATCAACATTGCATTAAATAACAATACTGTACACATTAGAATAACAATGCAGTATAACAATGTTATATAACATTGTTGGTTGTCGTTCTTCAGTGCTATTCACAATGTCGACACAAGAGGACGTTTTGCTAGCTGCTGCAGCAACGCTTGTACTTTTAAATAACAAAAGAAAAAACATATATACTGGGTTCGTCCTAGTATATGGACTAGAGAAAAATACTCTCTAGTTATATAACATCTGTGTCACGTTATATATCACGTTTTATAACATTCAGTCCCCATATTACTGAAACATGTTATATAACAATGTTCTTTATGTTATGTTACATAATATGTACGCACCGTAAGAATAATGAATAAAGAAAAATGTAGTGAAAAATACACACATTTTAAGTTGTTGTATGCTGCAATATAAAATTACGGCTGTAGCTCGAATATATTGGCTTGAAAGAACTGATACAGCATATAATATATAGCACAGAATACTAGTAAACTAGCAGAGTAATGCTGCTATTTGCTTATACATTTTTCCCTCTGGGACGGCAATGCTCCTGTATTTTGTTTCTTCGCTCTATAATATATTACTCTATAATACTTTGACGTGTGTGTTTTTGTTCTGTGTATCTCGTATTATAATAAAAGATTAGAGCCTGCCTTGTTGATATAGTAGACATAGACGTTTATACGTGGTAGAGCCATGCTGCTGCTATATTAGTAGTACAGTTGTAGCACGATTGGGTCGGCTTGACCGGGGAAGAACCACGCTCTCACAGAATACCAGCGTAAAATAGCAGCTTAACACTGCTGTGTTTCTTATGGTGAGTGTAGAGAACCGGAGACCCTTTTTACTGGAAAAGAGGCATTCCATCTTAGTCCTCACGGGTGACAACGCATTTGCATTTTGATTCGCAAACGAGGATAGATGTAGATGTCTATGGGCCACAGCAACCACTTACCATCAGGTGGACTGTGTGCTCGTTTGTCATCTTCTATACAAATAAATAAAATTGAAGTGTCTGTTTGTAATGTCAAAATACCAACTTTTTACTAAATGCATATGAAAGTATATACGGTACTTATAACAAAAACACAATTGTTTAAATTTATGTCTGTCTGTCGGTCTGTCTGTCTGTCTGTCTGTTTGTTCCGGCTAATCTCCGAAATGGCTGGACCGATTTCTACGAGAATTTCACTGGCAGGTAGCTGATGTTATAAGGAGTAACTTAGGCTACCTCATCATCATCATCATTACAGCCCTTCACAAGTCCACTGCTGAACATAGGCCTCCCCCAAAGAATGCCACAAAGCATTTTAAGCTACCTATATTTTAGAAAAAGAATTAAGGTTCCGCGAAACATAATTAAAACCCTAAAATACACGCGGGCGAAGTCGCGGAGAACAGCTAGTCCTATAATATAAAAAAGACGCGTCTGCTTATCATGAGGTTCCGGGTTTGAATCTCGAGTTGGAACCAAAAAAAAATTATTGAGTACTCGTATTCCTGTCAAGAAATTACCAGTTGCAGCCTGTCAGAAAATCGTTGATCCTATTCCTGATGTCACTCCGGTCGCGTCGAATTGCTGTTCAAGCGGACTTTGAGATATGGGGAATAGAGAGTGCACCTGTGCTTGCGCATACACTCGGGTACTACAATCCCATCCCATGCAGACGTAAGGCTCCGTTTAGACCCAAATTCGGTCTGGGGGACATTGGGGGACATTACCTATTATGTAAAATTTATTAGGTAACACTTTTTTTATGCTGCTGATTTAGTTTAATGTCCTTTTTATTTTAGCACATATCATAGTCCCGTATTGACTAAATGAAAATACTAAAAGATATTACCCACGATTATTGGAATTCTTCATATTAAGTTGTACTACATCATCATTATCATTACAGGCCTTGGCAAATATACAGCGAACGTAGAGTTACTCAAGGAATGCCACAAAACAAGTTTCTGAGCCACCTGCATCCACCGACATTCTGCATGTCTTACCAGATCGTCTCTCTATATAGTGGGATGCCGCACTACACTTCGCTTACCAATATGAGGCTGCTACTGGAGAAACTTTCTTCTCCATCGGTTGTTGGTCCTTCGAGCTACATATATGGTTTTATATAAAAAAGTAACCGAACTATATCAGCCTGTATATAGAATACTAGTTATGAGCCTCTACCACAGCACAGAACAAGTGGCAATATACACATTGAGTAAATGGGGATGGTGATTACATTAATTAGTTTGCTTTTTTTATAGGATAAGGGTGACAAACGAGCACTTAGTCCACCTGATGGTAAGTGGTTGCTGTGGCCTACTCTATCTCTTCTATCTCTATCTACATCTATCTTCGATTACGAATCAAAATGCAAATGCGTTGTCACCCGTGAGGACTAAGATGGAATGCCTAGTTTCCAGTAAAAAGGGATCTCCGGTTCTCTACACTCACCATACGAAACATAGCAGCGTTAAGCTGCTATTTTACGCTGGTATTCTGTGAGAGCGTGGTCCTTCCCCGGTCGAGCCGACCCATTCGTTCTACAACTATACCAGTTATATAGCTGCAGCATGGCTCTACCACGTGTAAAAAGCTTTATCAATTTTTCACAATTTTTCTTTCTTTCGTCAGTATGTACGATCAGACGCTGCGCAAACGTAGACACTTTCGTGTCTTGTGTGAGATACAAGCTTTTTTTTTATAGGAGAGGGGGCAAACGAGCATGCGGCTCAGCTGATAGTAAGTGACTACCGCCGCCCATGAACAACTGCAACACAGGGGAATCGCAGATGCGTTGCCGGCCTTTTAAAAAGGAGTAGGCTCTTTTCTTGAAGGTCCCTAAGTCGTATCGGTCCGGAAAAATCGCTGGTGGTAATCGATTCCACAAGAAAGTTGTGCGAGGGAGAAAACTTCTTCTGAATCGCACAGTGGTGGACCGCCAATCATCTAGATGATATGGATGGTATCGCAGGTTCTGTCGCAATGTGCGATGGTGAAATTGAGCGGCTGGAATTAGTCCGAACAATTCCTCAGAGTACTCCCCGGGGTAGATGCGATAAAATACGCAAAGAGATGCAACCTCTCTACGCAGTGCCAGTGAGTCAAGCCGATCGGAAAGAACTCGGTCGTCGACGATTCGAACCGCTCTGCGCTGGATGCGGTCAAGTGGAAGGAGCTGGCACTGGAGGGCCCCTGTCCAGAGATGGGAACAGTATTTCATGTGAGGCCGAACCTGCGCCTTGTAAAGTTGCAAGCGGTGTGCCCGCATGAAATACTATCCCGCTCTGCTGAGCACGCCAAGCTTTTTAGAGGCCAATTTGGCCTTCTCTTCCAAGTGACCACAAAACTGCACGTCACTCGATATGTCGACCCCGAGGATAACGATACTGGCTGAGGCAACAAGGGGAGTGCCTTGAAACTGAGGAGATACGACAAAGGGAATCTTTTTAGCGGTAAACACGCAAACTTGTGTCTTCTGGGGATTGAACTGGACTAGATTTAGTCGCCCCCAGTCTGAGACTTTGTTGAACAAAGTCTCAGACTGGGGGCTACCAGTGAATATTTTATTTTCATACAATAAGTAAGAAATCGGCCACTCCCTGTGCAGACCCTGACACTTTTTGTGTATAGTTGCTTATACTTGACATATACCGATTGCCAATCAAAAAGTGTTCGGTTTAGGTAATTGAAAACTAAAAGTCATCAGTTGAAGACACAAGCAACATCAACAAATTTTCTTACAATTTTACGGCGCTGACATTAACGTGTTTAATTGGCCTGTAAATATTGACGTCCATGACATCTACGTCAACGTATAATCTACACAACAAACAAAATTAATGTTCCTCCATCGACATCAATCGTGAAACTGACAGAAAACAAGCAACGAATTGTTTCCAGTGACCCGATGTAGCAACCGGCAACAGTGTCCGATTGCCGCTACCGGACACCGCAACTACGGTTTCTTGTGATAGTGTTTCTTTTAACAGTGGTAAAGCCATGCGGCAGCTTTTGCTGTCGCACGGATGGGCCGGCTCGAACCGGGGTGGTACCACGACCCCACAGAATACCAGCGTAAAGTAGAGGTTTACCTCTGCGTTTCGCTTGGTGAGTGCAGGTGGCCGGAGGCCCTTTTTACTGGAAATGAGGCATTCCATCTTGGTCCTCACGGGTGACAACGCATCTGCATTTTGATTCGCAAACGAGGATAGATGTAGATGTCTATGGGCCACAGCAACCACTTACCATCAAGTGGACTGTGTGCTCGTTTGTCACCCTTATCCTATAAAAAAAAGTGTGCCGTGTTGGTAACAAAAAGTATCCACGTTTAGCATTAGGACACACCGAGATTTCTAATAAAATAAACCTAGCAAGCTAACAGCATAGCAAAGTGGCGAAGCAATCAGCTTTGTAGCGGTTTCTAACGGAAAAAAAAATTCAAAATAGGAGGTTCAGATGCCTGGGTGATCAGTAATCGATTGCTGAAAACAGAATTTGAAAATTCGAAACCGTCCTCGAGATAATCGTGGGACAGACGGACAGACGGACGGACAGACGGACAGACGGACAGACATCGTGAAACCAATAAGTGACTTCGCAAGCTTCGCCACTTTATAAGTGCTCTGTTGAAATATTGAAGGCAGAATATCAATGTAAAAATATTAAAACCCAAATTCCATAGACTAGTACTATAGTGATTGCAAGTCCAGTGATTAAGGTTTTGAACTTGCCTACTACTAGTATATTTAATTATTTTAATTATTTAATTATTTATTTGTATTATTTTCAAACAATAAAAAATCTTGTATTAGTCTCAAATGACATTGAAATACAATAGGTACTTCAATTTACGCGAAGACTACACATTAAATGAAACTAACTGCGTAGAACGGACCAAAAATTAATATTCAAAAACTGAATATAACTATGACATCGGGACGATAAACACCTCAGTCCCTGAGTAACCATGGGTGCTGTAAAGTACCCGAAACGTTTGGAATTAAAAAGTTAAATTAAACGCGATAAAATCCGTAAAAAGTAGTTTTATTTAACAATGCCTCAAGTTTGAATTAATTTACCTCAATTTGTAATTACTTAAATGCAGCGTCTTTTAAAGTATTTCAAGTCTACCAAAGCATTGTTATTCCAGTCACGTCTTCCGTTTCTTAGATAAACGTAGTTTATTTTTGAATTCTCAGAATAAATTAACTAAGACAATACCAAGGATTCGTACTTAGAAAATCTAAAGGAAAATAGACTAAACCCAAAATGTAATACAAGTGTTAGTTTTTTTTTCACTATTTTTTCATATAATTCTTGTGTTCATTCTTATATCTACATTAACTAGCTGTTATACGTTATTCTAGCCCTTTATAGGACCATACGTCGATGTACCTTTGCCAAAATGTCATAACTTTTTAAAAAGTACCTTTAGAAAAATACGAAATATATAGTTTTGCCACCAAAACATGTGTGTAATTGCCCGTAGTGTGCCTGGCCATTTAATTTTTTTACGCTTTAAATGTCAGGGGCCGTTCGGGAGGTCGCCCGATACCGTTGGCGCTAATTTAAGCAATGATATATTTTTAATTTTATATATCAGCTATATATAAAACTTATAAGCATCGATTCGTTATGAATTAAGCTACAAATTTTTTTTTTATAATTTTATAAATCTCATTTCAAAATTGTGTGTAATTTTGCTGGTTTCTTGTACATAAAGGATAAAGGATAACGGGTAAGGATTATGAAATTAATTTTTTAAACATTACATAAAAAAGCATTTGTTTTATTTGCAAAACAATACAACATTAGGTATATCAAAAGAGATTAAAAAATTACACCCTTCAATAAAAAAATCACACAAGAAACTTTTTTAATATCTACCTCCTTTTAGGTACGCAGTAAAACAAAAACAGGTTAGGAAAACGTCCAATTCGAAAACGTTTGAAAACGTTACATTACGGTCTGGTCTTTAATCTATGTTTTTCAATGATTAAGGCAGCGTTTAATTTTTAATTTAATAGTCAGTCAGTGGTATTTCGCTTATATATTATTTATATATACATTTGAAGAATGAGATAAAAGATACTTACTTACCAGCAGAAAGAGTATTCCTCTCATATACGAAATTAAATATCCACTACCCCGCATCGTCCCGTGGGTGTCGTGAGAGGTGACAGAGGCAAAATACCCCATGAGGCAATCTGTTGGGGATGCCTATGTTCAGCGGTGGATTTAATAGGCGGTTATGGATGGATGGATTGTGAGAGAGCGTGATCGTTGCGTGGTTAAGCCAGCCCGAGGCTAATACGAGTAAACTAATTCCGACGGGTTAAAATTTAACTGCGATTTCTAATTAACTATGGTCAAAAATTGATCCAGAGCTGTTATACGTAAAAAGACTCAGGACTAACGATATACAATAAAATCTTAGTGAAAGGATTTTTCAAATATAATACTTTTATTTCTTAGAAGCGATTTACCTTTTAAGTGAAGTGACCGTGAAGTGGCGGTGTAAGAATATCCACTAGGTACCCCGTATAGTTCAGTGGGTATCGTCAGAAGCGACAAAGGGAACTAAACCCTTTTTCCTTGAAGATGGGCGTCAAGCTTTACCCTGTAACAGCTAAAAAATAATAATCTACGGCAACAACGGAAAATATGAGGCAATCTATGGAGGTAAGCTATTATAAATTGGTTATTCTTTCGAACGCAATAAAGTTTTGTTTTTGTTGATAGATTCGTTTTTGAACCGCTAAGAAGAATTCGATCAATAACTTCAGTACACTTGGCTCACAATCTTGTGATCTACAAAGGTCTCTCTTACAAATTATCTGCCATTTTCTGACTTAAATTAATTGGGGTGGCTCTTATCTCAATGCGCCAAACGAACATGAAATACAAAATGACTTTAATAAACGGGGCTTAATTCTGTGTCATTTTTAGCTATAAAAAATGAAAAGTATAAACTGAAAAAAATATGGCTTAACCTCAATATAATTTGAAACGTACACTGTTTAACTTATTCGAATGGATATATCTATGAACTATTGTGTGGCTAAATAATGATCCAATATATTTACATTTTCAAAAGCTTTATTAATATGGGCTACCAAATAGCGCTGAGTTCAGATCACATTCGGAGTTTAGATAAGTCAATGTAAACCTGAAATGTCCACCACCGCCCAGCACTATATTCATTTTAGACCATTAAAAGTCCACTTCTGAACATAGCTCTCACCCATAGATTGCCTCATAGGGGAGATATTTTCTATAGTCGCCACGCTTATCAGGCGGGTTGGTAACTCCAGTTTATTACCCTAAACCTGTAAAATTAAACAGATTTTCTGTTTTATTTTCCTCTGTCCCTTACGACGTCCACGCGATGATATATTATGGTGAATCCTCTTATACCGAAACTATACGACCAGCCATACTAACGCCGTCCATGAACATTCAAAACATCAGAGAATTTGCAGATGCATTGCCATTTTTCCTTGAAGGTACGTAAGTTATAACGGTCAGAGAAACCGCTCGCGAAAGTAAATTTCATAGTATGGTTATTCATAGCAGGAAATTCTAGAAATCGCACGTTTCTGGTTTGCAAACTATTAAATTGGTGTGGATAGAAAAATATTGTTGTTACGAAATTGTTACGAATTTGGCGGCTGAAATTTATCCATTCGAAACAATTTGACGAGCACTTGCCGTGGCTAAAATGATAAAAAATATAATGCGATGAAATGTCTATTCGTCGAGTTAAGTAAATCACGCCGATTATAAACTTGGTTGTAAATTCAAACCACTCTTCATTGCAGGCAGTAAAATGGAAAAAACGGAAAATTTTAAGTTTGGCATTCTATAATTGGGTCGGCAAATACTGTCCGCTCAACAAAGCACGTCTATGTTAAAGACAATTTGACCATTCATACCAGATGGCTGTGAAACAGGAAGTCGATGGATATAGGCTCAGGACCAGGCTTCGTGACATTCCTTAGGGGAGGATAGGGGGATCCCATGTGGCAGGGAGCAGTGGATTTGCGATGGCCTGTAATGATGATAATGAGCGTCATTCAAAAAAGGAGGATGTCAACAATTCGACTGTATTTTTTTATAAGTACGAGTATGTTAGACGATATCTTAGTCAAATATGGACTGATTTTAACCGATAAAAATTCCATCCAGCCTTCAGGCAAAATATTATATAATAATATGTAAAATATTATATGGCAGAGGCTTTCAGCAGTGGACTTTTATAGGCTGTAATGGATGGACGGAAAATCAGACTTCAAAGAATCAAAAAGAATAAAATAGCTTCACATTCTGAAGTCGGGACTTTGATTCGTCTATACACTATTTCTTTATCTATGCCATTGCACCGTCTTCGGAATGTAAAGTCATTTTATCATTTTTGATTAAGACACTAAGAAACTTTATCTCGTTCTATTTAATATCATCGTTTCTTCGGGTAATGAAGATACCATGGTTCTACTATGGCATCAAGTCTTGGGTTTTGAATTCTGCTTAAACAAACATTCAAAAAATTATATTAATATTATAAATATTGTACCAAAAACAAGGAAGGCTAAGTGCGGTACCAACGGCAACGACGTTGGGGTTGTTTTTTTTTTTTAATTTGTTCTATTTTATACTACAAACAATGGACATGAAACTTGGCAAGATCCAAATAATTTTTACCTAGATCTATGTAACCTATAGAAGTGACGTATTTTTTTTAAATATAATAGATTTTTTCGCTAAATTTGGGATATTAGGTATCAAAGGGCATTTATTACACATGTGTAATTAAAAGTATATCGGTCTAATGGTTTTTGAGTTATGAAGGTGAAAATTAGCTACAATGGTTCATGTAAGGACACTGCCTGTCCGTCGCCTTATTCTTTTCCAAACATTACTGATACATTACCGTCTGTGATACTATAAATATTTATAGTTCTTATGTCGTGCCATCGATTTTATTAGATACAAAACAGAAAATTTTAATTTACATAACTACTTTAATAGCGTTAAAGTTATGATATGGTATGGTAGAGAAACCATTTTTATAAAGAATTTCTCATTAAGAATTGATTATGAAATTTAAACCTGTATCAAGTTATTAGTTACATTTTATTTTAACATGACGAATGAGAATGCAGCTCTGAACTAGCCGTTATTCAGTTTAATCTAGAGTGAATGTTTAAGTTCAAACAAAGCGCCACTCCGCATCAAATATGTCTGAAGACACTAAGAGATATGCATGCAAACTTATATATAATAATCTGCAATTATAATAATTAATACCCGTACATTCGTCCCGCCAGCACCAATGAAATTGTTAGTTGCAATTTTAAGGAGAGGCCTAGACGTTAAGAGCTGTAATGATGACGATGATGATGATATTTAATGCTGATTTACCACGTGCTTGGCATTCAAGGAAAATAGCCGAAAGGATAAAAAACTATATCGTAGGAATGCATTCTTTTATAGAATATGGGTCACGAACAAGCACACAGCTCACCTAATTGTAAGTGGGTGCTGTGGCCCATAGACGTCTACATTTATCCTCGATTAAGAATCAAATTGCAGATGTGTCGTCACCCCTAAGGACTAACACGGAATGCCTCGTTTCCAATAAATGAGATCTGCAGTTCTCTACCCTCTCCATACGAAAAATAGCAGCGTTAAGCTGCTACTTTACGCTGGTATTCCGTGAAAGCGTGGTGCTTTACCGGTTGGGCCGACATATTCGTGCTACAACTATAATATAACTGCAGCATGGTTCTATCACGTATGATATTAAACTTAAAGAATAAATCACGACAAAGACTTTTTTAACATGGGGAAATGCCTACACATACTCGCCTCGCGGTTTATGTCGGAGCGGACGGGTTATGTCGGACTTGCACTGATCACACTCGAAAGACCTTACAGTTGTGAAACGCCTTTGATGTCAGGCGATGCCGCCACCTGCGTAGGTATTGACGCGACTAGTGTGTATGCTATACTAGCAGGGTTGTCACGAGAATGAAAATAAAATGTTATAATACAATCATTTTGCACATTATAATACTCACTGTCATTTATTACCATTATATTCATACTTATAAGTTAGATATATTTATCGAACAACATCATTTTTATTACTACAAGAAAAAACAAATTTAGAAGTGTTGCACTGCCAAATTTTTTCATGACACTTTCTTTTAATAAATGTCTTTAGTTTTCGATTGTTAAATTTAATAATATAGTGCATTCGCCTTCGGATAGACAGTTTTATCAAAAAAATGAGTGAAAAATAAGCATGACCGTCATTTGAATTAAATTTTACTTAACCTTTAATTAGTCACATGGGGTCCATTGAACCCCAACCAACTTAGATTTCGTCATAATTCAGCAAGTTTTACAGGTACGTGATTGTGCGTCCTAGTAGCTTCCTACCTTAGGTGCCCCTCCCTTCTCAGTACTTCGGTGGCCGCGGCGATAACCACACGTGCCATACGAAAGTGTCTGGGTACCAATGGACCCCGTGCGACTAATAGTGTAGTAGAATTTTAGGTCAGTAAATGATTAAATCTTGTTAATTTTTTAACACAATTTTAATTAGATTATTATTTATTCGTTATTTAATACATCTTTATAGGTAAAACATCACGATGGAAAGATGTCAACTAAATATCCACTTAGAACCATCTCTGGGCAAATGACGGAACTGGAATGGATTTTTTTCTGATGTGATGACTTCTCAACGTTTCTTTATACATTCTTCGTTGTTTACGGTTTGACGATGCATTATCGAGAGTTTAAGGATTGAGAGAGATAAGGTAATTTTGTGACTTAATGAGTAATAACTTCAAAAAACACTACACAGTTTGTGAGAACGTGACAATCAATGAACAGCTACCATCATTTAGAGGCCGATTTTCTGGTTTAGTCATACATGCCCAGCAAACCAAATAAATATGGAATCAAACACCAAGCTGACTGCTGACTTGCTCATCCAATCGAAGGTACGGGTCGTAATATTACTCTTTATAACTGGTATATCTCACAAAAGAGTTGTTGTAACAGAAGCTCACTTTGGTTGTTACTCTAAGAAAAAAATATAAGTGAAATTCTATCACAGTTCTTACCTCAAAAAACAGATGAAGTACTTTCATCAAAATTTGGTTTTGTAAGGACCTAACTCTTGTTTCATATATGCCGAAAAAAATCTAAGGCCGTAATTTTACTGTCTACTATACATCATGATTAAACTATATATGAGGGTGATAAGAAAAAGCCGAAAATAATCGATTTTTATAATAAAACAAAGGACAGTATTGACACAAACGACAAACTGTGCGAAATTTATAACGTTGCTCGGCGTACCAAAAGATGGCCCATGGTAATCTTTTTCCATCTTTTCAATGTCGCAGCAATAAACGCTTATGTTATTTATAGTATGAATAATACCAGTAGAATAACGAGAAGAGAATTTGTGAAAAAAACGTCAGCAGAACTAGTACTAGTAGTTTTAAAATCAAGAGAGCTGAAATCTCCTCTCTAGCAAGGCCCTTGAAGAGACGACTACTAAATGACGTGGCACCCTCAACTTCTGGATACAATTTTAGTGTTTCCAAATGCCGTTATCATCTATGTGTAAAGTCCAAAGATAGAAAAACGAGAAACCAGTGTGGTAATTGTAATAAACATATGTGTAACGAACACCAAATCAAAATTTGTGATTCCTGTGCTAAGTAATTACTAATTATCACTCAAGAAAGTTTTCGAAGTTTATATTTTGTTCTTTTCTAGAAGTTTACTATTTTTGTTAAATTAAGATGTTGTTCTTCAAGTTCCTACATAAAATAAATATTTGAATTTATTGTACTTGTTTATCTTTCACAATTAATTCTGGGGTTCGCATTGACCCCACGCGACTAATAGTTTAAGTATTTTGGCGCGACTAGCTAAAGGTTAATAACTCATATAACTACACCAGTAATTCATAATTATATATATATTATATTTTTTCAAGAACTTCACTTAAAATTATTTAAATAAGTACTATAAAACACGCGCGCGCCAACCGCACGTATTGTCTATCAGACTCAGTGAAGTGCGCTAGAACAAATTCGGCCCGTCCCCTGCCCCGTACTGCCCCCACCGTTGCTCTGCGCAAGTACATTCGTTTCCCTACTGTAAGGACTGAAAACTGTGCACCGACTAAAACTTCATCTTCGTCGCATATTGGCAGGGCCACGAGAACGTTTTCACACACATACACCAGCATCAGCCGCCCCATAGCAGCCCCTCCTTGGGAGAGGGCTTCTCCTTCCCTTTTCCTTCTCAGGTTAGGTACACCACAAAAGGCGTATTTTCCACGGCCACCTACGCCACATGCGTAACAGACCCCCGATTCCGAAAAACAAGCGCTTGGAAGCACCAGCTTTCCCGACCACAGCGGCAGATCTGGTCTTTGGTTCCGCTGCCAACCAAGTTTCGGCCGAGGAGGATAAAGCGAATAGCGCATCTTCATACCAACACGCCTCTTCCCCCGCGACTCCACCTAGGCAGCAGCGGTAGGGAGAGAGGACACCAACACACCATACATCCGAATCGGAGTGGCCACCTCAGGCCGGCCCTACACCTCGGGCCAGCCAAGTGGATTCCTCTTTGTTCTTTGTTCACCGCGGGTGACTGGGCCACGGCTACTTAGCCCCCCCCCCTCTCCCCTCCTGGGCATGGGAGTGTTAAAGACCTGACAAAAGTTAAATAACCATCATCATTACGTCTTAAGCGTCTGCGCGAGTCGGCCATTTAACTAATTGCATTGTGCCGTGCGTATGTGTGAGCCTCGTGTAAAGCATCGGAGTTTAACGTTAACGCTATATGCGATGCGCTCGAGCATCATGGAGATTTTGCACAGATTAATTTCATAACAGAGCGGTCAAGTTATAAACATGACAACTGTAAACAGTACATTTACGCAAGAGTGTGAAACTGAACATTTAAAGATTTAAGACCCGGAGAAATGAGTGTTAACAAGTCATTTATTGAAAATGAATCACCTCCTCCTTATATAACATTTCGAAAAGGTAGTAGCGTGATTCCTGCAATTTCCGATCTACAACAAGAATTTAAAACTCTTCAAAATAGTTTACTTAACAGGCTTGATTCCTGGTTCTCAAAACAAAAAACAAAATTTAATACCCTTCTTAATGACTTCGACGAAATTAAAACCACGCTGAAATTTATTAGTGACAAATACGATGATTTAGACAAAAGAACTCATGATGTAAGCAAGCGCGTATCTAGAATAGAACTGCAGCTGAAACCCACACCAGTCTTCGAAGAACGTATCTCTGAATTAGAAACTAAACTGGCTGAATTTGAACAAAAATCTCGAAATTGTAATATTGAGATAAGTAAACGAAGCGAGAACTTAATACAAATACTGGAGAATATTGCTAAAGTCATAAAGCAACCAATTTCTACTAAAGACATAGTTACAATTCATCGTGTACCTCATATGAACACTAAGATTTCACGCCCGAAGAATGTAGTTGTAAAATTTTTCAATCAAGCAACGCGTGACAATTTTGTTTCTGCAGCAAGGCTATCAAATGGAATCACAACAGAGCAAATAAATATGAATGGAGCCGTTCAAAATATATATATCAATGAGCACTTAACTATTCAAAGTAAGAATTTGTTTCGTCAAACTCGTGAAACTGCAAAACAGAACGGATATAGATTTGTGTGGATCAAGCGCGGAACTATACTGGTTCGTGCAAGTGAAACATCTGCTATTTTTGTTATACGAAGGGAACAAGATATATTATCGAAAATTAAACCAAAGGATACCAAATGATGGATTTACTTGTGAAATAGTTGTTAATAATAGGTTTGTGCAAGCGAAACATCTGCTATTTATGCTATACAAAGATAACAAATCAATTATCAAAAAGTAAATATAATGATATCACATAACAAATTTGAAAATAATATGAATAAGGTACGTCTTCTTATAAGATTTATTTGCAAGCTCTTATTGTTGCATTACTCTATGTGTTGTTTACGATTGGGACAATTCTTTTACATATATTTTTATGCGGCCACCGTCACAATGACTATTTTGTGTTTAAATTTTAATACAATTCACGATTTACGTTTTCTAACAAATAACATAATACAATGATTACCCACTAAATTACCTTTAAACAATCTTGTACACGAACAAATTTTTGCGATATATAGTTCCATATGCTTTTTGTTTCGAATTTTACACTTTTTTATATATTTTTTTTTAAATTATTACTAGTAATTCTTAAAACAACTACTATTTATGAAGTTGGCGTATAAAATACAGGTATACTATCAGAATTGTAGAGGTTTGAGGACAAAGTTGAGTACTTTATTCAATAATATACTGTTGGAACATTATTATATAATAATTCTCACGGAAACATGGTTGACCTCGAATATTGCAGATAGTGAATTCATTGATTCGCGTTATGTAGTGTACCGATGCGATCGAAATCGAGAGTTATGTGGTAAAACAGACGGTGGAGGTGTATTGATTGCGGTGCGCAGGGGGCTAAATGGCACTCGATGTATTTTAAAGCCCACTTTTCACTGTGAAGACGAAATTATAAATGTCCCATCTCATATTGACTATGTGATACTTAAGTTTTATTCTAAGCAACACAACGAATATCACGCTGTTGGCGGTGTTTACATATCACCAAATCAACCCTTAACTGCTTATCAATTATTTTTCAACTCTCTCCAAAATGAGCTTATGTGTAACTAAAATCCAAAAATATATATTTTCGGGCACTTTAATCTACCCCACATTGAGTGGCTGCAGTATGACGGGAATGCATGTACTCCAAATACACATTACTGCAAAAATCCAATGACTTTGCTCGCTTAAATTTTTTTATTAATTGTAGGTTGCAAACAATTTAAATTAAAAATATTAAGAATCGCATCTTAGATCTTTTCATTTCAAATAATGATACAAGTACTTGTAAGTCACCACTAAACTCTTTAGTTCCAATAGATGTCTTTCATCCACCACTTAACGCCAAGATACTTTTCAACGTAGAATACATACAATTGGCGCATAAAACTTTACCAAAATATCGATTCTCCGAGGTTAAATATGCAGATATTAATGACGATATTAAACGTGTAGACTGGGCAAGTATTTTAGAGGTGCCGTCCTTAGACACTGCCACCAACCACTTTTATGAAGATATATAAAATCATTAGGAAACACGTACCTTTACGTGCAATCAAATCTAAAAAGTTTCCAATATGGTTTAAACGTCCACTTATACACATATTTAAAAATAAAGAAAAATCATGGATAAAGTGGAAAAAAATTTCTAACCAAGTAGATTATGAGGAATACTCAGTACTTCGAAAAAGATTTAAATAACTTTCCGCGCAGTGCTTTAATTCATATTTAAGTAAAATTGAAACAAGTTTGCAGAAAGACATCAAAGTATTTTGGTCTTTTGTAAACAATAAAAAAATGGTATTCCCAACGTAATGTCTCACGATGGAAATGAAACCGATAATCCTGAGGACATATGTGAATTTTTTTCTAACTACTTTACTTCTGTTTATGAGAACAGCTCATTGATGACGTACGACATAGATTCACTTCCTTGCTCATCAAACACTAACTTTATTATCTCAGATATATCATTTTCAAAAAACACAATAGAACAATGTCTAAAAAACTTAGATATAACTAAAAGTTCAAGACCAGACGGTATCTCACCTTTTTTCCTCAAACATACTGCTAGCTTAATAAGCGTACCTCTGTTCTATTTGTATAACCGCAGTTTGCGTGAAGGTTTAGTGTCCACAGTCTGGAAATCTGCGAATATAACCCCAGTATGTAAAAACGGTTATAAAACTGACGTGACTAATTATAGACCTATTTTATTACTTTCTGCCTTATCAAAAGTCCTTGAACGCTTAGTACATAATTCAATTTATCCGAGTTTACACAACTTACTAACTCCAGAACAACATGGTTTCGTAAAACACCGATCGACCATCAGTAATCTTATTTTATATACAAACTTTCTGTTTGATAATATGGACAATCGAATACAAATCGATACTGTTTACACAGACTTTTGTAAAGCATTTGATAAGGTGGATCATTCCATCCTTCTTCAAAAACTTGCGTTCAATGGTATACGTGGAAACTTATTGCGGTGGTTCTCTTCGTACATTATTAATAGGACCCAAAAAGTTGTGGTTAATGGATTCTCCTCTAGCGAAAAATTATTAACCTCAGGTGTACCACAGGGATCTATACTAGGTCCGATGCTCTTCACATTGTATATAAATGATATTCAGTCTTGTTTTATAAATAGTAATTTTTTGTTATATGCAGATGACCTGAAAGTTTATCGAAGTGTAAAGTCCCTTAATGATTGCGAGAAGCTATAGGAAGATCTTGATCGGTTGTCTTACTACTGTCTAATCAATAAATTGCAATTAAGCATCCCTAAATATAAATCTATTTCTTTCACCAAAAACGAAAATCCTACAATTACATATATTCCCTTCTTAACAGTCCCTTAGAAAAAGTATAATTAATAAAAGATTTAGGCATCCTTTACCATTCAAATCTGACCTTTAATGCTCATATCAGCCATATAACAAATAAAGCGTATCAAATGTACGGAATTGTTGCACGAACGTGTAATTTTTTTAAAAGCTCCTCATCTTATTTACTACTTTTCAAATCACTTATCAGACCACAAATTGAATATGCAACGCAAGTATGAAACCCCTATAATAAATACGGTGAACTTCTAGAATAATTACAAGCAAAGTTTCTTCGTTTTATAAATTATAAATGTTACCACCCTAAATCATCGTATCGCAACTTATTAAAAAAGTTTTCAATTCATACTTTAAAAGCAAGAAGAATATACTTTGATCTAATACTATTATTCAAAATAATTCGAAATGATTTAGATTGTAGTGAACTACTTAACAAAATATATATCCGTGTCCCTAGTCATTCTCAACGCATTAGATACGTTATAGAGATACACATAAATTGTTTGCGCCTAAACTATGTAAAACCAATGCAGGTGAACGCGCCCCATTAAGACGTATTATGAAAGTATATAACATGCATTTTTCAAACATTGATCTATTCACTTCATCACAGTTACAATTTCGCAAGAATGTTCTAAGAAAGATGGTAGACGTTCAATAGTATCTTAAAATATTTTACAAGATAAATTTGTACTGTTAACAATTTTTTTTTCGTTTTGTATCATTTTGATTTTATGTTACTGAGTACTGTCAATTTTATTTTATTTTCCCTTTTTCACTTATACTCTGTTTTTGTGCATTTATTATTTACTGTTACCAATTTAATATTACTTTTTGGATAACGGAGCTGGTTAAATAATGACTAATATTATTTATAAAATGTTATTTGGTTTAAAAAAAAGGATTACTTAAAAGTAATGGTGAAAGCCGACCCTTATCAGACGACCGTGTCGTGAAGCAACAATTAAAAAAAAAAGAACCTAACCTAAGAACAACAAACCAACAAAAGTAGAACAAGAAAATAATATATTTAAAATTTTAAAAAGATATTTACAAATTTATATAAAAAAATGAAGTATGATGATGGTGATGGGTGACGTGAAATTACAATTAGATAGAAAATAAAGATAGAAAAATATTGAAGCGGAGCCTGAAGGTCATAGTGGCACACGCTGCGCTTGGAGTAAGAGTAGGCACACGCTGAGCTTGGAGTTTCTTGGCGGTGGTGGCACGCAGCGCCTGGTCTAGGCACACACAGCGTCTGGAGTTGGCACACGTAGCGCTTGGAGTAGGCGCTCTCAGCGCCTGGAGTAAACAGTCGCAGCGCCTAAAGATAGCACGGGCACTAGTAGGTGGAGGTGCAGGCGACGACTCCAGATGAAGGAAGGCTTGCAGGATCCCGGAGTAGTGCGGCCCCGTGCTTGGAGTAGGCTACGCCGACGACTTCAGGTGAAGACAGAGGCTTGCAGGATCCCGGAGCAGTGCGGCCCCGCGCTTGGAGTAGACTACGCCGACGATTTCAGGTGAAGACAGAGGCTTGCAGGATCCCGGAGCAGTGCGGCCCCGTGCTTGGAGTAGGCTACGCCGACGACTTCAGGTGAAGACAGAGGCTTGCAGGATCCCGGAGCAGTGCGGCCCCGTGGTTGCAGTTGGCTACGCCGACGACTTCAGGTGAAGACAGAGGCTTGCAGGATCCCGGAGCAGTGCGGCCCCGCGCTTGGAGTAGACTACGCCGACGACTTCAGGTGTAGATAGAGGCTTGCAGGATCCCGGGGGCAGTGCGACCCCGGGATAAGGCCTTTAGGAGATGCTTCAAGTTTGAAAGCTGAAGCGAGACTGTCTGTATTGACCGATGATTCGGCTTTTATACCTTTTTAGAGAGAACGGGAAATTATTTAAATTAAAAGCAAATTTTTGTAAATGGCCCAGAACAAAAGAGTATTTATGTAGAAATATTGAAATAAAAACATCAGACCGGTAACAAATTTGAATAAAAATTGCCATGACAACCAAATAAACAACGACGTCAAAACATTTCAATTTTTGGTTTTAGGCTTGTAATTGAGAAACAGCAAGTTTAAAGTAATAAATGAGATATTATTGATATAGGAAAAAAGGTAGCGCAACAGCGCGCACGAAACCCGAAATTGCAGAGTTACGGAGAACTAAATAAAAGATCGAAAAAGATAGACTCCATTGACAGCGTGAAAATTATGAAGTGAAAATGATTTGTTATTGTGTTTTTATAGTCTAAAAACGTTACAGGATCCTATGGAAATAAAGGTGCTGCAAAATATGAATGCAGAAAATCAAAAACAGAATGAAAAATTAAATTTAAAATAGTGTAAAATGATATGTAAGTACCATAACACTACAACCGTTACAAAGGTTTGACGTTAGTTTAACCATATTATTGTTTAATTTGCACGAAATTGCTAAAATAAAAATAAACATGAGAAATTGATGCCTCATAAATGAACTAATGTGCATAAAGGACCACGTGTTGAAGCTTGCCCTGTTTCGATGAGTAAGTACAAAAATTAAAAAATTTCGAAAGCACGTCACGACTTATGATGAAAAATGGATTGTCTACGATAATCAAAAAGAAAAAACACTATCCCAGGTCAAAAACCAGCACGTTGTCTCAAGGTTTTTAACAGTGGTAGAGCCACGCGGCAGCTTTTGCTGTCGCACGGATGGGCCGGCTCGAACCGGGGTGGTACCACGACCTCACAAAAAACCAGCGTGAAGTAGAAGGTTTACCTCTGCGTTTCGGTTGGTGGGTGCAGGTGGCCGGAGGCCCTTTTTACTGGAAATGAGGCATTCCATCTTAGTCCTCACGGGTGACAACGCATCTACATTTTGATTTGTAATAGAGGATAGATGTAGATGACTATGGGCCACAGCAACGACTTACCATCAAGTGGACTGTGTGCTCGTTTGTCACCCTTATCCTATAAAAAAAAGGAGATTTTCACCCATAGAAAACTAATGGTAATTTTTTGGTGGTCACTTCATAGTGTAATTCACTATACCTTTTTAGATCTGGTGGAATAAATAACAACAGATGGCAATTGTGAACAACTTCGAACAGTGATGGTGAACCGAAGCAAACGACGTGGTAGAGCCATGCTGCAGCTATATGAGTGTAACACAAATAGGTCGGCTCAAACACGCTCTCACAGAATACTGGTGTAAAATAGCAGAACAACGTTGCTGTGTTTCGTGTGGTGGGTGTAGAGTACCGGAGAGCCTTTTTACTGGAAACGAGGCATTACATCTTAGTTCTCACGGACAACATATAGATCTGCATTTTAATTCATAATCGAGGATAAATCTACATTTATCGTGTCCATAGTCATCTTTATGTCTATGGACACATAAACCAATTACCATCAGGTGGACTGTGTGCTCGTTTGTCACACTTACCCTACAAAAAACTGCATGTAGAAATCACATGTTGTTCTCCGTACTAGCCAGGTAGCCCCAATAGATAACCATTTTTCCGCAAATCGAACAAAAGAATGAGTACAACATCCATCCATAAAGTTCTATCACAAGGTCATAAATTATCTTCCCTCGAGAATATTAAATAATTATATTTAAATAAATATATTTTTTCTTAAAAATAAAACATTAATTTCATAATTTGTCCTAATATTACATGGAAATAAAAATCTATATAAGTTCTTATAAATATTAAAAATAATCTATTAGCTAAGACAAAAATCTAAAACGATACATCCAAACTCAGCGGCCAGTTGATAAATAGCTTCAATCTAATAAGTAACCAACTTTAACACCAAGTAGAGTTTAGTTCCTATAACAATTAACTTATATTTACCTTGAATAATTTTACAAAGTCTACAATTTCTCATCGCCGGCACGTGTAAATCCCGTGAGGACTTTATAAAGCGTTAATTTACGAGCGTGTGCCGCGAGCAATCTCCCACAAATAGTGTTACGTTGTGTATACAAGGATGAATTCCCATGAGATCATGAGATGAGCAGAAATCTGTGTTTACGTAGAATAGAGGTGATCGGCTCAAGGGACCTTTCGATTTGTAGCTTACCTTTGTAAGCTTTGAAGTTACATTTGTAAATCTGTTGTCATATCGTATTTTTATAATATATATTTCTTTATCAGCCCTTAAAGATCCGCTGCTGAATAGCTCATTTACATTATTTTTCATGCTTGGCAACGTCCCATATCTTTAATTACGCTTCCAGTCGTCTTTCTATATTTTTAACGTCTGGCATGAAGAACTTGGCTTTACCTTGCGGAAAAAAAATAAAAGCCTATATACGCTTTACTCCTGAAGACACTCCTGGGCAGAGGCCTCCTATCATTACTGACAGGGTTTTAGTGCAAGGTAGTGTCAACCGCGTTGTCCCAATGCACATTAGCGTTCTCCATACGTCTTCGAAATATATATTTTTATATTTATCAGACATTTAGGCTTCCTCACGATGTTTTCTTTTACCTTGGAGTATGTAGAATAGAATAATTTTTTATTCAATTTACATTACATGTGTAATTCTTATTGAAAGTCATTTTTTACTTTACCACTGGTTCGAAAAAACCCTCTGTCCTGGGAAGAACCAGCAAGAAACCCAGCGGGACTTTTTTTTAAAAGCATATTTTACAATATTAATGATTACGAACTATTTACAAAATTTATTTTAGAAACTGCTTGGAAGCGACCACCTCATTCCCAGGGGTTATTATCAACCATGTATTCATTTATAATATAATAACCCTTTTTATACAGTTTCAGCTTACTAAAACATTTAAACTTGGTAATAGAGAGAACCTGTACACTTTCCGGGACCTTGTTATAATAACGTATACATTGCCCCAAGAATGAATTACTGACTCTGTGGAGTCGAGAAACTGGCATCACTAGCTTGTGCCTGCTCCTAGTGTTTACAGAATGTATATCACTTTTTTTACTAAAACTATCTTTATTTTTGTGAACATACATTAAATTTTCGTAAATATACTGAGAGGCCAAAGTTAATATTATATTAATTTCTTTAAATTTATCTCTAAGAGACTCTCGGTTTTCGATTGTAAATAGTTTTAATGGCCCTCTTCTGTAAAACAAAAATAGTTTCTGAATCAGCCGCATTTCCCCATATCAAAATCCTATAAGATATTATGCTATGGAAATAACTAAAATAAACTAATCTAGCTGTCTCGACACTAGTGACATCTCTAATCTTTTTAACAGCATAGGCTACAGAACATAGTCTGCTTGCTAATTTGAATATATGGGGGCCCCACTGAAACTTTGTGTCAAGAGTGATGCCAAGAAAAAGAGTGGATACAACAGGGCTCAATTCCTCTCCATTTAAAAACACATTGTTTTCAGATTTTTAACATTCGTTGTTGTAAATTTAACACAATTGGTTTTATTTCCGTTCAAATGCAGATTATTAACGTTAAACCAATGCACTAATTTTGATATAGCATTATTCACTTCGTCACATTTAAATGATTGACGTTTAAGTTTAAAAATCAAGGAAGTATCATCAGCAAATAATACTTTATCATGACTATCCCCTACAAGGTGAGGTAGTCATAAATATACACCAGAAACAGGAATGGGCCGAGAATCGAGCCCTGAGGATCACCCATTAGTACAGGTGACCCGGAAGAACTTTTACCATTACAATACAATACAATAACTTTATTTCAGGCATCAAGGACTTAAACTTTAAGAACATTGGCCCATAGCAATAAATACCTTAACCTAAAAATATATATAAAATATAGACATAACACTATTTAGGGAACTTTTTTCTTTGGCGCGTCCCTATATCGACGAAACACTACCCGAGAGGGCCAGAAATCGGGATCGATGAATGTCTCTTTGTGTTTTGCAGGAACCTGGAGTACGTAGGATTTGAAGTTCGTTGACCTATTAGACTCCAGACGCTGCAAATGTAAAGATATCGGATCCTCAATGCGGCATCGGCTTCGTTCTTCCACGAAACGCAGGACGTCTTCTCCCGAAGTACTTATGTCCAAACGGGAGATGTAGAGCTGTATAGTTGGCTCCACAGCACGCAGAGTTGTACTCGCGTTTATTTTGGCCGTCCCACGCTGGTTACAGACGGGTCTCGACCGACGTCTCTTCTCAACAAGAGTAAACCTGTCCTTATCAATTTTGCCTTGGGTCATCACTGGAACTGATTTTATTTCCACGTTTTTTCGCTTTCGACCACAAGAGGGTGCCGGTTGTTAAGATTTTCGGGCAACATCCGCAAACGTCTTCCATTGTTTTGAGGTTGGCTTCGGCAGAGGAGTAGTAATGGGTTCAGTCAAGGGTTGAGGTGGTGATGCAATGACGACCGAGGTCGCCCTAGTTTCACGGTCATTAACCCGCTGACAGGCGGTATTGTATGACGGAGACGCAATCATCGGTGAAATATGACTACTATTACGGTTACCGCGTGTCGTATTAACATTTTGCGAAAGCGGTGAATTCGCAGATGTTACAATTATGTTGCGCAACATATTGACTTCGTTCCTCAGCTCTGTTGCGGCGCGTTCCGATTCTAGAAATTTGGAACGGATGTCAGTAACATCGGCTTTCAACGTGGTGATGTCTTTCAACAATCTGGTCACGTCTACGTGATCGAACGTCGCGGGAGGCAGCTTGTTGAGATCACGCGCGACGAAAGTTGGTATGTCATCAGGGTCGGTCTCATTGAACAGCCTGAAGATGTCTTGCAGGTCTTTCTTACCGCGTCCATCCCTGTGACGTGTGATGAGACGGATTTGGCTCACGGCTGAATCTGCTAACACCTTCTTCGCTTGAATGATCTCGTCCTCGGTGAAGCTTGTCAACAGTATCTGCTCCAGAGACACCTGGTCCATGACGTCCAATTTTTGTTGAACAAAGGCCAGAAACTCGTGAACTACAACGGTTTCCGAGCGTTTAGGTTGACACGCCATTTCGAATTAGTTTCGCGCAGTAGGTATGCTTACGCTACGAATATATAGTAGGTTCGGCATTAGAGTTGTCACGTCATTACGAAACGACTGCACTTACCGGTAGTAAAATTGCGACTGATTTTTGATTTGATTGATTGACCATTGATAATAACCTTCTGCTTTCTATTACTTAAATATGAAATAATAAGTTTAAGCGCTGTGTTCTTGACACCATAGTACTGTAGCTTTCTGATTAATGTCTCATGGTGAACACAGTCGGAGGCCTTGGAAAGGTCACAAAATATACTCAAAGCATCCTCTGAATTCTCCCATGCACAAAAAATATGTTTAATAAGCTCTACTCCAGCTTCAGTTGTCGAGCGACTTTTACAAGGGTAAAACCGAATAGATTTTTTATGTAGCAATTTATTAATATTAAAGAAACTTAACATCTGATCTAAAATAATTTTTTCAAAAATTTTACTTAATGTTGGTAGTAGAGAAATTGGTCTAAAATTGGCGGGGTCTAATGTACTACCAGATTTAAATATAGGTATGACTTCACTATGTTTCATTAAATCAGAAAACACCAGATTCGACGCTTGTATTAAATATGGTGGCTGGATAAGGTGCTATTATATCTATTATAGATAAAATAACTTTAACGGAAATCCCCCATAAGTCTGCCGTTTTCTTAACATCAATAGTTTTAAAATATTTAACGATATCTTTTGGCAGTACTCTATGGAATTTAAAACAATTACTTGAACAAGTATTTGAACAAGCCTTTACATTTTGTTTAAGCAATAATTCGGCGAATTTAATGACTTTGTTGTCAAAAACGGAACATTAGTAAAATGTTTCTCAAAATCCATAGCAAATTCTTGATCAGATTGCGTTAAATTATAGTTAATATTCAATTGAAAATCCGAGTTGCGCGGTTCGACCTTGCCCGTTTCACTATTTATTATTCTCCAGGTCATTTTAATTATGTCAGATAAATATATGATAAATAAACACATTAATATTTGCAATTAACAATTTCACTGGTGTCCTCGGGGATCGAACATCTCGGAAATCATGAGACATTTCCCACAGTCTCTTTACGACATCCGCTGGACAAAATATGGTGTCGAATTCTCTTACGCAGTCACTACATGACATTCACATAAGTATGCTATCATCTCTATAAATATAGTTTTTTTATAAGTGTGTTTGTCACTGAACTGCTGCTAAACGGCTCTAGCTAATTTCATGAAATTTTTTGTGTGAGTTTGAGTATTGAGGAGAGTACTCTTAGTAGTTTGAGTATATGGATATACCTGGATGGTATAGATTCACAATTAGACCCGGTAAGTGGCGCTGTTGTAATGATCCAGAAATCACCCATGCGAACCCGGGGCGCATCGCTAGTATATTTATAGATGCAAAAACATAACAGTCTGTACATTTCATTCTAATGGCAGTGGGCCCGCCACACAGCCTCAGTGCGTATTAGTGGACTATTTAAAAGAATGCAGACATGCAGATATTCTCCTAGTGTTCTTTTTCCATTAACGAATACTTACTTTCAATATATAAGTAACGATATACAATATTATTAAAAAAATATTTCGAAGTTACGTGATTATCGAAAACATGCAGTGGTGCAGAAATTAGAGGAAGCCGGTCAGGTCAGGGCGGAACTTTACTTCATTTTTTTTACAATTCTATTGATGCTGTTGGGGTCTTAACAGGGATTACCCGCGTATTATGAAATTTAGCACCAGCACGCCTGACCTATGTACAACAATACATACAACAATAACAACAACAACAACAAAATAATTTATACATAGATTAATATAAGGCTTAAAAATGATAGACTGTTTTAAGTTTATACAATAACAGTTATCATATCTACTTTCGAGATTAACGTGGAACGGGGCGAGGTGGTCAGCATACGCGGAAAATATACACTCATGTATTACAGTGTAAGTGGCGGCCGTTCAAAATGTGTGCTAACCGCGCTGACACACCATACGAATCGCTAAACGCTCCTCAGACTTAAGCATAGTCTCAAGCATTTACCTCTGTGATTCTTGTCGACGAAATATTTTGATAAACACGTCTGAAACTATATAAAAATATAATAAAAATACATACATACGTATAATCACGCCTCTTTCCCGTAGGGGTAGGCAGAGACCACTTCTTTCCACTTGCTACGATCCTTACATACTTGTTTCGCTTCATACACTTTCATTATTCCCTTCAAATATGCTCTACGGATTAGGGTACTCTTGACCTGGCCTTTTTTCAAAAGACGTCCCTGATTTGGTCTTGAAATGTACGCCTAGGTCTACCCCTTCCAACACTTTATTCACACTCGCCTTATACACTTTTTTCGTCAATCGTTCTTCATTCATTTTCTCGACATGGCCATGGCAAATGATAATCAAAATAGTACCGCAACAAAAAATACAGAGAAATTTCTTGTGGGTCATTAAATGAAAAAACCTAACTGGCTACTTTATGCAAGTGACTACTACTAACATTTTAAAAGAAGGGTACAGATCATGTCACCTCTTAGAACTAAAAGGAAATTTTTCACAGCAGTATAATAATACAAGTTCTTTATACACAACACAACAGTGTATACATTGCTGTTTAACGAAGGATAAACAAAAAAAAAACATTCAGACTGAGGTAAAAATAATTAAAGATACTAGAATTGCACACGATAAAGACATTCTTCATAAACCTTTTGATAAATGTTTAATTTTCTTAAATATCTTGAAAACCAATTTTAAACGTTAATATTAATTCCTTTACGTGCCAAATCATACCCTAGAGACACAAAACTCAATTCATTCGAATCAGATAATTTTAGTTCGGGTTGCGAAGCACTTTATTTGCAGATTTCAAGCCTACATTAGGACTAATGAGAGTGAATAATCACACTTTGCCCACTATTTATGTCAGTTGTTCCTATTTAGAAATAAATTTACTACAAAACTAGAGGTTAATAGGTTTGCATTTCTGAAACGGTTTTAGACCGATCAGAGTTAGCCACCCTGACTCACGTGTCTAAACAATGACTGTTTAGTAGTCGTGATCTGATATGTCTTTTTGTCAGCAATTGATTTTTGTATATAGAGATGTGTTGGTCTGTTACATTCTAATCTTGTTATATTTTGGCTTACCACAAACAAAACTGTACATTATTTTTTTCCCCGTATAACAAAATCTTTTGTTTTTTGTAAATCATGAGAATGTGTTGAAGATTTTAAAATGTATTTGTTATTATGTAGAGAACTTAAGATTGATTTTGCCTCATAAGCATGAGCAACAAGCCTGAAACTGTAATAACCCTGTCAACAACATGATGCGATGCTTGGATATTGCCCCGTGCTACAGAGCAGCTTATTTTAGCTTATATGCATGAACATGAAAATCAAACTTCTGTTTGATTGTTAAATTAATTTTCTTTTCAAAATATCTTGAACTTTTCCCTGTGTTAGAATTATTTTCTACAAGTTTAACTAAATAGGTGTCATACATACACCTAATTAGATCAGTTCGGAAAGCATAATATTATTTTAATCTTATAATTTCATCCATGTCTTTACAGCCATTTTCGAGAAATTAGTTGCATATTATATAAATTTATACAATACCAGCTAATTCAAATTATAAGAAAATAACTGCTATAAATTTATAACAAGAAATGTTGCAACTTTATAATAAGTTTGGTTGTGATATTTAAACGTCGTTGTTGACTCGTCTATTGGATTTTCACTCATATTTACTTCAACTTTTTTTTAAAGCCAAGCTTATTGCATGCCGAGCGCAAAGCGCGTGGGTATGTTCTACTAACGCCAAAAAATCAAAATTCCAACGTTTTGTCGCATGAAATCGTATCCAGCAATCATATTATACATATAAAAGATATAAAAAGCACATTGTTAGAAAGATAAATGATTGTTGAACTTATTAATATATTTTTTTAAATCGATTAATTGCTATTTTTAAATAAAAAAGCGTTTTAGTGGCTTATGGTGTGGATTTATCATGTCCCCAAGGCTTGTAAACACTATAACTTTTGAAAATATCAATTGTTTAACTCAATCTATTTTTTAATCTCTTCATCTATCATGTGGGAAGCCACTGAATGTAAATGGCTGTGTAATTTTGTTTTGTTTAGCTATAATTAATTTTTTCGGCTCGAAAATGGCGAAATTTCGTTGATTTGGTAGCCTCGTATAGAATTATTTCTGTAAATGGGGAGCTACAGCCACAGAGTAGTTTACTCACTAACTCAGTTCGCCATCGCCATAGATTACTGTATATATCAGTTTTCAGTTCGCCGTCAGTCGCCATAGATAATATACTATATACCTATATAGGGTATCAGTCGCCGTCGCGTCGTGAGTGGACATTATTTCGGTTGTTTGCAGAGGCTCAAAAAGATCGCTGTACAAATACACAATATTCGAATAACCAAATTTCTTAAATACTTGATTATAATAAAAATAAGAGATTTTTTTATTACAATATTTTAAAAGCACAGAATAAATAATCGTAGTACGTACTAAACGTAAGTAGTATCAATTTTTTTGTCATGGGTGAAATTTTCATGGTTTTCGAGGGTGTTGAAACCGATAGGGTTGTCGAAATGTAAACCCAAGATGGCGGCCGCAATAAGTATCAATTTTTTCATAAGGGGTTAAATTTTCATGGTTTTCGAGGGTGCTGAAGCCAATAGTGCTGTCGAAATGTAAATCCAAGGTGGCGACTGCAATAGGTATAAATTTTTTCATCATGGGTGTCATTCTCATGGTTTTCGAGGGTGTTGCAGCCGACAGTGCTGTCGAAATGTAAATCCAAGATGGCGGCTGAAGTAGGTACCAATTTTTTCATCATGGGTGTCATTTTCATGGTTTTCGAGGGTGTCAAAGACGATAGTGCTGTCGAAATGTAAATCCAAGATGGCGGCTGCAATAGATATCAATTTTTTCATCTTGGGTGTCATTTTCATGGTTTTCGAGGGTGTTGACGCCGATAGTGCTGTCGAAATGTAAATCTAAGGTGGCGGCTGCAAGGCGTATCAATTTTTTTATCATGGGTGTCATTTTGATGGGTTTCGAGGGTGTTGAAGCCGATAGTGCTGTCGAAATATAAATCCAAGATGGCGGCTTAAGTAGGTACCAATTTTTTCATCATGGGTGTCATTTTCATGGTTTTCAAGGGTGTTGAAGCCGATAGTGCTATTAAAATGTAAATCCAAGATGGCGGCTGCAATAGATATCAATTTTTTCATCATGGGTGTCATTTTCATTGGCTTCGAGGTTGTTGAAGCCGATAGTGCTGTCGAAATGTAAATCCAAGATGGCGGCTGAAGCAGGTTTCAAATTTTTTCATCATGGATATCATTTTCATGGGTTTCGAGGGTGTTGCAGCCGATAGTGCTGTCGAAATGTAAATCCAACACGGCGGCTGCAATAGATATCAATTTTTTCATCATGGCTGTCATTTTCATGGTTTTCGAGGGTGCTGAAGCCGATAGTACTGTCGAAATGTAAATCCAAGATGGCGGCTGAAGTAGGTACCAATTTTTTCATCATGGGTGTCATTTTCATGGTTTTCGAGGGTGCTGAAGCCGATAGTGCTGTCGAAATGTAAATCCAAGATGGCGGCTCAAGTAGGTACCAAATTTTTTCATCATGGATATCCTTTTCATGGTTTTCAAGGGTGTTGCAGCCGATAGTGCTGTCGAAATGTAAATCCAAGGTGGCGGCTGCAATAGGTATAAATTTTTTCATCATTGGTGTCATTTTCATGGTTTTCGAGGGTGTTGAAGCCGATAGTGCTGTCAAAATGTAAATCCAAGATGGCGCCTGAAGTAGGTACCAATTTTTTCATCATGGGTGTCATTTTTATGGTTTTCGAGGGTGCTGAAGCCGATAGTGCTGTCGAAATGTAAATCCAAGATGGCGGCTGCAATACATATAAATTTTTCATCATGGGTGTCATTTTCATGGTTTTCGAGGGTGCTAAAGCTGATAGTGCTGTGGAAATATAAATCCAATGTGGCGGCTGCAATAGGTATAATTTTTTCATCATGGGTGTCATTTTCATGGGTTTCGAGGGTGTTGAAGCCGATAGTGCTGTCGAAATGTAAATTCAAGATGGCGGCTGAAGTAGGTACCAATTTTTTCATCATAGGTGTCATTTTCATAAACTACTTTAAAAAAAATCGTATAATCATGCTATACGTTATTTTTAATGCGAAGGCATGCTCAATTGGATTTACCAATATATTTATATGTTGTTATGATTCTTTTAAGTGTTAGTGGCTTAATATTATCCATCACCCCGTTTTATTTCATGGATATCGTGAGAGGCGACTATGGGAATACCAGAAAAATCTTTTTTCTTCTAATAGATGGGCGGTATACCAACCATCTCATTTACGTCAGACGCGAAATTACGAGTATTAATAGTCCAAAATGGTTAAAAGTCCGTTACCATCACAGCCTATTAAATATTACTGCTGAACATAGATTACAGGGATTATATCCCTATTAGAGGATATCTGCCATAGTTGTCACGCTTGGCAAGCGGTTTAACAACCGCACTTTTAAATCTTCAGTTATTATTAAGAAGACGCTGCTGCCCATCTTGTTTCAACTATGTCGCCTCTCACGACACTCACGGGATGATATGAGGTAGTGGATATGCTTACACTGCCACTACACGGCCTCCATAATACTTACCGCCACACTGTTTGCAAGGCTCGTCTCATTTTTGAGAAGGTTGTTTAGAGTTGAGCAAGAATAAATCCTCAAAACATTTTCAATTTGTCACAGATGCACACCTCACGATATTTACTTTCCCACAGCCTTGAGGGAAAACAAAACAAAACATGTGTTAAAATTTGACATTCAAAATTTTTAATTAATAGAATCAGACGTTACATTGCGGAAGTCCATTATATTAAAGTTGGTAAAAAAATATTTCGCGTACATCCGCTCTATAAAATAAAAAAATAAAAAATGTGTCTTACCTAGTTTGAAATGCACTTCCCGCCCTCCCTCAATTGCGTGCACTATCACCGTCACCACTATTCCCAACACCACTACACTAGGAAAGACACACGACTGACTACAATACGACACGTGTTTCGCATCTACACAAGGCATCTTCAGGTAATCTAGACTCTGCGGTGGAAACGGAGATTGGTCGCATGTTTTATCGCATGACGTAGTCGCTCGCTCCTTAAGTAGGGAGCGGTTGCGTATAATAATGCGTATAAATAGGTACTATTTTGGCTCGCCGTTCACTTCTCAAAAAATCATCGCATGCAGCCCTGATTTCTTTTTCACACAAATTTATAATATTCTAATGTAAAAACTTGATGACATTTTCGATTGCGTCTTTCAATTGTTGTTATACTAAGAACTGGGTTTAAACAAAGATACCTCAAAAATTAGACCTTCAAGAAAAGAGCTTACACCTTTCTAAAAGGCTAGCAACGCACCTGCAATTCCCCTAATATTCCAGTTGTTCATAGGCGGCGGTAGTCACTGACCATCACGTGAGCCGTATGCTCTTTTGCCCCCTTTCTTATAAAAAGACAAATATTCGAATGGTTTTAACCACAGTTCTAATGCAGCAGAGACAGTTTTATACGTGGTAGAGCCATGGTTCAACTATATTAGTAGTATAGTTGTAGCACGAATGGGTCGGCTCGACCGGGGAAGGACCACCCTCTCACAGAATACCAGCGTAAAATAGCAGCTTAAAACTGTTGTGTTTCGTATGGTGAGTGTAGAGAACCGGAGACTCTTTTAATTGTAAAACAGGCATTCCATCTAAGTCCTCACGGGTGACAACGCATCTGCATTTTGATTCGCAAGCGAGGATAGAAGTAGATGTCTATGGACCACAGCAACCACTTACCATCAGGTGGACTGTGTGCTCGTTTGTCATCCTATCATATAAAAAAGTGTTCAATAACAACACTGCATTTGGAGAGAGACGACTAACGAAAGTACTGTGGGTTTTTGGTTTAATCGCTTTTGAAGTGGAAAGTTCGACTTAAAGAATGAATCACGATTAAAACCTGACACTAAGATAAGTAACGATGTCTTAAAATTAATAGTGAAAGCCGATCCTTATCAAACAACTAAGAAATTTGCGTCATTTTTTGATGTTGTTTACTCATATTATTGTCAAATTTGCATTTGAAATAAAAATAAACTCGTAAAATATCGTCATCATCATCATCATTACATCCCTTCACAAGTCCACTGCTGAACATAGGCCTCCCCCAAGGAATGCCACAAAGCACGGTCCTGAGCCACCTACATCCATCGACTTCCTGCATATCTTACCAGGTCATCACTCCATCTAGTAGGGGACGCCCTACACTTCGTCTGCCGGTACGAGGCTGCCACTCGAGAACCTTTTTTCCCCATCGGTTGTCCGTTCTTCGAGATATATAGCCGGCCCATTGCCACTTCAGCTTACTAATCCGTTGGGCTATGTCGGTCACTCTGGTTCTACTGCGGATATCCTCATTTCTAACTTTATCACGCAGAGAAACTCCGAGCATAGCCCTCTCCATAGCTCGCTGAGCGACCTTGAGATTCCTTATCCGGCCAGCAGTGAAGGACCACGTCTCAGTTCCATATAGCATCACTGGCAACACGCACTGGTTGTACAGTCTCGTTTTCAAGTTTTGAGGTATACCTGACGAGAAGATGTGCCGTAATTTCCCGAACGCTGCCCAACCGAGTTGAATCCGTCGATTGACCTCTCGGTCGAAGTTGGACTTATCTAGTCGGACTATTTGTCCTAGGTAAATATACTCGTCAACAACTTCGAGCTTAGTGCTCCCAACAACTACCGGCATAGGTGTGACATGGACATTAAACATGATCTTTGTTTTATCCATGTTCATCTTAAGACCTATCCGTTGGGAAACATTATTGAGGTCATTGAGCATAATACCGTATCCTTTCCAGTAAAGAAGCTTGAAAACGTCTTCCCATGCAGCGGTGAAAAGTTTCGGGGATATGACGTCACCCTGTCTTACACCTCTCTGCAATTGGATAGGTTTCGTACTCTAGCTCTGTACTCGGATAGCCATTGTAGCCCTACTGTACAAGCACTTCAACACTTTGATATACCGACAGTCAACTTGGCACCGCTGAAGGGACTGCAGCACCGCCCAAATTTCGACGGAATCAAAGGCTTTCTCATAGTCCACATACGCCAGACATAGTGGCAAATTGTACTCCTCTGATTCCTGTACAATTTGCCGATGGGTGTGTATTGGGTCCATGGTACTAAAACCTTTTCGGAAACCAGCTTGTTCGGGAGGCTGGAAGTCGTCAAATCTGCGCGCGAGACGATTCGTAATGACTCTCGAAAACAGCACGTAGACGCGGCTCAGAAGGGAAATCGGTCTGTAGTTCTTCAAGAGAGCGTTGTCTCTTTTCTTGAAGAACAAGACCACCGCACTTCTGCTCCACGCCTCCGGTGTAGTGCCACCATGGAGGACGGAATTAAAGAGCTTCTGAAGGACTTCAAGTACCGGTTTTCGACCCGCTTTCAGAAGCTCCGCTGTAATTCCATCCTCGCCTGGGGCCTTGCCGTTTTTATGGTGCTGGAGAGCCATTCTAATCTCGCTCAGACTGACGTCCGGGATATCATCTGAATAATGTCGGAAAAGATTCGCTCTTGGGTCGTTTCTCACACTTGCGTGTGGCTCCAACGATGATGTGTACAGCTGCCCATAGAACCTCTCAATCTCACTCAAAATCTTAGGTGCCCTGGAAACGATGCTGCCACACTCGGTCTTCAGCTTTGACGGTTGGCTCTTTCTGGCAGACAGATCTCTAGCAAAAACATTGGAGTCCTGGTTCCGCTTCATCGCTTCTTCAATACGAGCAGTATTAAAGTTGCGTAAGTCCCGCCGCATGCATTTGGAGAACTGTCTGTTCAGTTGCGTGTATGCTGTCAAATCTACTGAAGACTGCAGTTTCATATCCCGTCTAACAGCCATGAGATTAAGAGTGTGATCGGAGAGTTTTTGTGTTTTTCTGCGGCGGGTCATGCAAAACTTAGCTCCGACCGCATGGACAGTTTCCACGAGCTTGTTATTCATATCGTCCACTACTTGCAATCTTCTAGGCACTGAAAACGGTTTCGTAGCTCGAGCTGAAAGGTTTCGGGACTTTGGATTAGAGCACGAGGGGGACGGAGCGTCGAAAATGTCGTCAATAATCATGAATTAACTAATGCGGAAAAAAGAGCACGCTTTAAAGCATGCCCCGTTACGATGAGTTTGTACAGAAATGAAAAAAAATTACAGAATTTTAACGTATGATAAATAGTGGGTTGTCTACAATCACAAACAAAAAAACTTTGCCCCAGGTCAAATACCGGCACATTGTCCCATAGTGATGTTCACCCATATAAAAGTAATGGTAACTGTTTGATTGTCAGTTATAGTGTAACTCACTATACCTTTTCGAAATCTGGCGAATAAATAATAGCAGATGTCTATTGTGAAGAACTTCGAACAGTGACGGCCAAACTCAGAGAAATAAACCTATCACATCAATCGATTTTCCATCCAGTTTTCATCACTCCATGATAATGCAAGACTGCTTGACTAACTGTTTTAACATACAAGACCTGCAGCTTGAAATCATATGCCATCTTCCGTACTAACCAGATCGAGCCCCAATCGATTAACATTTTCCACAATTCGAACAATCTCCTGTAATAAAAATATATTGTTTACAAGTATCGGTGCAAAATTATTCCATAAACTTCTATCATAAAATCATAAAGTATCTTTTGAGATGGATAAAATGCATCGATAATGAGGGTATGTATAAACTTCGATTAAATAAATATATTTTTCTTAAAATAGGTTGTTTGTATTTTTAATATAAAATCATATTTTAAGTCCTAATATTACATGGCAATAAAAATGCACGTAAGTACTTTTAAGTATTAAAAATAAACTTTCAGCTAAGACAAAAAAATCCAGAACGATACATCCAAACTAAACGGCCAGTTGATAAACAGCTTCAATTTAATAAGCAACAAACTTTAACTTCAAGTAGAGTTTAGTTTCTATAACATTTGACTTATATTTACCTTGAATAATTTTACAAAGTCTACAATTTCTCATCGCCGGCACGTGTAAATCCCGTGTGGACTTTATAAAGCGTTAATTTATGAGCGTGTGCCGCGAGCAATCTCCCACAAATAGTGTTACGTTGTGTATACAAGGATGAATTCCCATGAGATCATGAGATGAGCAGAAATCTGTGTTTACGTAGAATAGAGGTGATCGGCTCAAGGGACCTTTCGATTTGTAGTCTGGCGTGAAGAACTTGGCTTTATCGCCATCTTTCGCAAAAAGATATAAGCCTATATTTTTTTTTTATAGGATGAGGGTGACAAACGAGCACACAGTCCACCTAATGGTAAGTGGTTGCTGCGGCCCATAGACATCTACATCTATCCTCGTTTGCGAATTAAAATGCAGATGCGTTGTCACCCGTGAGAACTAAGATGGAATGCCTCATTTCCAGTAAAAAGGGCCTCCGGCCACCTGCACTCACCAAGCGAAACGCAGAGGTAAACCTCTACTTCACGCTGGTATTCTTTGAGGTCGTGGTACCACCCCGGTTCGAGCCGGCCCATCCGTGCGACAGCATAAGCTGCCGCGTGGCTCTACCACTGTTTAAGATATATATACGCTTCACTCCTGGAGACACTCCTGGGCGGAGGCTTCCTTTCATTACTGAGAGGGATTTAGTGCAGGGTAGTGTCAACCGCGTTGTCCCAATGCGTATTAGCGGACTTCATACATCTTTGAAATATATATTTTTATATATATCAGACATTTAGGATTTCTCACGATGTTTTTTTTACCTTCGAGTACGGGATAAATAAACACATTAATAATTGCAATTGACAATTTCATTGGTGTCCTCGGTGATCGAACATTTATCGTGAATCATGGGACATTTTCCATAGTCTCTTTACGACATCCGCTGGACAAAATATGGTGATAAATTATATTACGCAGTCACCACATGACATTCACATAAGTATGCTATCATCTCTCTATTATATATATATATATATATATATATATATATATATATATATATATATATATATATAATATTTAATATATATAAGTGTGTTTGTAATTGAACTGCTTCTAAACAGCTGTAGCTAATTTGATGAAATTTTTTGTGTGAGTTTGAGTATTGAGGAGAGTACTCATAGTAGTTTGAGTATATGGATATACCTGGATGGTATAGATTCACAATTAGACTTGGTAAGTGGCGCTGTTGTAAAGATCCACAAATCACCCGTGCGAAGCTAGGGCGCATCGCTAGTATATTTATAGATGCTAAAAAATAACAGTCTGTACATCCATTCTAATGCCAGTGGGCCCGCCACACAGCCTGAGTGCGTATTAGTGGACTATTTAAAATAATGCAGACATGCAGACATTCTCCATTTTTTTTTCATTATCGCAAACATTTCTTCAATATTTAGGTAACGATATACAATTTAATTAAAAAAATATTTCGAAGTTACGTGATTATCGAAAACACGCAGAGGTGCAGAAATGAGAGGAAGCCGGCATCAGAGTGGATCTTATATTATTATAAGCTGCAATATTAATTTACTTCTTTTACAATTCTATTGATGCCGTTGGGGTCGAAATTGAATACTCGCGTATCATGAAATTTAACACCTGCACGCCTGATCTACGTACGTACATACAACAACAACAACAAACAAATAAGTTATACATAGATTAATGTAAGACATAAAAATGATAGACTGTTAATAAATGATACAATAACAGTCATCATATTTACTTTCAAAATTAACGTGGAACGGGGCGAGGCGGTCAGCATACACGAAAAAAATACACTCATGTATTACAGTGTCAGTGGCGGCCGTTCAAAATGTGTGCTAACCGCGCTGACACACCATACGAACCGCTAAACGCTTTTCAGACTTAAGCTTAGTCTCAAGCATTTACATTTGTGATCCTTGCCGACGAATGATTTTGATAAACACGTCTTAAACTACATAAAAATATAATAAAAATGTACAGCAATAAAAAATACAAATAAATTTCTTGTGGGTCATTAAACCAAACAATCTAACTGGCTACTTTATGCAAGTGACTGAAACACATACTACCGACATTTTAAAAGATTGGTACGAGTACAGATCATGTCACCACTTAGAACTAAACGGAAATTCTTCACAGCAGTATTACAAGCTCTTTATACACCATACAACAGTGTATTTACTACTGTTTAACGAAAGAAAAACAAAAAAAAAACATTCAGACTGAGGTAGAAATAATTAAAGATACTAGAATTGCACACAAAAAAGACATTGTTCATAAACTTTTTGACAGATGTCTAATTTAGCTTACATATCTTGAAAACCAACTTTAAACTTTAATATGTATTCCTTTACGTGCTGAATCATACCCTAGAGACACAAAACTCAATTCATTCGAATCAGATAATTTTAGTTCGGGTTGCGAAGCACTTTATTTGCAGATTTCAAGCCTACATTTGGACTAATGAGAGTGAATAATATTTTATTACTTTGCTTTTTCTTTTTTACTTATTTACTTTTTCTACTATTTATGTCAGTTGTTCCTGTTTAGAAATAAATTTACAAAACTAGAGGTAAATAGGCTTGACCTGTTTTGTATATCGAGACATTAATTTATAAGAAATATCCTGCTTTCGTCATATTCGCAGTGAACTAATGTTCTCTTTTTTCTTATTATTCTTATATTTTTTCCGAACAAACATTATTCTATAAAAAAATTCTATTTCTTTATAGGTAAGTAGGCCACAGATAGCAGATTCGAAGTCGTATGATACTGCTTTCTCCTTAATTCTTTATAAAGGGCACAGAACTGAACATTTTAAAATGAAACTTCTTAAAACCAACAAATAAGACATCTGAAAAGTGAAATTATGTTTTCTACATCAAAATATTGTACATTCATTATTGTTACATTCTAGTCTTGTTATATTTTGGCTTACCTCAAACAAATCTGTTACATTAATTTTTTCCCAGTATAACAAAATATTTTGTTTTTTGTAAATCATGAGAATGTGTTGAAGATGTTAAAATGTATTTGTTATTATGTAGAGAATTTAAGATTGATTTTGCCTCATAAGCATGAGCAACAATCCTTAAACTGTAATAACCCCGTCAACAACATGATGCGATGCTTGATATTGCCCCGTGGTACAGAGCAGCTTATTTTAGCTTATATGCATGAACTTGAAAATCAAACTTCTATAATTTGATTGTTAAATTAATTTTCTTTTCAAAATATCTTGAACTTTTCCCTGTGTTAGAAATATTTTCTCCAAGTTTAACTAGATATGTGTCATACATACACCTACGTAGATCAGTTCGGTAAGCATGATATTATTTTAATAGTTACAGCATCGTTACAGTATAATTTTATAATCGTTACAGCCATTTTTGAGAAATTAGTTACCGTATGCTCGTTTGCCCCCTTTCTTATAAAAAGACAAATATTCGGATGGTTCTAACCACAGTTCTAATACAGCAGAGACAGTTTTATACGTGGTAGAGCCATGCTGCAACTATATTAGTTGTATAGTTGTAGCACGAATGGGTCGGCTCGACCGGGGAAGGACCACGCTCTCATAGACTACCAACGGAAAATAGCAGCTTAACGCTGCTGTGTTTCGTATGGTGAGTGTAGAGAACCGGAGACCTTTTTTACTGGAAACAATACATTCCATCTTAGTCCTCACGGGTGACATGTCTAGGGACCACAGCAACCACTTACCATCAGGTGGACTTTGTGCTCGTTTGTCACCCTATCCTATAGAAAAAAAGTTTTCACTACCAACACTGCATTTGGAGAGAGGCCACTAACGAAAGTACTGTAGGTTTTTGGTTTAATCGCTTTTGAAGTGGAAAGTTCGACTTAAAGAATGAATCACGATTAAAACCTGACACTATGGTAAGTAACGATGTCTTAAAATTAATGGTGAAAGCCGATCCTTATCAAACATCTAAGAAATTTGCGTAATTTTTTGATATTTGTTCACTCATATTATTGTCAAATTTGCATTTGAAATAAAAGCAAACTCGTAAAATATCGTTAATAATCATGAATTAACTAATGCGGAAAAAGGAGCACGCTTTAAAGCATGCCCTGTTTCGATGAGTTTGTACAGAAATGAAAAAAAATTACAGAATTGTTACGTATGATAAATAGTGGGTTGTCTACAATCACAAACAAAAAAACGTTTCCCCAGGTCAAATACCGGCACATTGTCCCATAGTGAAGTTCACCCATATAAAAGTAATGGTAACTGTTTGATTGTCAGTTATAGTGTAACTCACCTTTTCGAAATCTGGCGAATAAATAATAGCAGATGTCTATTGTGAAGAACTTCGAACAGTGACGGCCAAACTCAGAGAAATAAACCTATCACATCAATCGTTTTTTCATCCAGTTTTCATCATTCCATGATAATGCAAGACTGCTTGACTAACCGTTTTAACATACAAGACCTGCAGCTTGAAATCATATGCCATCTTCCGTACTAACCAGATCTAGCCCCAATCGATTACCATTTTCTACAATTCGAACAATTTCCTGTAAGAAAAATATATTGTTCACAAGAATCGGTGCAAAATTATTCCATAAACTTCTATCATAAAATCATAAAGTATCTTTTGAGATGGATAAAATACATCGATAATGAAGGTATGTATATACTTCGTTTAAATAAATATATATTTTTTCTTAAAAAAGGTTGTTTGTATTTTTAATATAAAATCATACTTTCTGCCGACTTCCAAAAAGGAGACGGTACTCAATTCGAGTATATGTTTTTTTTTAAGTGTGTTACCTCATAACTTTGTACTGGGCGAACCGATTTCGATGATTCTTTTTTTATATGAAAGCTGATAGCTAGTAGAACTCAATAACCATTGGTCTGACTAAGGTCAGACCAATGATTATTGAGTTATTCTTAAATAACCTATATTGAAGTCGCTTATATTGAATTCGGCTGTACAAAATTTTTAATTTTAAATTATAAGTCCTAATATTACATGTAAATAAAAATGCACGTAAGTACTTTTAAGTATTAAAAATAATCTTTTAGCTAAGACAAAAAAATCCAGAACGATACATCCAAACTAAACGGCCAGTTGATAAACAGCTTCAATTTAATAAGCAACAAACTTTAACTTCAAGTAGAGTTTAGTTTCTATAACATTTGACTTATATTTACCTTGAATAATTTTACAAAGTCTACAATTTCTCATCGCCGGCACGTGTAAATCCCGTGTGGACTTTATAAAGCGTTAATTTATGAGCGTGTGCCGCGAGCAATCTCCCACAAATAGTGTTACGTTGTGTATACAAGGATGAATTCCCATGAGATCATGAGATGAGCAGAAATCTGTGTTTACGTAGAACAGAGGTGATCGGCTCAAGGGACCTTTCGATTTGTAGTTTACCTTTGTAAATCTGTTGTCATATCGTATTTTTATAATATATATTTCTTTATCAGCCCTTAAAGATCCGCTGCTGAATAGCTCATATACCTTATTTGTCATGCTTGGCAACGTCCCATATCTTTAATTACGCTTCCAGTAGTCTTTCTATATTTTCAACGTCTGGCGTGAAGAACTTGGTTTTACCGCCATCTTGCGGAAAAAAGATAAAAGCCTATATACGCTTCACTCCTGAAGACACTCCTGGGCGGAGGCCTCCTTTCATTACTGAGAGGGTTTTAGTGCAAGGTAGTGTCAACCGCGTTGTCCCAATGCACATTAGCGGATTTCATACGTCTTCGAAATATATATTTTTTATATTTATCAGACATTTAGGCTTTCTCACGATGTTTTTTTTTACCTTCGAGTACGTGATAAATAAACACATTAATAATTGCAATTGACAATTTCATTAGTATCCTCGGGGATCGAACATCTATCGTGAATCATGAGACATTTCCCATAGTCTCTTTACGACATCCGCTGGACAAAATATGGTGATAAATTCCATTACGCAGTCACCACATGACATTCACATAAGTATGCTATCATCTCTATATATATATATATATATATATATAGTTCTTTTATAAGTGTGTTTGTCATTGAACTGCTGCTAAACAGCTGTTTTGATGAAATTTTTTGTGTGAGTTTGAGTATTGAGGAGAGTACTCATAGTAGTTTGAGTATATGGATATACCTGGATGGTATAGATTCACAATTAGACTTGGTAAGTGGCGCTGTTGTAAAGATCCACAAATCACCCGTGCGAAGCCAGGGCGCATCGCTAGAATATTTATAGATGCAAAAAAATAACAGTCTGTACATTCCATTCTAATGGCAGTTGGCCCGCCACACACCCTGAGTGGTAGTATGGTATGGAGGTAGTAGTGGCGTATTAGTGGACTATTTAAAATAATGCAGACATGCAGATATTATCCAAGTTTTTTTTTTTATTATCGCACACTTGTTTTTAATATTTAGGTAACGATATACAATTTAATTAAAAAAAAATATTTCGAAGTTACGTAATTATCGAAAACGCACATACTCGCGTATTATGAAATTTAACACCAACACGCCTGACCTACGTACGTACATACAACAACAATAACAACAAAAATAACAAAATAAGTTATACATAGATTAATGTAAGGCATTAAAATGATACTGTTTTAAGTTTATACAGTAACAGTCATCATATCTACTTTCGCGATTAACGTGCAACGGGGCGAGGCGGTCAGCATATGTGAAAAATATACACTCATGTATTTCAGTGTCAGTGGCGGCCGTTGTGAAATGTGTCTAAAATGTGTGCTAACCGCGCTGACACACCATATGAACCGCTAAACGCTCCTCAGACTTAAGCTTAGTCTCAAGCATTTACATCTGTGATCCTTGCCGACGAAAGATTTTGATAAACACGTCTTAAACTACATAAAAATATAATAAAAATGTACCGCAATAAAAATACAGATAAATTTTTTGTGGGTCATTAAATGAAACACCCTAACTGGCTACTTTATGGAAGTGACTGAAACACATACTACCGACATTTTAAAAGAAGGGTACAGATCATGTAACCTCTTAGAACTAAAAGGAAATTCTTCACAACAGTATAATAATACAAGCTCTTTACACACCACACAACATTGTATACACTACTGCTTAACGAAAGAAAAACAAAAAAACATTCAGACTGTGGTAAAAATAATTAAAGATATTAGAATTGCACACAATAAAGACATTGTTCATAAACTTTTTGACCAATGTTTAATTTAGCTTATATATCTTGAAAACCAACTTTAAACGTTAATATATATTCTTTTACGTGCTGAATCATACCCTAGAGACACAAAACTCAATTCATTCGAATCAGATAATTTTATTTCGGGTTGGGAAGCAGTTTATTTGCAGATTTCAAGCCTACATTTGGACTAATAAAAGTAAATAATCATTATTACTTTGCCCACTATTTATGTCAATTGTTCCTATTTAGAAATAAATTTATTACAAAACTAGTGGTTAATAGGTTTGACCTGTTTTGGATATCGAGACATCAACTCAAAAGAAATATATTTTACCACCTTAGGAGTGTTCGGCCCGATAAAAAGCTGATGGTTTGACCGCTTGTCAGTTTGGCATCAATGAAAATGACCCCATCTCCTGCTTTCGTCATATTCGCAGTGAACTAATGTTCTCTTTTTTCTTATTATTCTTATATTTTTTCCAAACAAACATTATTCTAAAAAAAAAATCCTTTTTCTTTATAGGCCTACTTAGGCCACAGATAGCAGATTCGAAGTCGTATGATACTGCTTTCTCCTTAATTCTTTATAAAGGGCACAGAACTGAACATTTTAAAATGAAACATCTTAAAACCAACAAATAAGACATCTGAAAAGTGAAATTATGTTTTCTACATCAAAAAATTGTACATTCTTTATTGTTACATTCTAGTCTTGTTATATTTTGGCTTACCTCAAACAAATCTGTTACATTAATTTTTTCCCCGTATAACAAAATATTTTGGTTTTTGTAAATCATGAGAATGTGTTGAAGATGTTAAAATGTATTTGTTATTATGTAAAGAATTTAAGATTGATTTTGCCTCATAAGCATGAGCAACAATCCTGAAACTGTAATAACCCTGTCAACAACATGATGCGATGCTTGATATTGCCCCGTGGTACAGAGCAGCTTATTTTAGCTTATATGCATGAACTTGAAAATCAAACTTCTATAATTTGATTGTTAAATTAAGTTTCTTTTCAAAAAATCTTGAACTTTTCCCTGTGTTAGAAATATATTCTCCAAGTTTAACTAGATAGGTGTCATACATACACCTACGTAGATCAGTTCAGTAAGCATAATATTATTTTAATCTTATAATTTCGTCCATGTCGTTACAGCCATTTTCGAGAAATTGGTTGCATATTATATAAATTTATACAAGAATTGCTCATTTAAAGTATAAGAAAATAACTGCTATAAATTTATAACAAGAATTGTTGCAACTTTATAATACGTTTGCTTGCGATATTCAATCGTCGTTGTTGACTCGTCTATTGGATTTTCACTCATATTTATTTCAACTTTCTTTTAAAATCAAGTTTATTTATATGTTGTTATGATTCTGTCAAGTGTTCGTGGCTTAAAATAATCCATGACCCTATTTTATACCATGGAAATCGTGAGAGGCGACTATTGAAATACCAGAAAAATCTTTTGGTTTCTAATAGATGGGTGGTATACCAACCATCTCATTTACGTCAGACGCGAAATTATGATAATTCTAAAGTAGTTGAAAGTCCGTTACCATCACAGCCTATTAAAGTTCACTGCTGAACATAGATTACAGGGATTATATCCCTATTGGAGGATATCTGCCATAGTTGTCACGCTTGGCAAGCGGGTTAACAACCGCACTTTTTAATCTTCAGTCATTATTAGGAAGACGCTGCTGCCCATCTTGTTTCAACTATGTCGCCTCTCACGACACTCACGGGATGATATGGGGTAGTGGATATGCTTACACTGCCACTAGACGGCCTCCATAATACTTCCCGCCACACTGTTTGCAAGGCTCGTCTCATTTTTGAGAAGGTTGGTTAGAGTCGAGCAAAAATAAATCTTCAAAACATTTTCAATTTCTCACAGATGCACACCTCACGATATTTTCTTTCCCACAGCCTTGAGGGAAAACAAAACAAGACATGTATTAAAATTTGACACTCAAAATTTTTAATTATTAGAATCAGACTTTACATTACGGAAGTCCATTATATTAAAGTTGGTAAAAAAATATTTCGCGTACATCTGCTGTATGAAATATAAAATAAAAAAAATATGTGTCTTACCTAGTTTGAAGAGCACTTCCCGCCCTCCCTCAATTGCGTGCACTATCACCGTCACCACTATTCCCAACATCACTACACTAGGAAAGACACACGACTGACTACAATACGACACGTGTTTCGCCTATACACGAGGCATCTTCAGGTAATCTAGACTCTGCGATGGAAACGGTGATTGGTCGCATGTTTTATCACATGACGTAGTCGCTCGCTCCTTAAGTAGGGAGCGGTTGCGTTTAATAATGCGTATAAATAGGAGTTATTTTGGCTCGCCACTCACTTCTAAAAAAATCATCGCATGCAGCCCTGATTTAGTTTTTCACACAAATTTATAATATTCTAATGTAAAAACTTGATGACATTTTCGATTGCGTATTTCAATTGTTGTTATACTAAGAACTGGGTTTAAACAAAGATACCTCAAAAATTAGACCTTCAAGAAAAGAGCCTTTCTAAAAGGCTAGCAACGCACCTGCAATTACCCTAGTATTCCAGTTGTTCATAGGCGGCGGTAGTCACTGACCATCACGTGAGCCGTATGCTCTTTTGCCCTCTTTCTTATAAAAAGACAAATATTCGAATGGTTCTAACCACAGTTCTAATGCAGCAGAGACAGTTTTATACGTGGTAGAGCCATGGTTCAACTATATTAGTAGTATAGTTGTAGCACGAATGGGTCGGCTCGACCGGGGAAGGACCACGCTCTCAGAGAATACCAGCGTAAAATAGCAGCTTAAAACTGTTGTGTTTCGTATGGTGAGTGTAGAGAACCGGAGACTCTTTTAATTGTAAAACAGGCATTCCATCTAAGTCCTCACGGGTGACAACGCATCTGCATTTTGATTCGCAAGCGAGGATAGAAGTAGATGTCTATGGACCACAGCAACCACTTACCATCAGGTGGACTGTGTGCTCGTTTTTCATCCTATCCTATAAAAAAAAGTGTTCAATAACAACACTGCATTTGGAGAGAGACGACTAACGAAAGTACTGTGGGTTTTTGGTTTAATCGCTTTTGAAGTGGAAAGTTCGACTTTAAGAATGATTCACGATTAAAACCTGACACTACGATAAGTAACAATGTCTTAAAATTAATAGTGAAAGCCGATCCTTATCAAACAACTAAGAAATTTGCGTCATTGTTTGATGTTGTTTACTCATATTATTGTCAAATTTGCATTTGAAATAAAAATAAACTCGTAAAATGTCGTCATCATCATCATCATTACATCCCTTCACAAGTCCACTGCTGAACATAGGCCTCCCCCAAGGAATGCCACAAAGCACGGTCCTAAGCCACTTGCATCCATCGACTTCCTGCATATCTTACCAGGTCATCACTCGATCTAGTGGGGGGACGCCCTACACTTCGCCTGCCGGTACGAGGCTGCCGCTCGAGAACCTTTTTCCCCATCGGTTGTCGGTTCTTCGAGCTATATAGCCGGCCCATTGCCACTTCAGCTTACTAATCCGTTGGGCTATGTCGGTCACTCTGGATCTACTGCGGATATCCTCATTTCTAAGTTTATCACGCAGAGAAACTCCAAGCATAGACCTCTCCATAGCTCGCTGAGCGACCTTGAGCTTCCTTATCCGGCCAGCAGTGAAGTACCACGTCTCAGTTCCATATGGCATCACTGGCAACACGCACTGGTTCTACAGTCTCGTTTTCAAGTTTTGAAGTATACCTGACGAGAAGATGTGCCGTAATTTCCCGAACGCTGCCCAACCGAGTTGAATCCTTCGATTGACCTCTCGGTCGAAGTTGGACTTATCTAGTCGGACTATTTGTCCTAGGTAAACATACTCGTCAACAACTTCAAGCTTAGTGCTCCCAACAACTACCGGCATAGGTGTGACATGGACATTAAACATGATCTTTGTTTTATCCATTTTCATCTTAAGACCTCTCCGTTGGGAAACACTATTGAGGTCATTGAGCATAGTGCTTAGGTCCTCCAGCGATTCTGCCATAAGGACTATTTCGTCGGCAAATCGAAGGTGGGTGATGTACTCGCCATTGATGTAAATACCGTATCCTTTCCAGTCCAAAAGCTTGAAAACCTCTTCCAATGCAGCGGTGAAGAGTTTCGGGGATATGACGTCACCCTGTCTTACACCTCTCTGCAATTGGATAGGTTTCGTACTCTGGCTCTGTACTCAGATAGCCATCGTAGCCTTACTGTACAAGCACTTCAACACTTCGATATACCGACAGTCAACTTGGCCCCGCTGAAGGGACTGCAGCACCGCCCAAATTTCGACGGAATCAAAGGCTTTCTCATAGTCCACATACGCAAGACATAGTGGCAAATTGTACTCCTCTGACTTCTGTACAATTTGCCGATGGGTGTGTATATGGTCCATGGTACTAAAACCTTTTCGGAAACCGGCTTGTTCGGGAGGCTGGAAGTCGTCAAATCTGCGCGCGAGACGATTCGTAATGACTCTCGAAAACAGCACGTAGACGCGGCTCAGAAGGGAAATCGGTCTGTAGTTCTTCAAGAGAGCGTCGTCTCTTTTCTTGAAGAACAAGATCACCGAACTTCTGCTCCACGCCTGTGTACCACCATGTAGTGCCATCATGGAGGACGTAATTAAAGAGCTTCTGAAGGACTTCAAGTACCGGTTTTCCACCCGCTTTCAGAAGCTCCGCTGTAATTCCATCCTCGCCTGGGGCCTTGCCGTTTTTATGGTGCTGGAGAACAATTCTAATCTCGCTCAGACTGACGTCCGGGATATCATCTGAATAATGTCGGAAAAGATTCGCTCTTGGGTCGTTACTCACACTTGCGTGTGGCTCCAACGATGATGTGTACAGCTGCCCATAGAACCTTTCAATCTCACTCAAAATCTCAGGTGCCCCGGAAACGATGCTGCCACACTCGGTCTTCAACTTTGAAAGTTAGCTCTTTCTGGCAAACAGATCTCTAGCAAAAACATTGGAGCCCTGGTTCCGCTCGATCGCTTCTTCAATACGAGCAGTATTAAAGTTGCGTAAGTCCCGCCGCACGCATTTGGAGATCTGTCTGTTCAGTTGCCTGTATGCTGTCAAATCTACTGAAGACTGCAGCTTCATATCCCGTCTAACAGCCATGAGATTAAGAGTGTGATCGGAGAGTTTTTGTTTTTCTGCGGCGGGTCATGCAAAACTTAGCTCCGACCGCATGGACAGTTTCCACGAGCTTGTCATTCATATCGTCTTCTACATTGCAATCTTCTAGGCACTGAAAACGGTTTAGTATTTTTTTTTATAAAATAGGGGGCAAACGAGCATGCGGTTCACCTGATGGTAAGTGACTACCGCCACCCATGAACAACCGCAACACCAGGGGAATTGCAGATGCGTTGCCGACCTTTTAGAAAGGTGTAAACTCTTTTCTTGAAGGTTCCTAAGTCGTATCGGTCCGGAAAATTCGCTGGTGGTAATTGATTCCACAAGGAAGTCGTGCGAGGAAGAAAACTTCTTCTAAATCGCACAGTGGTGGACCGCCAATCATCCAGATGGTATGGATGGTAACGCGAGTTTTGTCGCGATGTGCGATGGTGAAATTGAGCGGCTGGAATTAGTCCGAACAATTCCTCAGAGCACTCCCCGTGATAAATGCGATAAAATACGCAAAGAGATGCAACATCTCTACGCAGTGCCAGTGTATCGAGCCGATCAGAAAGAACTCGGTCGTCGACGATTTGAACCGCTCTGCGCTGGATGCGGTCAAGTGGAAGGAGCTGGCACTGGGGTGCCCCGGCCCAGAGATGAGAACAGAATTCCATGTGGGGCCGAACGTGCGCTTTGTAAAGTTGCAAGCGATGTGCCGGCATGAAATACTGTCTCGCTCTGCTGAGCACGCCAAGCTTTTTAGAGGCCAAATTGGCCTTCACTTCCAAGTGACCACGAAACTGCACATTATTCGATATGTCGACGCCAAGGATTCCGATACTGGCTGAGGCAGTAAGGGGAGTGTCTTGAAACTGAGGAGATACGACAAAGGGGTTCTTTTTAGCGGTAAACGCGCAAACTTGTGTCTTCTGGGGATTGAACTGGACTAGATTTAGTCGGCCCCAATCCGAGACTTTGTTAATCAAAGACTCGACTTCAGACACAAGTTTGTCCCGGTACTCGGCGACGTTTTCCCAAGAAATATTGGCACGGCCGGTATATAAGGCATCACCAGTGCTGTCGTCCGCATAGCAATGAATGCTACCAGATAGCAACATATCATTGATATGCAGGAGAAACAGCGTTTGTGATAGCATGCAGCCTTGTGGAACACCAGCGTTGATAGGCTTGAGATCAGAGCATGCACCGTCTACTACGACCTTGATGCTCCGATCAGCAAGGAAACTGGTGATCCATTTGCACAATTTCTCGGGAAGCCCATAGGAAGGAAGCTTCAAAAGAAGCGCTTTGTGCCAGACCCGATCAAAGGCCTTCGCTACGTCCAAACTAACGGCTAATGCCTCCCCCTTGGACTCTACTGCCTCCGCCCATCTATGAGTTAAGTAGACTAGAAGATCACCAGCTGATCGACCCCGACGAAAACCGTACTGGCGGTCACTTATCAGCTGGTGATCCTCAAGGTACCTCATGAGCTGGCAGTTTATAATGGCTTCCATTATTTTGGAGAACAAGGAGGTGATGGCGATAGGCCTGTAGTTGGACGGGTCTGAGCGGTCGCCTTTTTTAGGGATCGGGTGCACCAAAGCTGTCTTCCATGAATTCGGGACTACGCCTTGGGAGTAGGAGTACCGGAAAAGACGCGTTAAAACCCGTGCCAACTCCGGAGCACACGTCTTCAGCACAATGGGAGGGACTCCATCGGGCCCACTCGACTTGCAGACGTTTAGGGAGTAGAGTGCTTTGCGGACCGAGCGCTGTGTAAATTGCACATCCGGCATGGAGCACTCACATCGCGGGATGATCGGCGGTGTGTTCCCCCCGTCATCTAGAGTCGAGTTGGACGCAAAAAGAGAGCTCAACAGATCGGCTTTCTCCTTTGCGGCATGGGCCAGTGAGTCATCATCATGTGCAGAGATGGAAGAGATGGCTGACAGAAGTTCCCTTGGACAGCCTTGGCGAGAGACCAGAATGCACGGGTTCCCGAAGTAAGGCGAACTAGCTTCTCGCCAATTCTGCCGATGTGCTCAGAACTTGCCTTGGCAATGACGCTTTTGAAGGACCTGGAGGCGGAATTATTAATTAGTAGCTCGAGCTGAAAGGTTTCGGGACTTTGGATTAGAGCACGAGGGGGACGGAGCGTCGAAAATGTCGTCAATAATCATGAATTAACTAATGCGGAAAAAAGAGCACGCTTTAAAGCATGCCCCGTTACGATGAGTTTGTACAGAAATGAAAAAAAATTACAGAATTGTAACGTATGATAAATAGTGGGTTGTCTACAATCACAAACAAAAAAACTTTGCCCCAGGTCAAATACCGGCACATTGTCCCATAGTGATGTTCACCCATATAAAAGTAATGGTAACTGTTTGATTGTCAGTTATAGTGTAACTCACTATACCTTTTCGAAATCTGGCGAATAAATAATAGCAGATGTCTATTGTGAAGAACTTCGAACAGTGACGGCCAAACTCAGAGAAATAAACCTATCACATCAATCGATTTTCCATCCAGTTTTCATCATTCCATGATAATGCAAGACTGCTTGACTAACTGTTTTAACATACAAGACCTGCAGCTTGAAATCATATGCCATCTTCCGTACTAACCAGATCTAGCCCCGATCGATTAACATTTTCCACAATTCGAACAATTTCCTGTAATAAAAATATATTGTTTACAAGTATCGGTGCAAAATTATTCCATAAACTTCTATCATAAAATCATAAATTATCTTTTGAGATGGATAAAATGCATCGATAATGAGGGTATGTATATACTTCGATTAAATAAATATATTTTTTCTTAAAAAAGGTTGTTTGTATTTTTAATATAAAATCATACTTTAAGTCCTAATATTACATGGAAATAAAAATGCACGTAAGTATTTTATTTTTTTTTATTTATTTTTATTTATTTATTACAAGATCCACAGCCCTAATTACAATGTAAATGAACTTAAGAAATAAACTTACAGCCAATAACGGATCTACTTTATACATTTTTTAACTTAAATTAATCGACCGACAATCAATAAGTTTGAGCCACAAAAACATACAATTTTAGAATTAACAATTAAAAACATCGTGTCTATCTTTCTCTCTGATCTGTGATGTTCGTGTACGCGCGCGCTTGTGTTTGTGTGTGTGTGTGTGTGTGTTTGTGTTTGTGTGTGTGTTTGTATGTGTGTTCAATATACATATTAACCATTTCCTTCAAGTACTTCAATAACTTCCTTCTTAAACACATGCCTACTACTATGAAAAATGTCAGTAACATTAAATTGGTTATTAAAAGTTCTATGCAATCGACTGACCAATGCGTTTTGTGCGTAATTTGATTTTGATCGTGTTACAGCAAATAATTTTGTGTGTCTCGTTCTAACTTTCGGGGCGCAGAAACTCAGTATTTTGGTTGATAGTTCAGGGCTATCTATATATCCGTTGCATAGTACTTTTAAGTATTAAAAATAATCTTTTAGCCTAGACAAAAAATCCAGAACGATACATCCAAACTAAACGGCCAGTTGATAAACAGCTTCAATTTAATAAGCAACAAACTTTAACTTCAAGTAGAGTTTAGTTTCTATAACATTTGACTTATATTTACCTTGAATAATTTTACAAAGTCTACAATTTCTCATCGCCGGCACGTGTAAATGCCGTGTGGACTTTATAAAGCGTTAATTTATGAGCGTGTGCCGCGAGCAATCTCCCACAAATAGTGTTACGTTGTGTATACAAGGATGAATTCCCATGAGATCATGAGATGAGCCGAAATCTATATTTACGTAGAATAGAGGTGATCGGCTCAAGAGACCTTTCGATTTGTAGTTTACCTTTGTAAATCTGTTGTCATATCGTATTTTTATAATATATAATTCTTTATCAGTCCTTAAAGATCCGCTGCTGAATAGCTCATTTACATTATTTGTCATGGTTGGCAATATCTTTAATTACGCTTCTAGTCGTCTTTCTATATTTTTAACGTCTGGCGTGAAGAACTTGGCTTTATCGCCATCTTTCGCAAAAAGATATAAGCCTATATACGCTTCACTCCTGGAGACACTCCTGGGCGGAGGCCTCTTTTCATTACTGAGAGGGTTTTAGTGCAAGGTAGTGTCAACCGCGTTGTCCCAATGCACATTAGCGTTCTTCATACGTCTTCGAAATATATATTTTTATATTTATCAGACATTTAGGCTTCCTCACGATGTTTTTTTTACCTTCGAGTACGTGATAAATAAACACATTAATAATTGCAATTGACAATTTCATTCGTGTTCTCGGGGATCGAACATCAATCGTGAATCATGAGACATTTCCCATAGTCTCTTTACGACATCCGCTGGACAAAATATGGTGATAAATACTATTACGCAGTCACTACATGACATTCGCATAAGTATGCTATCATCTCTATATATATAGTTCTTTTATAAGTGTGTTTGTCACTGAACTGCTGCTAAACGGCTCTAGCTAATTTGATGAAATTTTTTGTGTGAGTTTGAGTATTGAGGAGAGTACTCTTAGTTGTTTGAGTATATGGATATACCTGGATGGTATAGATTCACAATTAGACCCGGTAAGTGGCGCTGTTGTAATGATCCAGAAATCACCCGTGCGAACCCGGGGCGCATCGCTAGTATATTTATAGATGCAAAAACATAACAGTCTGTACATTTCATTCTAATGGCAGTGGGCCCGCCACACAGCCTGAGTGCGTATTAGTGGACTATTTAAAATAATGCAGACATGCAGACATTCTCCATGTTTTTTTTCATAATCGCGCACTTTTTTTCAATATTTAGGTAACGATATACAATTTAATTAAAAAAATATTTCGAAGTTACGTAATTATCGAAAACACACAGTGGTGCAGAAATTAGAGGAAGCCGGTATCAGGGTGGAACTTATATTATAGGCTGCAACATTACTTCACTTCTTTTACAATTCTATTGATGCTGTTGTGGTCGAAATTGGGATGACTCGCGTATTATGAAATTTAACACTAGCACGCCTGATCTACGTACGTACATACAACAACAATAACAACAAAAACAACAAAATAAGTTATACATAGATTAATGTAAGGCATTATAATGATGATACTGTTTTAAGTTTATACAGTAACAGTCATCATATCTACTTTTGCGATTAACGTGCAACGGGGCGAGGCGGTCAGCATATGTGAAAAATATACACTCATGTATTTCAGTGTCAGTGGCGGCCGTTGTGAAATGTGTCTAAAATGTGTGCTAACCGCGCTGACACACCATATGAACCGCTAAACGCTCCTCAGACTTAAGCTTAGTCTCAAGCATTTACATCTGTGATCCTTGCCGACGAAAGATTTTGATAAACACGTCTTAAACTACATAAAAATATAATTAAAATGTACCGCAATAAAAATACAGATAAATTTCTTGTGGGTCATTAAATGAAACACCCTAACTGGCTACTTTATGGAAGTGACTGAAACACATACTACCGACATTTTAAAAGAAGGGTACAGATCAAACAAAACAAAGGAAATTCTTCACAACAGTATAATAATACAAGCTCTTTACACACTACACAACATTGTATACACTACTGCTTAACGAAAGAAAAACAAAAAAACATTCAGACTGTGGGAAAAATAATTAAAGATATTAGAATTGCACACAATAAAGACATTGTTCATAAACTTTTTGACCAATGTTTAATTTAGCTTATATATCTTTAAAACCAACTTTAAACGTTAATATATATTCTTTTACGTGCTGAATCATACCCTAGAGACACAAAACTCAATTCATTCGAATCAGATAATTTTAGTTCGGGTTGGGAAGCAGTTTATTTGCAGATTTCAAGCCTACATTTGGACTAATGAGAGTGAATAATATTTTATTACTTTGCCCACTATTTATGTCAGTTGTTCCTATTTAGAAATAAATTTATTACAAAACTAGAGGTTAATAGGTTTGACCTGTTTTGGATATCGAGACATCAACTTATAAGAAATATATTTTACCACCTTAGGAGTGTTCGGCCCGATAAAAAGCTGATGGTTTGACCGCTTGTCAGTTTGGCATCAATGAAAATGACCCCATCTCCTGCTTTCGTCATATTCGCAGTGAACTAATGTTCTCTTTTTTCTTATTATTCTTATATTTTTTCCGAACAAACATTATTCTATAAAAAAAATCCTTTTTCTTCATAGGCCTACTTAGGCCACAGATAGCAGATTCGAAGTCGTATGATACTGCTTTCTCCTTAATTCTTTATAAAGGGCACAGAACTGAACATTTTAAAATGAAACTTCTTAAAACCAACAAATAAGACATCTGAAAAGTGAAATTATGTTTTCTACATCAAAAAATTGTACATTCTTTATTGTTACATTCTAGTCTTGTTATATTTTGGCTTACCTCAAACAAATCTGTTACATTAATTTTTTCCCCGTATAACAAAATATTTTGGTTTTTGTAAATCATGAGAATGTGTTGAAGATGTTAAAATGTATTTGTTATTATGTAAAGAATTTAAGATTGATTTTGCCTCATAAGCATGAGCAACAATCCTGAAACTGTAATAACCCTGTCAACAACATGATGCGATGCTTGATATTGCCCCGTGGTACAGAGCAGCTTATTTTAGCTTATATGCACGAACTTGAAAATCAAACTTCTATAATTTGATTGTTAAATTAAGTTTCTTTTCAAAAAATCTTGAACTTTTCCCTGTGTTAGAAATATTTTCTCCAAGTTTAACTAGATAGGTGTCATACATTCACCTACGTAGATCAGTTCAGTAAGCATAATATTATTTTAATCTTATAATTTCGTCCATGTCGTTACAGCCATTTTCGAGAAATTAGTTGCATATTATATAAATGTGTACAAGAATTGCTCATTTAAAGTATAAGAAAAGAACTGCTATACATTTATAACAAGAATTGTTGCAACTTTATAATACGTTTGCTTGCGATATTCAATCGTCGTTGTTGACTCGTCTATTGGATTTTCACTCATATTTATTTCAACTTTCTTTTAAAGCCAAGCTTATTTATATGTTGATATGATTCTGTTAAGTGTTAGTGGCTTAATATAATCCATCACCCCGTTTTATTTCACGGATATCGTGAGAGGCGACTATGGGAATACCAGAAAAATCTTTTTTCTTCTAATAGATGGGCGGTATACCAACCATCTCATTTACGTCACACGCGAAATTATTAATAGTCCAAAATGGTTAAAAGTCCGTTACCATCACAGCCTATTAAAGTTTACTGCTGAACATAGATCACAGGGATTATATCCCTATTAGAGGATATCTGCCATAGTTGTCACGCTTGGCAAGCGGGTTAACAACTGCAAATTTTAATCTTCAGTCATTATTAGGAAGATGCTGCTGCCCATCTTGTTTCCACTATGTCGCCTCTCACGACACTCACGGGATGATATGGGGTAGTGGATATTCTTACACTGCCACTACACGGCCTCCATAATACTTCCCACCACACTGTTTGCAAAAGTCGAGCGAGAATAAAAACTCAAAACATTTTCAATTTCTCACAGATGCACACCTCACGATATTTACTTTCCCGCAGCCTGAGGGAAAACAAAACAACACATATGTTAATTTTGACATTCAAAATTGAGATTAACAAGTTCATTCGTGCCAACGGGAATTCAGGGTGTTCTGTGAAATTTTAAGACGTTTGCAAATACATACGTCACAGTGCATTTTTTTTAATCAAAATCGACTCTTCTATATTTTCTTTAAAATCATATGTAGCCTTTGAGAATTTAAACGCTGTAGAGTCACGTTACTGCAGTATTATAGTTGTATACACAAATAGGTTGACTCAACCATTGGAGGACCACGATCTCACAGAAAACCAGGGTCTAGTAGCAGCTTAATGCTGTTGTGTTTCGTGTGGTGAATGTATTTGTAGAGAATCGGAGACCCTTTTTACTGGAAACGTTACATTCCATCTTAGTCCTCAGGGGTAATAACGCATTTGCATTTTGATTCTTAATCGAGGATAGATGTAGGTGTTTATTGGCTGCGGCATCCACTTATCGTCAATAGACGTCTCAATCGACGATCACTTACAGGTCATATAAAATTAGGTTCATTTAGAATTTGGTATATTTTTTTAACTTCTTCGGCGTTTCACCCCTAAGCTGTTCTCATAATTTATAGACATTTTATGGAACACATAATAGGGGTTAAAGTATTAAATTTTATTATAATAAAGTGGCAAATTTGAATTAAAATTAAATCTGATTGCTGCAAAATTAAACATGCTGCATGCCATAATTTTTTTTAACACAAAACTATACTATTCTAATTTTAAAAACTTTGTGATATTGTCTATTGTGTCTTTGAATTGTTGTTATATTAAGGACTGGGGTTGTACGAAGAGACCTCAAAAATTAGACCTTCAAGAAAAGAGCTTACTCCTTTCTAAAAGGCTAGCAATGCACCTGCAATTCCCCTGGTGTTCCAGTTGTTCATGGGCGGCGATAGTCACTTACTACCAGGTGAGCCGTATACTCATTTGCCTCCTCTCCTATAAAAAAAACTAATTTTCTAATACAAGTGGTTCTAACCACAGTTCTAACGCAGCAGAGTCAGTTGTCATTACCAACACTGCATTTGGAGAGAGACGACTAACGAAAGTACTGTGGGTTTTTGGTTTATTCGCTTTTGAAGCGGAAAATTCGACTTAAATAATGAACCACGATTAAGACCTGACACTAAGGTAAGTAATGATGTCTTAAATGTAATGTTGAAAGCCGATCCTTATCAAACAACAAAAGAATTTGCGTCATTGTTTGATGTTTGTTTACCTATATTATTGTCAAATTTGCATTCGAAATAAAAATAAGCTCGTGAAGAAGGTGCATCAGGAATAAAGATGCCCTGTTTCGATGAGTAGATACAGAAATAAAAAAAATGAGAGAATTGTAACGTATGATGAAAAGTGGATTGTCTACGATAATCCCAAACGAAAAAACGTTATCTCAGGTACATTGTCCCATAGTGAAGCTCACCATAGAAAAGTAATGGTAACTGTTTGACGGTCAGTTTATTGTGTAATTCACTATACCTTTTTGAGATCCGGTGAATAAATAACAGCCGATCGTAACTGTGAAGAAAGAAAGAACTCAGAGAAATAAACCTAACGCGTCAATCGATTTCCCATCCATTTTTCATTATTCCATGATAACGCAAGACTGCTTGACTTACCGTTTTAACATATAAGATCTGCAGCTAGAATTCAATGTCGTCCTCCCTACTAGCCAGATCTAGCCCCAATCGATTACCATTTTCCACAATTCGAACAATTTCCTGTAAGTATAATATATTGTTCACAAGAATCGGTACAAAATGCTCCCATAAATTTCTATCACAAAATCATAAATTATCTTTCGAGATTTCTGAAATGTATATATAATGTAATCAAAAACATAAATTGTAAAAAACACCAAGTCTCGCAACCCAGTTCTTCTACCGTAAAAAGTTGTGAGATCCATGTAATACCATGTCGCTTAATTTATTCAGGGCTTTAACTAGCCTGAATGACCTTGACGAAACGGCTATCGCAGAGATTTTAGCCAACGTCAACGCCGTCTAGCAACTACGTTCTGTATTACTTATAAAAGTGCAAAAATTAATAGACTGCAGAGATGACAATTATAAAAGTGATATACTGCCTGTTATGCTTGCGCATCACTGAGAATTATGTCGTAGTTACGCATCTTCAATTACATTGTGCTGTAGCTTTGTGCGGTAGGCGTCACGAGCTATCAAATGTTCAAGTTTCAAGTACGTAAGAGTTTTTTTTTTTATTATCTATGTTAAATCGTATTTATTTGTATCGTATTAGTAGATCTGGCTCAAAGCGTTCACTGTAATTTTTTCCCGGGTTTGATCCCTGACAGCACGAATGCAATTTGTAATTGCAATTTTCGTCAACACGCATTGGGGCAGTTCCGCGGGCATTTCCTTGTCCTTAAACCCTCTCAGAAATAAAAAAGAGTTCTGGGCCCAGTAGAGGGACTTGTATAGCCTTTTACTTTACATTGTAGCAATATTTATATTATTTACATTATATTATATTTATATTATATTAGATACAGAAGGGTACCTTATGCTGACAAAAATATCATGTAGAGGCGACGAATACGTAAAACATCTTTGTACCTAGATAAAACGTTCGAGAGATTGTCAGTCATGTCATACGCTACATTTTCTATAGAGCGTAGAACATTGCAGATAGGGCAAAATAAAAAATAATCCAAAATATTATGGGAACTATTTATTAATAATATATAATAATATAATATAAACATTTATATTATATTCACCTGGTGCATCAAAATATACAAGGCATGGTAGGCAAAGAGTTAGAAATTGAGTTGTTCTTAAATAGCAACAATATTCATATTTTATGTATTACTGAACATTGGTTAAAAGCTTATAACTTAATGTTTAACTTCAGTTATCACCAGGTGTTCAGTTCTTTCAATAGAGAAACGGTTTTAAGAGGTGGCTCCTTAATATTAGCTAATAAATTATTGTCATGTAAAGAACGTAAAGATATTGTGAGCCTCTCTGTTGAGCGAACTGTAGAAATGGCATATGTTGAGTTTGAGCACCTCATTGTTGTGAGCGTCTACAGACCCCCATGTTCTATATACGATACTTTTGAAAAAATTATGGAGGAAGTTTTTGCTAAGCTTAATAAACGGAATAAATCTGTTGTAATATGTGGAGACTTTAACATCAATCTCCTAGAAGCTTCCTCAATCAATATTAAATTTAGATCATTGTTTAAATCATATGGTCTTTTTAATTTATTTTTAGAGCCAACGCGTATTGCTCAATCTAGTGCAACATGTATAGATAACATTTTTACAAATGTGAAGCCGTTGCATAAATGTATAATTCAAAAATTAAGTTCTGATCACTGTGGACAAGTAGTTTCGTTACCATATGTTCACAAAAAGCAAGTAGATAAGAAAGTTGTGTTTGTTCCAGTAAATGCACGTCGCTTGGAGAAATTTAGAAGTAACATAGTGAAAAAACTTCCATCACTTACATACCAAAATGATCCAAATATTTTGTATGGAACATTATTTAAGCTTATTTGCAATGAATTTAATAATACTTTTACTTCTAAAACATTCTCCTTGAACAGTCGGAAGTCATTTAATGAATGGGCGACAGTAGGAGTCCATAAGAGCAGACATAGGTTATATGATCTTTACCATGAAAGGTCATATAATCATAGCGTCGAATTTAGGGAATATGTAAAAAAATATTCAAAAATATTTAAAAGAGTGTGCTCCACAGCCAAGTCTTTGCATTTGAGCAACAAAATTAAGACGGCTTCTAATAAAATTAAAATGACATGGAGTATAATTAATAGCGAAACTGGTAAGATTAACTCTCGCAATTCAAACTACCAGTTAAGTGTTAATAACAAATTAACCGAATCAGATCAGGACGTTGCAATGGTTTTTGAGAAATATTTTACTGATATTCCGATATTAACCACTAAGTCACTGAATTCTTCTCCTGCGGTCGCCGAATCATTACTTAAACAAAATGTAAATGCGTGTACAAAGAATTTTACATTTCATAAAGTATCATCAAAAGATATTGTAAAATATTTTAAAACTATTGATGTAAGAAAACTGCGGATCTGTGGGGGATTTCCGTTAAAGTTATTGCGTCTATAATAGATACAATCGCGCCTCATTTAGCTACTATTTTTAATACTAGTATCGAATCTGGTGTGTTTCCTGATTTAATGAAGTATAGTAAAGTAATACCTTTATTTAAATCTGGTAGTACATTAGACCCCGCTAATTTTAGACCTATTTCTGTTCTACCAACACTTAGTAAGATTTTTGAAAAAATTATTCTTCATCAAATGTTAAATTTCTTTAATATAAATAATTTACTTCATAAAAATCAATTTGGTTTCACAAGGTGTCGCTCGACAACTGATGCCGGTGTTGAGCTGATTAAATATATATTTAATGCATGGGAGAATTTACAGGATGCTTTGGGTATATTTTGTGACCTATCCAAAGCCTTCGATTGTGTTCACCATGAAACATTAATCAGGAAACTTAAACACTACGGTGTAAGAAGTGATGCTCTTAAATTAATTATTTCATATTTAAGTAAGAGAACGCAAAAAGTTGTCATTAACAGTATGAGTTCTTCCGGGTCGATGGTACAGATGGACGTGCCTCAAGGCTCAATTCTAGGCCCCTTTCTGTTTCTTGTATACATTAATGACATACCTTACATAGTAGGAGATAACCATGATATAGTATTATTTGCAGATGACACTTCTTTAATTTTCAAATTAAGTCGACAATTGCTAAAATATGACGAAGTAAATAATGCTATATCTAAATTAGTAAATTGGTTCAATGTTAATAATTTGCATTTAAATGGCACTAAAACGAAATGTATAAAATTTATGACTCCAAATGTCAAACAATTAAATACTAATGTAATTTTAAATGGGGAGAAACTGAGTCTTGTAGATACCACCATTTTTCTTGGAATCACACTAGACGCGAAGCTTCAATGGAGCCCCCATATATCAAAACTAGCAAGCAGACTTAGTTCTGCAGCATATGCCGTAAAAAAGATTAGAATTCTAACTAGTGTTGAAACAGCTAGACTAGTTTACTTTAGCTATTTCCATAGCATAATGTCGTATGGTATTTTGCTATGGGGACACGCAGCTGACACTGAAATTATATTTGTTTTACAGAAGAGGGCCATAAGAGCAATTTATGATTTAAAGCCTAAAGAGTCGCTGCGACAAAAGTTTAAGGAAATTAATATATTAACTTTGGCCTCTCAATACATTTATGAAAATTTTTTTTTTTATAGAATAGGGGGCAAACGAGCATGCGGCTCACCTGTTGGTAAGTGACTACCGCCGCCCATGAACAACCGCAACACCAGGGGAATTGCAGATGCGTTGCCGACCTTTTAGAAAGGTGTAAGCTCTTTTCTTGAAGGTTCCTAAGTCGTATCGGTCCGGAAAATTCGCTGGTGGTAATTGATTCCACAAGGAAGTCGTGCGAGGGAGAAAACTTCTTCTAAATCGCACAGTCGTGGACCGCCAATCATCCAGATGGTATGGATGGTAACGCGAGTTTTGTCGCGATGTGCGATGGTGAAATTGAGCGGCTGGAATTATTCCGAACAATTCCTCAGAGCACTCCCCGTGATAAATGCGATAAAATACGCAAAGAGATGCAACATCTCTACGCAGTGCCAGTGTATCGAGCCGATCAGAAATAACTCGGTCGTCGACGATTCGAACCACTCTGCGCTGGATGCGGTCAAGTGGAAGGAGCTGGCACTGGGGTGCCCCGGCCCAGAGATGAGAACAGTATTCCATGTGGGGCCGAACTTGCGCTTTGTAAAGTTGCAAGCGATGTGCCGGCATGAAATACTGTCTCGCTCTGCTGAGCACGCCAAGCTTTTTAGAGGCCAATTTGGCCTTCCCTTCCAAGTGACCACGAAACTGCACACTATTCGATATGTCGACGCCAAGGATTCCGATACTGGCTGAAGCAGTAAGGGGAGTGCCTTGAAACTGAGGAGATACAACAAAGGGGTTCTTTTTAGCGGTAAACGCGCAAACTTGTGTCTTCTGGGGATTGAACTGGACTAGATTTAGTCGCCCCCAATCCGAGACTTTGTTAAGCAAAGACTCGACTTCAGACACAAGTTTGTTTCGGTACTCGGCGACGTTTTCCCGAGAAATATTGGCACGGCCGGTATATAAGGCATCACCAGTGCTGTCGTCCGCATAGCAATGAATGCTGCCAGTTAACAACATATCATTGATATGCAGGAGAAACAGCGTTGGTGATAGCACGCAGCCTTGTGGAACACCAGCGTTGATAGGCTTGAAATCAGAGCATTCACCGTCTACTACGACCTTGATGCTCCGATCAGCAAGGAAACTGGTGATCCATTTGCACAATTTCTCGGGAAGCCCATAGGAAGGAAGCTTCGAAAGAAGCGCTTTGTGCCAGACCCGATCAAAGGCCTTCGCTACGTCCAAACTAACGGCTAATGCCTCCCCCTTGGACTCTACTGCCTCCGCCCATCTATGAGTTAAGTAGACTAGAAGATCACCAGCTGATCGACCCCGACGAAAACCGTACTGGCGGTCACTAATCAGCTGGTGATCCTCAAGGTACCTCATGAGCTGGCAGTTTATAATGGCTTCCATTATTTTGGAGAACAAGGAGGTGATGGCGATAGGCCTATAGTTGGACGGGTCTGAGCGGTCGCCTTTTTTAGGGATCGGGTGCACCAAAGCTGTCTTCCATGAGTTCGGGACTACGCCTTGGGAGTAGGAGTACCGGAAAAGACGCGTTAAAACCGGTGCCAACTCTGGAGCACACGTCTTCAGCACAATGGGAGGGACTCCATCGGGCCCACTCGACTTGTTGACGTCCAGGGAGAAGAGTGCTTTGCGGACCGAGCGCTGAGTAAATCGCACATCCGGCATGGAGCACTCACATCGCGGGATGGTCGGCGGTGTGTTCCCCCCGTCATCTAGAGTCGAGTTGGACGCAAAAAGAGAGCTCAACAGATCGGCTTTCTCCTTTGCGGTATGGGCCAGTGAGTCGTCCTCTCTGTGCAGAGATGGAAGAGATGGCTGACAGAAGTTCCCTTGGACAGCCTTGGCGAGAGACCAGAATGCACGGGTTCCCGAAGCGAAGGCTAGCTTCTCGCCAATTCTGCCGATGTGCTCAGACCTTGCCTTGGCAATGACGTTTTTGAAGGACCTGGAGGCGGAATTATACTTCTTTTTTATTGCGCTGGTGTTTACATCCCGAGACGTTGATGCGTCAGCCCAGGCCTGGTAGCACTCCTGCTTATAGCGTGATGCTATTTTACAGGAGCGACCAAACCATGGCTGGGATCTGCCTCCGATGGGCACCACAGAGGATGGAATAAAAAGTTCCATACCCTGAAGTACCACATCAGCAACAGAATCGGCAACAACGCTGGGATCTTCCGGCGAGAAGCAAACCCGCCCCCAAGGGTAGGATGCAAAAAAAGACCGCATCCCGTCCCAATCAGCTGACCTATAGTGCCAAACACGGCGGAAAGCTGTAGATCGCAACTGCGATTGGAGCGTGAGTGGCACCGTACTCCGGATCAGACAATGGTCTGAAGAGCCCAGAGGGGCATCGACGGAGACCTGATATCCGTCCGGATGAGAGGTCAGCAGAAGGTCCAACAGGGAAGGTACATGGTCTTCCACATCTGGGATCCGCGTAGGCGAAGTAACCAGTTGTGTTAGACCATATGCCAAAGCAAAGTCATAGACAGATCTACCCGCATGATCGGTTAAACGAGAACCAAGCCATTCAGCGTGGTGGGCGTTGAAATCACCGAGTATCACGATCTCTGCGGATGGGACCTGTTGTAGCACGGAGTCTGCAGCCATTTGGACGTGGTCTATGAGTCGGTCTGTGTCGGCATTACCGCTATGGGACCTATAGAGGCACCCGTAGACGCGGGGATGGTCGTCGCTGTCTACGCGCAGCCATAGGATGGACAGGTCCGTACCTTCAAGGCTGCCGAGGCGTCGAAAACAGATGTCCTCTCTGACATACACGCAAACTCCAGCCCGGGGCACAAACAAGTGTTCTAATTTGTACCCCGGGTAGGAGAGATACGAAGTATCAGCCGGAGAGGACACCTGTGTCTCGGTAAGAAAGAGCAAGGCCGGCTTAGCTATCTCCAGATGGTAGTGGACGGCGTTAAGGTTTGAATGAAGTCCCCTGATATTGCAGAAATCCACGGTAAGCATGGCAGGGGTTGCCTTTGTCTTCTTGCTCCGCTTGCCCCGAGCAGGTTTCGTCTTGAGCGGAATTTTGCCCCCCCCAGAATACGCGGGGCAGCCTGAGCACCCACGCCCAGGAGTGGAGTAGTTTGGTCGTGGATGCTCAGCGAGGGATTCTCCAGGGGTGCTGGTACCCTCCTGGGGTAGTCTTTTATTTAATTCCACTACCATGTTGATGGGGGGGGGGGAAATTGGGCCTCCGGCCACCTGCACTCCCCAAGCGCAACGCAGAGGAAAACCTCTACTTCACGCTGGTATTCTGTGAGGTCGTGGTACCACCCCGGTTCGAGCTGGCCCATCCGTGCGACAGCAAAAGCCACCGCTTAGCTCTACCACTGTTAATGTATGTAATGTACGTACACAAAAATAAAAGTAGTTTTACAAAAATAAGTGATATTCATTCTGTAAATACTAGGAACAGACACAAGCTAGTAGTACCGGTTACTCGACTCCATCGAGTCAGTAATTCATTCTTGGGGCGATGTATACGCTTTTACAACAAAATTCCAGAAAATATACAAAATTTGACCTGCTCAAAGTTCAAAAACTTTATTAAACTAAGTTTGTATAAAAAGGGTTATTATAGTATTAAAGAATTTATAGATGATAATAACCCCTGGAAATGAGGTGATCGCTACCAAGCTATTTCTAATTTGTTGTGTTGTTAATTTGTGTAACATACATGATTGTAAGCTGTTATTTTTTAAAAAAAAGTCCCGCTGGGTTTCTTGCTGGTTCTTCCCAGGACAGAGGTTTTTTTTTCGAACCAGTGGTAATTATACAAAGGAGTGACTTTCAATAAGCATTATTTATAATCTATATTGAATAAAAAAGTTTCTGTTTCTGTTTCTGTTTATAGGCATTTATAATAAAAATAATTAACAAGCTGCAAGGTTCAACTAATAATGTTTCTTGTAAACACAATTGTAAAATTCCTGTTTTAATTTTTACCAATGGTTAATTGATGAAATATAGTCAAGATCACGTCATATAAAATATATTTAATTAAAATTGACACATGACCTGTTTGGCTTTCTACTTACAACTCGGCGGAAATTTGAAAAAAAGATTTTGTCTTTTCACACAAGTATTGTTTATAACTGGCGTGGTTTCGAAAAACGTGATTAAGTGTCAGCGGTATATAATCAATTAAATACTGAACTTTTTTGAATTTTTTTTGTTTATTTTTGTTACATCTTCTTAAAACCTGACGCCATCTGACTATTTTATTATTTTTTTTTGTAACGCATAAGGATAAGTTAGACTAAGTTAGATTAACTTGGATAAGTTTGTATTTTTTTTAATTTTATCACAAAATTTCCACAATAAATTATTACCTTTTCTACAGTGATTCTCTCCTCTTAGTTTCGGTGTGACTGTAGGATGTTATACTGAGTCAGCGTCAGTTACTAAGCGGCCATAAATCATTATATGTGTGTATAGACATACATATATTAATTTTTTGATTTTAATATTTATGTTTTTTTTAATTTTGATTGATTTTTTGAAACCTGGTAAAATTATTTTTTTCCATACCAATTGATGGGCCTGAGTATAATGCCAGTTATGCTATTTGGCTGAAGTTATTTTTTATTTATGCTCAATTGCAGACAAAACAAAATTGATTGCACATTTCTAAAACAAAATTTTACCTCTTCTCCTTCTAATAATAGCTCCTGCACCTAACACGCCGGAATAGTTATTATTATCTATAAGACCATTTGCAGAAACAGTTTTTGTTAACAGTTATGAGTGTAACATTTTATCAGCTGCTTTGTTTATAGTGCATTGAGCAACACTTTGCCGGTTTCTTTACAGAAAATTATGCTGACCTTGGAAATAGGGATGGCCACTACCATTGAATATAATACCCACTATGTTACACTTATTTACATAAAAACTTTAATTATCATTTGCATAAAATTCTAAATAGCACTTTTTACACAAGAATGTAAACTTTTAGATCAGTCCATCTTGTTTTTTACTATTTAAGTGAAAAGTAAAACAAACCTTTTGTATTAAGTTAAAATTTTACCTCTCTGCTTTGTAAGTGTTATTCAGCATGTTGTAAAACTCTGTTATTGGCTAAGTGTGTTAATATGTATTTTAAGTATGTTTGTTAAAAATATGCTGTTGAGTTTCCCAATAAAAAAAACCAACAGGTCCGTGATTTAAAATTTCTTGCAATTTTTTATAGAAAAGCATGACCTTATCATAATATAATAGTCAATCATTTAGCCATGTGATAAAACTTTTATGTGTGCCAGTCAAACATTAATGATGATATTCGGGTCATTATACTGGAAATAGTCTTTTAAATATTTTGTATTACAATTGATAATCTTTAGTATGATTGACCGTGTATATGACTTTTATAAGTCTATGTTATTTTTGATGAAAATTATTATTGCAGATAAAAGCCCTTTCACATTTATTGTAGTCTCGAATTAAATAAATCAAAATGAAAATAAGAATTTTGGCTCTTTATAACTGATATTTAAATGTAAAACACTGACTTGAAATTATATAATTATCGGCATTTTTTTAATTCATTGAACTTTTTTAAGATTGTGTTGAAACTCTACTGGTAAAAAAAATACAAATATTTATATATATTATAGTTCTTGATGAAAATAAAGTATGCGCGTTACATCGCATCCCATCAAGAATTTCTAATGTAATTCTTGGTGTAAAGCTAAGACGTGATAATATCTAACTGTAAACAATAGAATAACAAAACAATGAAAATATTTGTAAACACTTGCTTTATAACCTAATAAATATTATTTGACCGTAATAAAATAAAACAAGTTAATCTTCGGCATGAAAGTAAAAATAAATATTTTCGATTATTTTTGCAATATCTAACAGCCGGATAAGCGCGCGATTCTGATCCATCTAAAGATGCTAAATTGCAACAAGCACTGTCAAATTCAATAGGAGTGACTAAAAAACGGTTCTTGATATAAAAGGGTATATAAATTATTTAACCTATAAAGTAAAATCACTTTATTAAAAATCAAAATATCCCAATAGCTTTATTAACATGAGATATATAATTGTACGAGTGCTTACAATACTTAACATTATTTTACTAAAATCTCAGAAAGTTCTTTTTTAATAGAATAAGGGTGACAAACGAGCACACAGTTCACCTGATGGTAAGTGATTGCTACGTTCCATAGACATCTACATCTATTCTCGATTACGTATCAAAATGTAGATGCATTGTCACCCGTGACGACTACGATGTAATGCCTCGTTTCAAGTAAAAAGGTTCTCCGGTTCTCTACACATACCATACGAAACACAGCAGGGTTCAACTGCTATTTTATATGGTATTCCGTGAGAGCGTGGCCCTTCCCCTGTCGAGCCGACCCATTCGTGCTACAACAATACCTACTACTAATATAGCTGCAGCATGGCTCTACCACGTAAGAAAAAATTGACGTTGAAAATTTAAGTATTTTCAGAAGCAACTTTGCTATTATTTTATATTGAGTGAATTTTTGTGGAATCGTGTTTTGCAAACCGCCACCTGAAATACGTACAATGTTTTTTCGATAACGATGTGAAATTACAAAAAGATCCCCATGCATATCAATGTCCTCTTAGTATGAACATACTTCGGGATTCAGAGATTTTAAAAGTTTTCATGCGTAGATAATGGAAGATATAATATTATATTATTACTGTCCCGACCTTTATACTTATATACATATTCTCATCACATTTTTATGGTTGGTTAGAAAAATTATATCTAAATGCAAACTTGCACAGGGTAAATTTTTTTTTACTATTTTTACCCAGCAAGTAGTACAACAACTACAATCCCATCGGTAAGTGGTTATGTAGCCTAAGATGGTGAATTGCACTGATTTAACAAAAACCTATTTACTATTGCCTTGTAAGTAAATATTATTTGCGACCTATTTATGTGTGTGTGTGCGCGTGTGTGCGTGCGTGTGCGTGTGTGAGTGTGTGTATGTGTGTGTGTATGTGTGTGTGTGTGTGTGTGTGTGTGTGTGTGTGTGTGTCAAGAAAAGCGTACGAGAATACATGAAGAAGAATAAAGGTTGAATACTACTTTGCTTACCTGTACGAGGTTGCCACTCGAGAACCTTTCTTCCTATTTTTTATCTGATTTCCAAGTTATATAGCCAGCCCATTGCCATTTCACTGTAATATTCCGTTGGGCTATGTCAATTACTCTGGTTCTACTGCGAATATCTTCATTTCTAACTTTATCACGTAGAGAAACTCCTCTCCAATTTAAAATTTTTACATTTTTTAGTTGATAGTTTGTCTAACATAAAAAAAACAAAACCCAAGAATGTCTTTATATAGTTATTTATACTTAGGGAAGCACCATTTTTTTATTTATTTAAATTGTTTGATTTAATTTGATAACAGTGTACCTAAATGTAAGTATCTGTATCTATATTCCCCCCCCCTTCCCCCCCCCCCCCAATAATATTTTATAAAGTCATACTCATAAAAACAGCGTTTTATTGTAAAACATAATTATAAAATTCAGTATCAACAAATTAATAAAAATATGCAACAATAAAATTACATAGGTATTAAAAACTATCGAAATCTAAGTAACGAGAGCATGTAGGTCGTTCCACATCTAAATTATATAAAAATGCATTTTTCAATTTCACTAATCAACGTCGCCGCGAAAATTTCTTCTTCTTTGGGCACTTTAAAAATTAATTTATTTAGAAAATAATATTTACAGTTACCAGTATACAGATATTAACTAAAGTAAGTATTTCTAGTCATAAAAACATTTATAATTGAGTATAAACTTTTAAAAAACTAATATATATTTGAACGAATTTGCTCCAACACCGACGCGCGGTCCACCCTCAACAATGTCCGAAAACGGACTGTGACAGGCTGACAGGGCGACGGAGCATGCGCGCTCGCGTAAATATATTCAATTTCAGGGAAAAATGATATATTCTCTTATAAAAAGGGGAATAAAAATAAAACTCTCTATTAAAAATATTAATATTTTTAAGACCTTTTTTTTAGTGTAAGAACTATTTAAAAAGCTTGTGCCGTTTTGGAGAAATTTTGCAAAATATGACAAAGATAGGTACTCTTTGGGGATTTTTTTTCTAATAAGGGGTTGACAAAAATACAATTTTGTTCAATTAAAAACATTTACCAAATCCTCTTCTGTTACCCTGTATTTTTTCTTTGTGGATTAAATGAACAGTTATTGAGATTTTTTTACTTAAATATCTACGATTTAGGCATTTCAACCACTGTTAAGGCCTTAAGGATCTTTCTGTCTTAAGTTATTACGTAATTAGCTAACCTAACAACATCTTATAGTGACCACATCAATACTAAAAATCTTTTATATTTTAAATAAATAGATTGACTTGACCATCGCATGAATCCGTAATGTATCTCTCAAGTAATACATATTATATTAAATTAGATTTTTTACATAGTGCGCCATCTTTCGGAAAAAAGTTAAAAGCCTATATACGTTTCACTCCTGGGCATAGGCCTCCTTTCATTACTGAGAGGGTTTTAGTGCAAGGTAGTGTCCAACGCGCTGCCCCAATGCATATTAGCGGGCTTCATACGTCTTCGAAATATATATTTTTTATGTTTATCAGACATTTAGGCTTCCTCACGGTTAAAAATTTAATTGGTGTCCTCGGGGATCGAACTTCTATCGTGAGGCATTTCCCATAGTCTCTTTTTACGACATCCGCTGGACAAAATATGGTGTCGAATTCTCTTACGCAGTCACTACACGACATTCACATAAGTATGCTATCATCTGTATATATATAATTATTATGTACATGTGTTTGTAACCGCTGCTAAACGACTGTAGCAATTTTGATTTTTTTTTGTGTGAGTTTGAGTATTGGGGGGAGTACTCTTAGTAGTTTATGTATATGGATATACCTGGATGGTATAGATTCACAATTACAAAAAATAGAATACAGTCTGTACATTCCATTCTAATAGCAATGAGCCCACCACACAGCCTCAGTGCGTATTAGTAGATTATTTAATATAATTCTCAACAATACAGACTTTCTCCTAGTTTTTTTTCTTCATTATCGAGCACTTGTTTGTCAATATTTCGAAAAGTATATGCAATTTAATTAAAAAATACATATTTCGAAGTCATCTGAAGTCGAAAACATGCATTAATGCAGAAATGAGAGGAAGCTAGTACCAAGACTGGGCTGCAAGCTGCGAGACTAGGCTGCAACATTTCCTTACTTGTTTTATAGTTTCATTTATGTCATAGGGGATTTGGATTTGGATTGCTCGCGGAGTATAAAATTTAACACAAGCACCCCTGAGTATTTAGTTATGCTTAAAAATTAAAGACTGTTTTAAGTGTACGGTATTTCTTGTCGTATTTCTTAGTGCAGTGTGAAGCTCGAGGATCAGAAAGCAACGGGGCGAGACGGTCAGCATATACGACAAACATACGCTCATGTATTACAGTGTAAGTGGCGGGCGTTCAAATGTGTACAAACCGACACACAATACGGACCGCTAAACTCTCCTCAGGCTTAAGCTTAGTCTCAGTATGAAATTCAAATAAATTATACATGAAAAGACAATTCAAGTTTATGCTATCACATTCATTTATTTCTTGTCATATTTCTTAGTTTAGTGTGAAGATGCTATGGGATTAACGTACCACGAGGTGGGACGGTTAAAATACGCGACAAATACACATTCATGTACTACAGTGTCAGTGGCGGCCGTTCAAAATGTGTACAGACCGTGCTGACACACCACATGACCCGCTAAACGATCCTCATGAACCGGTATAAAAATATAATAAAAATTTACCGCAATAAATATACAGATTTTTTTGCGGGTTATTAAATGAAACAACCAAACTGGCTTATCTATGTAAGAGACTGAAACACCTACTATACAGACATTAAAAAAGAAAGGTAAAGATTATGTCACCTCTTAGAACTAAAAGGAAATTCCTCACAGTAGTATAATAATAAAATCTCTTCAAACAACACAGCAGTGCGTACATTACTACTTAACGAAAGGAAAACTAAAGAAATTTTAAGACAAAAATTAAAGGTACTAGAATTGCACACAATAAAGACATTATTCATAAACTTATGATAAATGTTTAATTTGGCTTATATATCTTGAAAATAATTTTAAACGTTAATGTATATTCCTTTACGTGCTGAACCATACCCTAGAGACACAAAACTCAATTCATTCGAATCAAATAATTTTAGTTCGGGTTGGGAAGCAGTTTATTTGCAGATTTCAAGCCTACATTTGGTTACTGAATAATCATTATTACTTTTCCCACATGACTTTACTACAAAACTAGACTTAATATATTTGTGACCTGTTTTGGATATCGAGCCATCAACTTATAATGAAAATATTTTAGCACCTTACGACTGTTGAACCTGACAAAAAATATCATATTTAGCTGTTTCTATTCACCTAAAACCAAATGTTTCATCGGGATCACTAAAATGTATCGGATGGTCTGCCCGCTTGTCAGTTTTACAGCAATGAAAATGATAACACCTAAATAATAATTACATTAATAAAATAATAAGTGTTTATTCATTTTCATTACAAACCAGAGTTACATATAAACTTATATACTCTAAGTTTATGTGTAACTCTGGAAAACATGAATTAATACAGAAATGAGAGAAAGCTTGTACCAAGAGTGGGACTTATATAGGCTGCAACATTTCTTTTTTAACAGTGGTAGAGCCACACGGCAACTTTTGCTGTCGCACGGGTGGGCCGGCTCGAACTGGGGTGGTACCACGACCTCACAGAATACCAGCGTGAAGTAGAGGTTTACTTCTGCGTTTCGCTTGGTGAGTGCAGGTGGCCGGAGGCCTTTTTTACTGGAAATGAGGCATACCATCTTAGTCCTCACGGGTGACAACACATCTGCATTTTGATTCGCAAACGAGGATAGATGTAGATGTCTATGGGCCGCAGCAACCACTTACCATCAGGTGGACTGTGTGATCGTTTGTCACCCTCATCCTATAAAAAAAAAATACTCTTACAGTTTCATTGATGTTATCGGAGATTTGAATTTGGATTGCTTGCGGACTATAAAATTTAACACAAGCACCCCTGAACTACGTATGTATGTATTTTTGTTATGCTTAAAAATGAAAGACTGTTTTAAGTGTACGCTATGACAATCATCATATATACATTCCAGTATTTGTTGTCGTATTTCTTAGTGCAGTGTGAAGCTCGAGGATCAAAAAGCAACGGGGCGAGACGGTCAGCATATGCGACAAACATACGCTCATGTATTACAGTGTTAGTGGCGGCCGTTCAAATGTGTACAAACCGACACACCATACGGACCGCTAAACTGTCCTCAGGCTTAAGCTTAGTCTCAGTATGAAATTCAAATTAATTATACATGAAAGACTAATTCAAGTTTATGCTATCACATTCAATTATTTCTTGTCATATTTCTTAGTTTAGTGTGAAGATGCTATGGGATTAACGTACCACGAGGTGGGACGGTTAGAATACGCGACAAATATACATTCATTTATTATAGTGTCAGTGGTGGCCGTTCAAAATGTGTACATACCGTGCTGACACACCACATGACCCGCTAAACGATCCGCATAGTATCAAATATAAATAACTTATACATGATTTCATTAACAATATAAATATGAAATGGAAACAGCATTACCTCTGTGATTCTTGCCGCTTAAAGATTTTGATAAACATCTTTTAAGCTGTACAATAATATAATAAAAATTTTGCGCAATAAATATACAGAGTTTTTTGTGGGTTATTAAATGAAACAACCAAACTGGCTTCTTTATGTAAGTGACTAAACACCTACTATACAGGCATTATAAAAGAAGGGTACAGATCATGTCACCTCTTAGAACTAAAAGGAAATTCCTCACAGCAGTATAATAATTCAAGCTCTTTAAACACAACACAGGAGTGCATACCCTACCTACTTAACGAAAGGAAAACTAAAGAAAGTGAAATTGTTTTGTATATCAAAAAAATATAGACCAGAATTTCTGTATTCCGGTGAATAACAGAGTATCTAGCAAAGTTCGATTCAAGCAAATATTTTCGTACTGTTAGGCTTAGGCCTTCTTGCATTTCTTAAATGATTTTTGAACCGGTCAGAGTTCGCCCCGCTGCCTCAAGATTTTTTTCCTCTTAGAAATGCAGATTTTCTCGCAATCTTTTTAATGCCAGATGCGTGGTAAAATAGCGCTTTGAATTATACAGTTTAAGTACCGAATAAATGAGTAAATTAATGTGAAACTTAAGGCAAGGTGATTTGACATCTACCAGGCATCATCACCTTGCCTTAAATTTGCGATTCACGATATTTATTTTCTCCACAGCCTCGAGAGAAAACAAAACAAAACATGCGTTAAATTTGGCATTGAAAATTGATATTAACAAGTTCAACCGTGCTGGCGGGAATTCAGGGGACTAACGTTCAATGAAATTTTAAGACGTATCGTCTGCAGATACATACGTCACGGCGCAGTTGTTTATCAAGATTGCCTCTTCTATATTTTCTTTAAAATTATATTTTTTGTGCCCAGAAGCAAAGTAAAGGCCTACCCTCCGGGAAGCGGGGTAGGGAGGTTGTGAATGCTCTTAGCATACCACGCAGCCGGTTGCATGGTTATGTGGGACTCACTATGAAAACCTAAGTGCCTACCCACTAAAGACCACATGGGACTGGCTTTGGCCTGGAAGGCCTTTCTGCCGTATCGAAAGCGACCCCCATTGGGGACAGGCGGCGAGTAGCCGCTGAGAAGCGCGCCTAACTAAGGCAAATTATGAAATGGGAGAAGACTTGACCTGAGCCGCCAGGAGGCAGTCCAGGACCGCCGAAAGCTTATTGGTGGGGTCCGAGAGAGAGTTTCTCGCCCTGCGAACTCGATAGCGAGGGAAGTGGGGCTGCATAGGAAGCTACCTCATGAATAAGATGATTTGAGTGAGACTCTGAGGCTTTAAAGAAGTTCTTAGAGAGTGATTTTAGATTTTTTTGGGTTGGTTGTTCTTAAGTCTCGGTGAAAGTCGGCGTTACAGAAACCAGGGTGCGTTCGTAGCCCGACGACAAAAAGAGTTTTGAACTACTTGAAGTTCGATTAGGATGCTAGATTTAGAATGAGCAAAATGGGGGCCGCGTATGTCACAACTGGTCATATACAGACCTTATATAGAAAGGGTTCACTTTTTGCGCGAGACATTTTACTTTGTCGGCCCAGCATACTGTTGAGCCTACCCATATAAAAGCGCACGGTGCGATCATTTCCTTAACATGGGGCTCGTAAGTGAGTCTCGTGTCAAGGGTTGACACCTAAGTATTTGGCGGTCTTATGCCAGGGGACAGGGGTTCCTAATATTCGGATTAGCGGAATAGTAGTGGGGCGGCGTAGTTTATGTTCGAAGCAAACGGCGGAGCTCTTCTCCGGGTTCACATCGGTACGCCATTTTTGGAACCAAGCTTCTATGTTACTAACTGACTTTTGGATCTTGTTCCGGATAAATAGTAGTGAGGTACCTGTATAATAGAGGGCTGTGTCATCAGCAATGAAAGAGAGCTGAAGACCATTCGACGGGATGGAAATGTCGTTGGTGAACAGTAGATATAAATAAAGGAGGGGCAAATACGGATCCCTTAGGGATACCGGCTTGGATATGACGCGTAGAGGTGAGCATGCCTTCGTGTCTGAAACGAAAGGTACGACCATTCAAGTATTAGGCCACAAAACGGACAAGACGATTAGGGGGGGCCTATTTTTTAAAGTTTATAGATAAGGCATTCGTGCTAAACTCTATCTAACGCCTTAGCTATGTCAAAAAAGACTGCGATGGTCATATAACGACGAGGATAAAAATTGCTGAGGATATATTCCACTATACGGTGAACTTGTTGAGGACACAAGTGTTTCGCTCGAAAACCAAATTGGTGGGGGATGACAAGAGGGTCGTCGTCTGTGGGAAACAGACGGCACCTCATGAGATTGAGGATGACGCGTTTGAAGAGTTTGCCCCATAGCCTTGAGGAGGCTGAAGGGACGGTGACTGGATGGGAGGTAGTGAGGCTTTCCTAGCTTAGGAATACCAATGACAGTTGCCTCTTTCCATGTAGTGGGAAAGTAACTAAGATTGAAGCAGGCGTTGAATATTATAGCCAATATCACCTGCTCAGGAAAATGTTTGAGGGCTTGGTTGGTAATGCCATCGGCACCCGGTGTCTCTTTGGACTTCTGTCCTTTGATGGTGAATGAAATCTCATCTTTGGACACGGTGATAGGTTCAGAGACAGTGGGGGATGAGTTCCAGCGGCGGACCTCATCCTCCATTGCCTGGATGTGGTAGGGATCGGTCGAATGTGAGCTGGGGGAGCATTGCGCAGCGATGCTGTCTGCAAAGCCCTCATTCTTTTCATCGTCCTCGAAGGCAATAGTACCGTTGGGACGGGAGAAAAGGAGAGTGTGAGTGTGATAGCGTCTATGCGGAGGGCTCTCGCCATCCGGTAGTACGCTGTATGTGAAGGGGATATATTCTCTGAAGACAATTGGCCGTACGCCTATAGTCGGGGGTGGGATAGAGTGTAGCTCTCCGTAGAGCAGCTCTTGGCTTTTACGAGGTCGCTAATATCTGGGGGAAGACTATTATTATTAGCAACCGGGACAACTCTTTCATTCTCTTTAAGGCAGGATTTTATGAGGGTGGTGAGAGAATCAACCGCGGTATTGATTTTTTCAGTGCTGGCGAAGATGTCGGGAGAGAGAGTGATGGGGGAGTCCAAAGAGTCCATAGCTGAGGCTAAGAACTCCCTGAAGCCTTTCCAGTTGCTGAAGGTTTTGGTGGAGGGAGTTGAAGGAGGTGGTTGATGGCCAAGGATGAGAGAGACAGGACGGTGGTCGGATTCTAGATCGTCGAGAGTCTCGATTGTTCTGAGGTTAAGGGAAACTCCTTTTACTAACGCAAAGTCTAGCACGTCAAGACCATGGTCGGTATTGTCTGAAGAGACAGCGAGTGGCTGTAGACGGTAAGATCGAGAGACTGAGTAATATCAAGCAGTTCCTTGCCACTACGAGTAGTAGTAAGACAGGTCCATTCAGTATGCTTGGAGTTAAAATCTCCAAACATAATGACTGAGTTTCCTAATGCGAGGATGGCCTCGAAATAGCTCTTAAGGGGGAGGGTTTCACTAGGGAAATAACTGGCTATGATAATGGACTGATGTCCAGTCAAGGCTAGCCTAAATACCGTGGCTTCCATATTGGTAAGTGGCGGAGTAGGGATGTGGGAGCAGTGAAACTATCTTATAGTAAATGGGAGTACCGTCGCATTTGCGGTCAGGTCTGTCGTCACGTAAAAGAGAATACTTTTTGATGGAGATGCCTTTGAGATCCTTATATTTGAGGTTGGTCTACTGGAGAAGGAGGAATTTGGCTTCGAGATCTCTAAGAAAGAGCTTAAGCTTAAGTTTTATTACGCAAACCGCGGTTGTTAATAGAGACAAGCGATAAACCCTATGGCTTGATACGACCTTGAGATATGGTGGGAGCAGAAGGCTCGGACATTATATTAAATTATAGGGAACACAAAAGGTTGTAATGGAAGACAAGGAGGCGGCCTGAGGGGACTGAGCAGCGCGCAGTTTGCGTGTAAGGATGGCAATCTCCCCTATGACGCTCCGAATAACAGAATAAACTGTTTTCAAGTCATCAGTCAATGAGGATTGTGCTTGGTGTGGGGCGGTGGAAGTCCGTGGGGGTCAACCTTTTTGGGCCCCCAGGGGATAACTGGGGGCGGTGAGGGCTGATAAAAGCGCCGAGGGGGCCGAGGAGGTCCCTGAGGGGGCCTAGGGAGACCCTGAGGGGGCCGAGAGGGGCTTTGAGGAGGCTGAGATAAGCCCTGACGTGGCATTTTAAATGGGAGATCTAGAAATTGACTATCATTGACCGGTGGTGGAGTTGGTTTGGCAGCTTTTGTAGGACGGGGGCGAAAAGCGCGAGGACTGCCTCTGTAGGTGGCCGGGTGGCCAGACTGTTGACTTAGGACTCACGCGGGTGGGGATTTGGCATTACGGGACCGAGGGCACTCTTTGGAGTGTGCACTTAACGCACCTGGGGGGGGGGGGGGGAGCAAGCAATTGTCCGCCGCATGCCCATAAAGTTGGCAGTGGTGGTACTGCGCCGAATGACCGCGCCTGTGGAGAGGCTCAACCTTTACTATCGACAGGCCGCATACGGTGCGTACCTGCCGGAATATGTCTTTTGCCTCCGGTACGTTTGTCATGATGACGAGAGCAAGCGAAAACCTCTTTCCCTCGACGGGAAGCCCTGGAATTTAAGGTCCTCCAGGATTTCTTCGTTGGAGAGTTCGAAGGGAACTCCGCGGAGGACAGCCCTGACCTTACGCTCTTCCGGAAGAGCGTACGTGTGGTAGGACACACGCTCGGCTGTGAAAAGCTTGGTGAGGCGACGAAAGACCTCGATAGATTGGGGGATGATCTTTATAGCTTCACCGAAGTTGGTGGCTTGATCGTATTTGATGCCTGTCTCGTAGCAGGTTTTGGAGAACCTGGTGAATTGGCCCTTGTCTCTGAGGAAGACTGGGGACGGGAACTGTTTCTTGGCGTGGGTGGGGGCGAAGCGAGCACCAAGGTTTGGACATGATGGATTTGACAAGGATAAAACAAAAACAAAACGGAACAAAAACAAAAAATGTCAAAAACAATATATGAACAAACCTCCCTACCAGGAGGCAGGGGGGCAAGAACGGCGTAAAAAAAGTAGAGCGTACTCACAGTCGGCGTCTGCTCTGCCACAGCGTGAGCGGGAGAACGAAGGCGCGAGAGCGGGTAGGCACTCACCATACGGGGACGGGAGCGCGGTTAACTAACACAACCACTTGGGTAGGCTTGGGCAAAAACTATCGAAATATCAATATTTTTTAATAAAAATATCGATATATATCGTCCATATTTTAAATCGCGATATATCGTTATGTATTTATTTTAGAGTATTGAATTCGTATCAATTTCGATATATTTTAAAATCTTGTATCGTTTTTTTCGTCGTCCAACCGTCAGTAAATAAAATTTTCACCTTATCTTTACATAATTCAATAGATGACGATATATCGATATTTATCACGCGATATATATCGATACTGTTTAAAAATATAGATTCAGTATATTTTTTCTCTTTACCCATACCTACACTCGGGAGCGGCGGCGCTAGCGGAATAAAAAAAAATAGGAATATAAAATCATATGCAGTCTTTGAGGATATATGCAGCTTTGTCATAGTTGTAGCACAAACGGGTTGATTCGACCGAGAAAGGATCAGCGACAAATAGCAACGTAATGTTGCTGTTTCATAATTATGGTGAGTTTAGAGAACCGGAGACCCTTTTGACTTGTAACATTACATTCCATCTTAGTCTTCATGGGCGAAAACGAATCTGCATTTTGATTCTTCATAGAGGATAAATGTAGGTGTTTTTGGGCCGCGGCATTCACTTACTATCATATGAACTGTGTGCTTTGTCATCCTTATTTTATGAAAAAAGCTAAGCTAAGATGATGTCACGACACGCAAGAATCGAGAGCTCAAATTTTGAGCTACAAAGATTTCAGCAATGTTGGACTTCAAACTTGAACTTTCAATAGACTATCACTCATATACAATTAAGTTCATTGAGAATTAGGTATATTTTTTTAATGTAGTTTACTTAAAATGTATCCTTTTTACGGATCTAGCGTGACTCTTAACTTTATTTCCGTGAGTGAACTTGAAATTGTATCAATGTACAGTTAACTGAAAGCCCGAAAACGTGCCTGGAGTAACAATCACTTCGCAGTCATTAACTTCTGACTTAGTTAGGGCTGATTTATTTCATTCAATTATTTTTTCTAATGCTAAAAGGAATGAAATTTATGTTAACAATAAAATTTTATGTGTTGTAATACAACATAATGATCTGTTTTGTTATGTCACGACCTTGTTAAATATTTTCACTTTGTTCAAAATTTGCTGGTGATAAAATAAAGTTTTTTTGGTTGAGAAATATGGCTAAGTATTTTAATGTCATTAGCATTACTTGAGTGAATACGACAAATCTCTTAAATAGTTTTCATATACACCATTCTATTTGTAAATAGTGTCATATAAATCATTATCAGCATTTGACTGACCATTGTTTTACACTGACCTCTTGCTATGTGCACTGCTTACGCTTTCGGCTATCATAAACCCGGGACATATCAGGTACATACCTATGTAATTTCTGTTTTGTATAGGAAATTCGAATTATTTTTTTTTACTTTTTTGTTAAAGCAGAATATTAGCCATTAGAATGTTGATGCCCTTGCTATAGATGTCTGCAGCATCAGCCGACGTTCCTTACTGCTTCTTTGATATTAAAGTCTTTACAATTTTTTAATAGAATAAGGGTAACAAACGGGCACACAGTCCATCTGATGGTAAGTGGTTGCTGTGGCCTATAGACATCTATGCTTCGTTTCCAGTTAATAGGGTGGATCTCCGGTTCTCTACACTCACCATACAAAACACAGCACCATTGAGATGCTATTTCACGCTGATATTATGTGAGAGCGTGGTCCTTCCCCGGTCGAGCCGACCCATTCGTGCTACAACCATACTATTATATAGCTGCAGCATGACTCTACCACGTATCGACTGTTACCTAAACTGCGAAAAAATTGGAAGTCTGTCAAGGCTAGGTCTCGATAATATGGTGGCAGAGGTAGGTGCTTTTGCTAATTTTGACAACGTCTATTGGCAATATGTGGCTAAGCATTTTCATGAAGATGCAATGGTGAAGGCCGTGGTTCACTAATGTGGGTTGTTTGAGTGCCAGCTTTTCCACCATCATTTGCAATTCTTAACACTGATGTACTGCAGTTACTGTGGTACCAGATGACATACTATAATATTATATAGAATAGCACCAACAATTGACAACCAAGTATTACCATAAACTTCTTATAGCCAACCTTTCGTTGCGAGCACTGTTTAGCTTAAGCAACTCGATTTAGTCACTGTGACAAATGCTTGAAGTTTGACTTGATCATCATCATTATCATCATTACAGCCCTTCATAAGTCCACTGCTGAACATAGGCCTCCCCCAAGGAATGCCACAAAGTACAGTCCTGAGCCACCTGCATCCATCGACTTCCTGTATGTCTTACCAGATCGTCACTCCATCTCGTGGGGGGTTGCCCTACACTTCGCCTACCGGTACAAGGCCGCCACTCAAGAAACTTTCTTCCCCATCGGTTGTCAGTTCTTCGAGCTATATGGCCGGCCCACTGCCAATTCAGCTTACTAATCCGTTGGACTATGTCGGTTACTCTGGTTCTACTGCGGATATCCTAATTCCTAAGTTTATCACGCAGAGAAACTCCGCGCATAGCCCTCTCCATAGCTCGCTGAGCGACCATAAGCTTCCTCATATGGGCAGCAGTGAAGGACCACGTCTCAGATCCGTAAGTCATCACTGGCAACACGCACTGGTTGTACAATTTCGTTTTAAGGTTTTGAGGTATGTCTGACGAGAAGATGTGTCGTAGCTTGCCCAGCCGAGTTGAATCCGTCGCTTGACCTCTGGATCGAAGTTGGACTTACCTAGTCGGACTATTTATCCTAGGTAAACATACTCGTCAACAACTTCGAGCTTAGTACTCCCAACAACTACCAGCATAGGTGTGACATGGACATTAAACATTATCTTTGTTTTTTCCATGTTCATCTTAACACCTATCCGTTGGGAGACACTATTGAGGTCATTGAGCATAGTGCTTAGGTCCTCCAGCGATTCTGCCATAAGAACTATGTCGTCGGCAAATCGAAGGTGAGTGATGTACTCGCCATTGATGTTAATACCGTATCATTTCCAGTCCAGAGGCTTGAAAACGTCTCCCAATGCAGCGGTGAAGAGTTTTGGGGATATAACGTCACCCTGTCTTACATCTCTCTACAATTGGATAGGTTTCGTACTCTGGTTCTGTACTCGGATAGCCATCGTAGCTCTACTGTACAAGCACTTCAGCATTTCCATATACCGACAGTCAACTTGGTACCGCTGAAGGGACTGCAGCACCGCCCAAATTTCGACGGAATCAAAGGCTTTCTCATAGTTCACATACGCCAGGCATAGTGGCAAATTGTACTCCTCGGACTTCTGTGCAACTTGCCGAAGGGTATGTATGTGGTCTATGTTGCTAAAGCCCTTTCGGAAACTGGCTTGTTCAGGAGGCTGGAAGTCGTTAAGTCTGCGTGCGAGACGATTCGTAATGACTCTCGAAAACAGCACATAGACGCGGCTCAGAAGGTAAATCGGTCTGTAGTTCTTTAAGAGAGCATTATCACCTTTCTTGACGAACAAGACCACCCCACTTCTGCTCCACGCCTCCGGTGTAGTGCCACCATGGAGGACGGAATTAAACAGCCTCTGAAGGACTTCTAGTACCGGTTTTCCACCCGCTTTCAGAAGCTCCGCTGTAATTCCACCCTTGCCTAGAACTTTGCCGTTTTTAAGATGCTGAAGAGCCATTCTAATCTCGCTCAGACTGACGTCCGGGATATCTACGGAATAGTGTCGGATAAAACTCGCTCTTGGATCGTTACTCACACTTGCGTGTGGCTCCAACGATGACATGTACAGCTGTCCATAGAACCTCTCAATCTCACTCAAAATCTCAGGTGCCTCGGAAACGATGCTGCCACACTCGATCTTCAGTTTTGACAGTTGGCTCTTTCTGGCAGACAGATCTCGGGCAAAGACTTTGGAGCCTTGGTTCCGCTCGACCGCTTCTTTAATACAAGCTGTATTAAAGTTGCGTAAGTCTCGCCGCATGCATTTGGAGATCTGTCTGTTCAGTTGCCTGTATGCTGTCAAATCTGTTGAAGAATGTAGCTTCATCTCTCACCTAACAGCCATGAGTTTAAGAGTTTGCTCGGAGAGTTTATGTGTTCTTCTGCGGCGAGTTTTGCAGAAGTTAGCTCCCCGACCACATGGACAGTTTCCACGAGCTTGTCATTCATATCGTCCACTTCATTGCAGTCTTCTAGGCACTGAAAACGGTTTTGTAACTCGAGCTGAAAGGTTTCGGGATTTTGGAACAGAGCACGAGGGGGACGGAGCGTTGACTTCATTAGACGAGACCTCTCCAATTTAACGTTTAGATTCAGTTTACCTCTAACGATTCAGTGATCGCTACCAGTTTTCACCCTTGCGATCACGGAGACATCACTGAACAGTTGTCGTCTGGTCGTCATAATGAAGTCGATCTCATTTTTGTCGCACTGTCGGGGCTCGACCAGGTCCACTTTCTGTGGGGCCGCTTCTGGAAGAAAGAGTTCATCATAAAGAGTCCCTCTTTCTCCATGAAGTCGGCCAGCTGCTGGCCCCTTGGGTTCCGTTGCCCTATTCCAAATTTCAAATTCAGCTCACCGTTCTCTCTTGTGCCTAGTTTTGCATTGAAGTCTCCCACTAACACCGTATATTGCGTTTTGGAGGAATGCATGGCTCTAGAGATATCCTCATACATTTCCTCCACCTCCTCATCGGGGTGTGCTGAGGTTGGTGCGTAAACCTGTATGACCTTCACACCTTCAGCGAATACCGTTTGGTGATTCTGAGTATAAGGTACGCAACCCTCGTCGACACACTGCCGATCTTTACAACGTTGTTAACGAGAGACTTGTGGACGATAAATCCGACACCTCCTTTGGACAGATGGTCGCCCTCCCGGTGATAGAGCAAGTTGCCGGATTTGAGAATTACCGTGTCCCTCTCTCTTCGGACTTCGGATAATCCTATAATATGCCAGCGTAACTTGTCTATCTCTTCTTCTAGCTCCACGATCTTCTCGTCAGTCTTCAGGGTGCGTGCGTTGTACGTTGCCAGGTGGAATCGTCTAAGTTGGCATCCAAACCTCCACCGGAGATTCCTAGCACCCCCTACCCCGCCGTTACCATGGTCGCCACCGTAGCCAGGAATAGCGGGGCCGCCGGGGACTGGGGGCCATCTGTTTGTTTCTCTAATCATTGGGGGGGTTTTGCCATAGTTGCCACGCTTGGCGAGCGGGTTGGCAACCGCAGTTTTTTTATTGTAATATTGGCTATTATCAGGAAGATGCTGCTGCCCATCTCCTGCCTGTTTTCCTTTGTAGCCTTTTACGACACCCACGGGAAGTTATGGGGTAGTGGATATTCTTGACCGCCACTACACGTCACAACTAAAAAATGACTTGATACAACATTATAATTCAAACTTGGACACGGGTCTCTTACAGTGCGTCACTCAGACCGTATATTTATGTGATTTTAAAATTCCAAGTCAAAATTCCAAGTCAATTTTATCCAAGCATTTATAGTAGTTAATTTATCAGCAGGAATATTTCATAGATAAATACCAATGAAATTTCTTCCCATTTTAGAAATAAAATGTATTACCAACGAATTACCATTTTACCATTCTATTTGTGTATCATATTAATATTATGACATACAATAAATAAATGTATCAATTAACACCTAGGCCTTAGACGTTAGTTACCTCACATAAAACCAAGATCGACGCTGCCATGGTCTATCTACAATTTTATTCGTAACTACAGAACAGATTTTGCTCCAAGTTTTAACATTGGGTATGTAGGTTCTTTTGCGAGGCTTAAATATTCAATTAGTACTGGGAAATATTCAACTGGTGTAAGAAACTATACAAAATAAAAATAAAAACATAATTTCGCAAAGAATTGATTGTCAACCATTCATTCAGTTCTAGTATCATAGAAAAAAAAACCAACTGCTTAAATAACGGCTATACTAATTATTTACAGATCTGTCCATAAACAGAATAAACTATATCTTCTTATATATAAAAATTTATGTTTCGTACTTTATGCACCGCCATATCATTCATCAGAATGTGGTAAAACTTTGTCAACTTATTGCTTGCACTTGCGCGAAGGTTATAGGCACAGTACAATTAAATTACACTAGGTAGCGCACGTATTGTACTGACAATTTATTTGAAAGTTATAGACCTTTCGATTTCAATGATTCAAAATAACTCTTTCAAATTTAAAACGATAGTTCTACAATTATTTCTTCTGCGGCAGCAATGCGCCGAGACCATCTAGAAAGATATAAAAATATATAAACTTTAAATTACATAGTAATAAGTTATTTACAACTACGTTTTCGAAATTCAAATAACAATATTTAAAAAATACAATAAAAAAAAACTGAAGAACGAAATTATCATACAGTCCTACTCCCCGCGGTGAGGTGCCAAAAACGCTGGCTGCATTTCCTCTCTGAATGGCTAAACTTAGCTTTAGAGCGAGAAAATAAGCAAATCCTTTAGTAACTTACCGCGCGTGAACCCCACGGACTGATAGTCTCTATAGCAAATGGTACAAATATGTACTCATCTCTCTGAGACTCATATTTGGGCTAATCACTTACTTAATTCAAATAAATCTGATGCCAACCCCGTTTTAAATGTGGTACCCCTGAGGTGAGAGGCTGCCAAAGTGTCTTCGCAAGTAGTACACTAAAGCTTTATCATCCTCTCAAGCATCCAAAGTCCTACCGTCGGGTCTCCTGCCATCGTCTCTAAATATCTTCTAAGGACATCGTTCAAAGAACCGTGACGGAACAACACTATATTATTATTACACGGTTATTAAAAGTTGTTATTAAGATTTTTTATTTTTGTTAAGTTTGTTATTAAAATATATTGCTCGTGTTACTGGTGGATTCGACCAAATATAAACAATACAAACTACACAAAATACTTTCATTTTGTCGTTTAAAAGTTTAAAATACAGAGATTCGATTTGAACAACACAACAGACTTTGGCATATTATATCAATTTTAGTTCCAGACATTTTGTACGGTATAGTGAGTCTTAGTTGAATATATACCGGTCAGTGTGTTTTAAAGACCTTTCCCCACAAGATTTCCTTAGTAAAATAAATTAGCTTCATACTTTTGAAAGTCGAATTTTTAACATCTCTGTACTTTAGTAATTTTATCATTTGAAGTACTGAGGTTATTTCATAAATGATCCGTCATAATAATTACGGCACTAAATACTAATGATGATATTTCGAAGCTAAAATAAGTTAAATAACAAAGCTAGTTATATAATAAATCCTACTTATTTGTCATTAACCTTTTCATGTTATTTGGAATAATTTACTTTTTCAATAAATTACCTCATATAGACAACTAATGAAGAATTGTGTTCTTTTTTACACAACACGTGTATCTTATGATAAACATTGAATGTAATGCCGAGGTAGTTAATTGGTTTTCAGAGAGGCTGAAAAGCTAAACAGGATAATTACTGGTTTTCCGAAACACGGATTTACACATCTCGTCTCTACTTGCAAAACTACTCGTCTAAGCGACCGGTGGCATCTTGGAAAAGTTTAGTAAGAAAACCTTTAAGTAAACGAACGATGACACTGCGTCGTGTAAATAATTTGCATATTGGTGGTCACGCAGACCTACTTTCGACTACCTCGCCAACTACTTTAAGGTGTGCAGGGTTTGTTGGTCTTGTACTCAGATTGTACGGCGTTATAACGACAAATAATCGTACGAGAAAATGCATTAACTATAAAGAATACTCGAGAGGCATTTGACATTTCTTCAAATGCTGCATCAGTGTTAACAGCTCTAATTAATAGGATATAATTCAGTTACTGTTTGTTTTTACAAACTAATGAGACAAGAGTCATTCGATATTGCTAGTAGCTAGAAGTAGCTAAGTAGCTAGTGGCTAGAATGAAATGGATATCTAGTCGAAGTTTTCGAGGATGATAACGTCAAAGTTTATTCCCTCCGAAAGATGTAATAGTGTGATACGAATCGAATTGTTTCCTGTTGTATTCTTGTTAACATACTTACTGTTTAGATGTCTCTTGGGTACGATGAACAGAAATAAGAAGCATCGTTTTATTGGTTTGTTTCTGACACCATTTTCATTAAATATCTAGGCAGTCAGAGCGTGGCTTTTCTACCTACTAATCAACCATCCCCTGAGGATATTGCTATACTTAAATGTTTAGGTAGGGTAGAATAAACAAATCAAGTCGATAAAGCGTACGTGATCGATGACGACGTTAAGCAAGTCCAAAAGTATGGAGCTCTCGCGAATTTCCTAGTTTAATGAGCAGAGGTCAGTAATATATAATATGTAGCTGGTAAAGCTACAGACTAGAGATATAGCACCACGAAAGTGTATTTTTTATATTTTTTATTAAACCCCTAAAGTTACAGCCTATATACGTCCCACAGCTGTGCACAGGCCTCCCCTCGTTTCTGAGAAGGTTTTAATTTTAAGGCAAGGAAATATCCGCCGCGCTGCCCCAATGCGTGTTGGCAAACTTCACGTCTTCGAAATATTTTTTTCTTATTTCTTAGACATGCAGGTTTTCTCACGATGTTTACCTTCATCGCTCACGTGGTAAATCAGCACTTAAAATTGCAATTAACAATTTCCTTGGTGCCGGCGGGGATCGAACCCGGTTTGCTGTACTGTGCAATTTACAGTGAGCGCAAACCATCTGAGCTATCACGGCTCATTAAACCCCTACAATCAAATTTTCTCCTGTATCATAGCAGCGGTTTCCATACATAGACTGCTGTAAAAGATAAAGTACACATATATACAGTCCTGGAACAATTACATGTAGGCCATCAAACACTTGTTCCGTGCGGGAATCGAACTAGCGACTCTGCAGTCACACGCTTAGATACTGCGCTAACAAGCCGTCAAATTACGTCTTATGGACGCGATAATAGCTACTTAATCTTAGTTGTTAGTACTAGCATCGCGCTGAAATAGTCGCAGACGGTAGTGACGCATGGTAAAAAGGCAGTATTAACGCTAAATGCTTGGTAAAAATGAGACCATAAATCGAGTCAGTTCGTACCGATATAAAATAATTGATATGCTCGTAGAGCGTTAATCAGTAGACGCATTTCCTAAATTTTGTAAATCCTGCAAAATCATTAATTGCCTACGAAACGATACATATTATTTAAGGTCTCTAAATGGAGTCTCGTAAAATTAAACATTAGCTTACAACTAGTGAGTGTCACTGAGTGTATATTTCTGGTACTATAATGTATTTAACTCATTTTAGGGGGTATGAGCTAGAGCAAATGCTGTAGAAATGCGGTCATTCCGTAGTATGCTAGGACTGAATCTGAATGACAGGGTGAGTAATAGTGTGATAAGAGTAATGTGTGGTTTGCAAGATGATGTTGTGACTAGGATTAAGAAAGGAATGCTTCGGTGGTTTGGTCATGTAGAAAGAATGAATGAGGAAAGAGTGACAAAGCAAATTTATGTTGCAGAGGTGAATGGCAGAGTCGGGAAGGGTCGCCCTAGGCGAAAGTTTATCGACCAAATAGCCGATATATTGAAAATGGGCCAAATTAAGAGTACCTTTAACCGACGAGCGTGTATGCGTAGGTATATGGATGTGGAGGAAGCAAGAGAGGTGTGTCAGGATCGTGCCAAATGGAATTCCATAGTCTCTGCCTACCCCTCTGGGTGACAGGCGTGAGTGTTTATGTTTATGTTTTGAGCTAGAGCAAAAGCCTCCTCCGAATGACATAAGAATTTGAAATTTCTACAGGTTCCGAATATTTCGGGTATTCTGAATTCTGCAAAGATACAACTACTGCCCAGAAGCGTGAAATTGTTTTGTGATGTTACTGCGGATCCCAAAGTAGGTAATTCACATGGACTGAGAGCCAACTGAAAATTGACATATAAAATTTTACTGTACGGCCAAAAGCCGATCGAAAGGGGGAATAAAGATTTTAAGCTGTGATGTGACATACTTCCTGTACTTTTACCCTTACTGACTAGTTTTATTTTGTAAAAATTCTACTAGATCCACTGGTTTACATTATACCTACTTTTTAATAATGGGCGATTAAGATGAGATAAATTCAGAGCTCTATATCTCTGAATTTATCTCATCTTAATTGGCCATTCATATCATCTATAAACTAAAACTGGAAAGTATAATTTATTTTTTAAAAGTTAACCGTCACGCATTTGTTCACCTGTGGACTTATCAAATAAAAAATAATGAATAAAATGTATTTGCTTTTACTGATAACGAGTTAATAATTTTGAAAACTTGAAAACAATAGTATATAACTAGTGGCTGTTGGTTGTGATGACATATAAATCAGAGTGGCCTGCACTGCTGGCCATATGAGGAAGCTATTGCCGACAATAAGGGTCACTCGGCGAGCTATGGAGAAGGCTATACTCGATGTTTCTCAACATGATAGACTGCGAAATAAGGTTATCCATAGTAGAACTATAGTACCCGATATAGTTCAACAGATTAGTAACGGTCGCTCCATTGCCAGTGGTATATCTCCAAGTAACGACAAGCGATGGGGAAGAAAAGTTCTCGAGTGCCAGTCACGTAACGGTGAGTAAGTCAATGGATGAAGGTGGCGCAAGACTATGCTTTGTGTCTTTCCTTGGCGGAGGCCTATGTTCAGCCGTCGACTGGTGGGCTGTAATGATGAAGATGATAATATTATCTTAGTCCTCAGGAGTGACAACGCTTTTGTATTTCGATTCTTAATTGTGTCTATCAGGCAAAGAAATTAGTGAAAAGCTGTCGGATAGGGTGACAAACGAGCGCACAGTCCACCTGATGGTAAGTGTTTGTTGTGGCTCATAGACATTCATATCTATTGTCGTTTGCGAATCAAAATGCAGATGCGTTGTCACCCGTGAGGACTAAGATGGAATGCCTCTTTGCCAGTAAAAAGGGTCTCCGGTTCTCTACACTCACCATACGAAACACAGCAGTATTAAGCTGCTATTTTACGCTGGTATTCTGTGAGAGCGTGGTCCTTCCCCGGTTGAGCCGTCCCATTCGTGCTACAAATATACTGCTAATTTAGCTGCACCATTTCTCTAACACATATAAAGTTTTGAATACAAATTGCATGTAAAACCATTTTAATGCACCCTACAACACTAGGCATCCAAAAGTGAAACAATTTTAACCCGACGTAAATAATAATTAGACTGATATTTTGTTTTATAAATAGTTCAAGAAACAGGGACTAGAACAAGGACATCGCGCAGGAAATTAATATAAAATAGTAAAATATTAAGAAATCAGTTCAATAAATATTAATTTGAAAATTGTTTTTAATAAAAACGCTACATTCCGTAGAGCACAAGTTATGTAAACGAAAAAGCCCTACTCTCTGTAGAGTTCTGATTAGATTTGATGGTGTAGCGGACAGTAAGTGAATAGGTTGGTGAATATCAGAAACTTTCACCATCAGAAGTAGCACGCAGCAACGTCTGATGTTTGATTAATTTTAATTTATAATTTTCTTCATCCGACCAAAAAGCCGTTGAAAAATTTAGTATTATATGAAAAATATCACACAATTTTAAATTACATAAATATAAGAACCATGCTTCAGTTGATAAGTTATTATTATTTTCATCAATATACATATAAATAAAAGGTCAGCCAGTTTACATATAATAATACGAGTATATTATAAAGGAGATAATAAATCTAAAAATGGCAGTAGAAGATATTTACCACATTCTCTTCTATTCCGTTTTTTTTAAATTCGTTCTTAGCGGTGACTACATTAGATATTCTCTGTGTTCTGGGTGGAAACCCGTAATTAAGAGTGTATATATTCTTTGGTTAAGATGTGGATTTTCTAATTTATTATCCAAATGCCAACCTATCCTACACGTGTTTATACTTTATACATAATACGTAGAGGTATTCCAAACTTTTGTAAAAAGAAAACATAAAAAAATCATTTCAACTTATAATATTATAATATCAATTGAAACAAATGAGCATGAGAACGACAAGGGAAACAGTCCACCTGTTGGTAAGAGGCTGTGCAGCTCATGGATATTTAGAATCAACACTAAAATCATAAAAGGTCTTTAGTCATCCCTGAGAAGTACGATTGAATACCTCACAGCCTGTAATTTGATTGGCATTCTTACTTTTCAATGCGATATTTGATGCTTTTGATCATCCAGCGGGAATAAACGACAAATGAATCTATTATAATCCGCTTGCAGGAGTCCTTCAGAGATCCTTTTATCCTATTTCTTATGAATATTCTATTGTAATATATTAAAAAGGTAGCTATAAGAGACGTGTAACAAATTATTATAAAAATTTTGTTTTATAGCCTTATTTGTTAGATATTATATATATTTGAACATATATAACTTTACAATAATTTTATAAAATATTTATATGAGTTTGAATACAAACAGAATGGTGGCAAATACCTCATTCCGAGGGGTTATTTTCATTCTTGTATTCATTGACAGTATAATAACCGCTTTTTGTACATTTTTCTTTGATAAAACTTTTAAACTTTTTCGATGCAATTGGCAAACTTTGAACGTTATAATAAATGCATCTTGCTTGAAATCTTACTGATAATATCACGCTGCACCAGTGCGTATTAACCGAGTTCATTCAGATCCACAAAACTTTATTACGTCTCAGACATGCAGGTATCTTCAAGATGTTTACTATCGTCGCACAGCAGCTGGTAAATCAAGGCTTAAGATCTACGCAAGAAGAGTTCTACGAAAATAGAATATCTGAGCGGCGTTTAGTCCATACAAACTTATTCCTCTGTTTTCTCCCTGGATGACAACGTTTAGTCGCGGCGTAAGAAAATCTACTAACCCGTATCATTCCGCGGGTGTCGTATGAGGTGGCAGAGGAAACCTGAAACGGGAAATATCCACCAGCATCTTCCTGATACCAACTCAAAATAATAAAAATCTGCCGTTGCCAACCCGCCTGAGAAGCGTAGTTTCTACAAGAGTCCCCCTAATGAAACGATCTATGAGGGGAGTCTATGTTCAACAGGGGAATTTAGTAGGCTTTAATAATAATGATAATAATAATAAAAAAATAAAAAGATAAACGGCGTAGGGAATTCCCGCCCGCTGACGTAACAGTTAAGTGACAAAACTGCTATGTCAGCGCAGTCAGTCAGCGCCTTGCCAAGAGGTGTGAGCGCCGTGCCTCGGCAGAACAGAGGGTGCAAAGGCTCGTTTGTGCTTACGGCCGCACCATCAAACGGTGCCGGGCCTGGGCGTATCCCGTTAATTGACGCCCATTTAATGGGTTATGGAAAAAAGAAGAGTGCGCATAGGGCCGCTGCCTGGAGGTCGCCAGGGCGCGTCTGGAGCTGGCGCTGGACGTGACAGCATGCGGGCCGCCAGCCAAGCGCGGGGGGCTGCAAGACCACCTAGCAGCCGCCCGCATCCATCATCCCCAACAGAGGGCTTGATATCGGCCGAGTCTTCTCGGACTCAGCAAGAGGCATCCGCCACTGGTGGAAAACGTCGCATGCGTTGGACAGAAATAATGAACACAAACGCATTGCGAGCGTACTTTAGGGCGAAAGGGGAAGAAACTGGAATGTTGGCGTATCGGGCTCGGATGCATCGCTTTTTCGCAGAGCTGGAGCCATCGGTTCATGTAACGGAGCAATACCTGGCAGACCGAGTTCGGTATATCCTGCGCTCCAACATATTTGGTGACGCCGAACTCGAACGACTACGACGTGAAGCTGTTCCCTCATCGGATGAAAATGCTACAGCTGGTAATGCGGCGCTAAAAATTGCAGAGCAACCTGCACACGTGGATGCCGCCGTGGATATTCCAGTTGTAGTTAATTCAGACGATGATGAAATAGTCTCCCACAAAGTAGAGCAAATGAGGAGTATATTGGAAGAGGCTATCTTGGAAACGCGGAGTACGCCTCTCGAAAATCGACCGCGACTTCCCCGCATACCCCTAAGCAAGCGGAATCGGGCTGTCGTGAGGGCTCTCAACCCAATGCTGGTGTTCTATTTGGAAGCCAGCCGGGACCTTTGCGATACGGACTCAGTTCTTTTTGGCGCCGCACTGGCAGTTTGCCGTATTATCGGCGCCAAACTTCCCACGGCTGGACGCGCCAACAAAACACAAAGTAGCGCCATCCCAGCCTGGAGAAAAAGAATTGAGGACCGTATCGCAAAGGCAAGAGCCCTAATCGGCAGACTGACAAGCTTCAGGTCGGGTAATAATAGACCGAGAATTGTGCGCACCGTCAGGATGGCGTTTGCTGGGCCAAATATAAGTTTGTCCCAGCCGGATATTACGCAAAAGCTGACGGAGCGCATAGACGACCTGAAGCAGAGAATCGCTGCTTAGGGAACGCGGATTCGGCGATATACCGAGAGGTCGAGACGGTTCAACCAGAATCGTCTCTTCCAGAGTGATCAGAAGAGGCTCTATAAATCATTGGAGCGACCGATGGTACGTGGAACGGGCCAAGCACCAAATCAGGCCGACACTGTCAAATTCTGGCGCGGCCTGTGGTCAGAGCCCGTAAACCACAGCGAGAGCTCTTGGACTGAAGTTGTGGTGAGTCAGTGTGCGAATCTTACGCCCATGGACCCCGTCATTATAACGCCGGACGATATAGCTGAGGCGGTCCGAAGGGCCCCGAACTGGAAATGTCCGGGGCTCGACGGGCTGCATCACTACTGGCTGAAGGGGTTCGTGGTGTGTCTCGCTGTGCTCGCCCGACAATTTCAGGAGGCTCTCGACCAAAAGTCGCTCCCGAGCCTCTTCACTACTGGGATCACTCATTTGGTTCCTAAAGACCAGGATACCACAGACCCAAGCAAATACCGCCCCATCACGTGTCTACCCACGATATATAAGACACTAACATCCATTTTGAGCGCGAGAATTACTCGTCACCTGAACTCAAATCAGGTGATGTCGCGCGCTCAAAATGGATGCCGGAGCGGTGGTCGTGGAACCAAGGAACTACTCCTTATTGACGCGGTCATTGGCAAGGTGGTTAAACGCAACCGTCGGAACCTCTCCGCCGCCTGGATAGACTACAAAAAGGCATTCGACTCGGTGCCTCATACATGGCTGAAGAGGGTCCTCGAGCTGTACAAGGTTGACTGTACAGTTAGAGACTTCCTCGGGCAGTGTATGGGGCAGTGGAGTACGATCCTTTGTCATCTAGGCGAGCGGATGACGGCTGCGGAGGACCACATAAGGATAAGAAGGGGTATCTTACAGGGCGATTGTCTGAGTCCAATCTGGTTCTGCCTCTCTCTGAACCCTCTCAGTACCTTACTGGAGGCTTCCGGGAAGGGATTTCAGCTTCGGAAAGGAGGTAAAAAAGTGACCCACCTTTTCTATATGGATGATCTCAAATTATTCGCCTCCAGTCGCTCCCATCTTATGGAATTGCTGAACATCACTTGTGATTTTAGCAATTCCATTAGAATGGAGCTGGGGACGGATAAGTGTGCGGTCCTCCATGTCGAAAGGGGTAGGGTTGCTAACTCTGAGGGCATAGACTTATCTATGCCCATCAACATAAAGACCCTATCCGAGTCTGAAACATACCGATACCTGGGTATGTCACAGAACATAGGTATCGATGAGGCGGACATGAAACAGTCAGTTAGCGATGTGTTTTATGCACGCTTGACAAAAGTGCTCGACAGTCTTTTATCGGGTGTGAATAAGACACACGCATATAACGGTTGGGTCATGCCTGTCCTCATATATACCTTCGGCATACTCAGGTGGTCTCAGACCGAACTGAAGGCTCTGGATAGAAAAGTCCGCACTGTTATGACATCTCACAGGATGCATCACCCGAGATCGTCAGTAATGAGGCTATACTTGCCGCGGAAACATGGTGGGCGCGGCTTTTTGAGCGCTCTCACTATGCATAATCGTGAAGTGTGCAGCCTACGTAATTACTTTCTGGTGAGATCGGGTGATCCATTCTATAGGGACGTCATTTCGTGTGATAAAGGGCTCACTCCTCTATCCTTAGCCAACGAGCAATGGCAAGACCCGGCAGAACAGTGCATTTCCGACCGGGAGACCGTATGGAAGGAGAAGGAGCTCCACGGGAGGTTCTACAAGGCTCTACATGAGCCTTTCGTAGACACAATCGCCTCCCTCCACTGGCTACGTTTCGGCGACCTCTTTGGGGAAACCGAGGGTTTTGTCTGTGCGATACAGGATCAGGTTATTAAGACCAACAATTATCGGAAATACATCCTAAAGGATGGCGCCGTCGACATCTGTCTAGCTTGTCGCCATCCCGGTGAGTCACTTAGGCATGTCATCTCCGGTTGTTCGGCGCTTTCTTACTCTGAGTATCTGCACAGACACAATCTAGTAGCCAGGATTCTACACCAGGAGCTCGCTCTGAAATACGGCCTCGTGGATCGGAAACTGCCGTATTATAAGTACTTGCCGGAAGCCGTGCTCGAAAATGACCGTGCTAGGCTCTACTGGGACCGGGCCATCATCACAGACAGGACTATTCTTGCGAATAAGCCTGATATTGTGCTGATGGACCGGGCACAGTCAAGGATATTTTTGGTCGACATTACCATTCCTTATGACGAGAACCTCGTGAAAGCCGAAACAGATAAGATGACTAAATATCTATACCTGGCTCACGAGGTGACCGACATGTGGGGTGGTCTGCCGACTGAAATTATTCCTGTGGTCGTTTCTCCGAACGGGCTAATCCCAGTCAGTCTCTCGGGTCATCTGAGGCAACTGGGACTCCGTGACGGACCGCTCCAGGCTCAAATGCAGAAGGCGGTGCTCCTCGATACCGCCCGCATCGTCCGCCGGTTTCTTTCCCTTTCCCCCTAACCCTCGGCCGTCTGGTCTCCCCTGCCGAGGGCTTCCATCTGGTTGGGTTTTTATATATTTATGTATTTTTTATGTAATTATTTTATTTTATTGATATTTATGTATGTTTACAATTTTCATTTACAAGTATATATTTTTACTGCCCAACCAGATGAGAAAACTTTAAAGATAACCCAAAATAATAATAATGTCCTCCAGACTGTATTTTGATCACGGCGGCCACTTTCAACGGAGACTAACCATTCAGCGCAGAACAGGATTTTAGTGGCCAAGTGTATGCGCAAGCACAGGTGCACTTTCTATTCCCTCAGATTACAATGAACGGTAATACGGCACAACTAGAGAGAGCAGCCGCAGGACCAACGGCTTTACGTTACTTCCTAACTCCAGGCTAGCAGCCCGAAATTGAAATTTCTTTACAAAAACCTAGTAACTGATTTTGGCCTGACCCGAGATTCGAACCCGGTAGCTCATAGCATTAAACCAACGAAGCAGTCGATGATGATGAACTGACGATTACACAAGAGACTATTATTTATTACGATACATTTTATGTCTGCTACTACCATGTTCATATCTTTTTATTCCATAAATTAATTATTTGAAATACCATCCCATCAGTTTTTTTTGTAGGATATGGTGACAAACAAGCACGCAGTCCACCTGATGGTAAGTGGTTGCTGTGGGCCATAGACATCAACATCAATCCTCGTTTGCGAATCAAAATGCAGATGCGTTGTCACCCGTGGGCACTAAGATGGAATGCCTCTTTTCCAGTAAAAAGGGTCTCCGGTTCTCTACACTCACCATATGAAACGCAGCAGATTTAAGCTGCTATTTTACGCTGGTATTCTGTGAGAGCGTGGTCCTTCCCCGTTCGAGCCGAACCATTCGTGCTACAACTATACTAATAATAAAGCTGCAGTATGGCTCTACCACGTACAAAAATTACAAGAACTGACTATTTTTAATTTTGGTATCAGACAGCTAGCAAATAAATTTAATGAACATAGAAAATAAAAGAAAAACATATGGACACAATCATAATTCTTCTTATATTTTTCTTGAAATCGGTACAGTTTTGTAGGAAGAAACAGAAATGATAATTTCAGCAATTCTTCACATGAATAATCAGTTCAAGCGATTGTCTGCCTCGGTCATTTAGGCATTAGATCGTTAAAAACCTAAAATTAAAGTTAAAATCTCTAAAATTTCCTGCAGTCCAAATATCCTTTTCAAGGCGAGCATTTATCTCTTGGACTATGACGACTCCTAAAGCTGAGTCACTTATTTAAACTCTACTATTTATATGGCTTATATTTTACATGTATAGCCTTAACGCAAATGCGGGTAATAAAAGGGTAGGAAAACTATCCCCGGGGATGTAAGGGTGCACTCAGAGCAATTTTTATACCGAGTGGGGCTTCGTTGGAACTCCAACTTTTGCTAGCATGTACTGAACTCGTTTTGTGACATGTTTATTCGGAGCTACCTTATCTCCACGCTAGTGCTGGAACTATTTAAAGGTTCATTTAATATGTAGTAGATGTTATTTACGAAACTAATTACCTACTATTATGTTAAGTTACAGTCTATATATAGCTGTTATATATAGTATATAGATAGATGACATAACTTTTACCCCAGTAGTGGGAATTATAAGTCCCACTACTGTGGTAAAAGTTACGTCCGCGGCGCTGCAACATTGCATATTCGTAGAGTTCACATGTCTTCCAAATATTCCTTTAGTTGCTCAAGCATGCACAATGATTTCCTTCACGTGGTAAATCGATACTTAAAATTAAAAATGAAAATAAAATGCTGATTCCGTCGAATTTGCTCGCGTTCTTTGAATTTTACAGCCGGACGGATTTAAAAATTTAAATGTCTTTCTTATATCATTATCACATGAGTGATATTTCAGTTACCTCGTGATTACGTAAAATTATGAAGTAGTTAATATGTATATCACAACATCTCAAACTTTGTCATTTTATATTATCAATATGTTTTACAAACCTAACTAATTTACATTAGTTTCATTGGTAAAGTACAATTAAATAAAATTAACATCTATATTATATAACATTCGCTTGTTACAATAATTAATCTTTGATTTCAAACAGATTAACACAGATTTTGTCTTAAAATAGTTCCTAAACAGAAACTATATATTATAGTGGCTAGAGTAATAACATTGATTATACCATGTCATTAGACCAAATGAAGGCTTAAATCCGCAAATAAATTGCTACCCGATCGAACTGGCATTATCAGATTCCAATGAATTGAGTTCAATATCTCTCGGTTCACGTTTGAACTTTATGCCCGTACATATGACTCATTATAAATTATAATTCATACACTCGGCTTGACGATTGACTACAGAAACCCTATTATTTATTAAGCCAGTTATATTACGAAACTCCCAACATTTAGATTTTCACGTAGTAGAGCCAGGCTGCAGCTATATTATGGTTGTAACACGAATGTGTCGGCTCGACCGGGGAAATACCACGCTCTCACAGAATACCAGCGTAAAATAGCAGCTTAATGCTTGTTTCGTATGGTGATTGTAGACAACAGGAGACCCTTTTTACCGTAAAAGAAGCAATCCATCTTAGTCCTCAGAAGTGACAACGCATCTGCGTTTTGAATTTTAATCAAGCATATATTTAGATGTACATAGGCCACAGCATCCACTTACCATCACGAATCTTTTTGTTTATGGATACAGTGACAAACAAGCGCACAGTCTACCTGATGGTAATTGGTTGCTATGACCCATAGACATCCAAATCTATCCTCAATATAGAATCAAAATGTAGATGCGTTGTCACCCGTGAAGGTAATCTGACTATCAGATGGCTAGATTTTTCTTGAGTTCCATATAGTCGCCGTTTTCGACAATCACTGGACGAAATTGGATACTAAATTGATTCTCTTACTTTCTTACTCAAACTCACTCAACCATTAATTTTTATAACAATATCCTCCAGACTGGATTTCGGTCACGGCGAACAGTTTCAATGGAAACTATCCAACTGTGCTGGACAGGGTTATATGCGCATAGGAGTGTATACGCAAGCACAATTGCACTCTCTATTCCCTCACTCGCGTATTCTTAGGACACGACCAGAGAGAGATCAGGCGCAGGTTCCAAGGGTGGACCACCGACTACTTCCTGAAACCGGGCTGATACTGAGAATACCTAAGCAATCTCGTTCCGCGATGACTAGATCAATGAGGCACTCTTATACTTATACAGACAATGAAAACAATCATTCGAACAAAGCCCATCTACGCTTCAAATAAAACTTGAACACGAAATTACGTAAGTAGGTTTTGATCACGCTCCTGAATTTTATAGAACATTTTTGTAAAAAAATTGTATAAATATTATTTAAAGCTTATATAGGGAGGAATAAAACGAGAAATCCCTCGAGTCGATCGCCTCTTTTCTATGTAAACACAGATTTATATTTGGAATCTCATGAGCTTTTCTCCCTGGGTACGCAACGTAACACTGTTTGCGGGCGATTTCTTGCGGCATTCGGTCGTAAATTAAGTCTTTATACGCGTGAATGGGATTTACACGTGCTACACGTGCAAAAGATGAAAATTGTTGTCTTTTTTTATAGAATAGGGGTGACAAGCGACTACACAGCCCACCTGATGGTAAGTGGATGCTGTGGCCCATATACACGTCAAGTCATAAGTATTGTCACACAGTAAAAACTTTTCTTTTAGAATGCTGGCCACAAAAAGGTTTATTGAATTAGAATTTCGAATTGTTGATGAAAATAAAACTGTATACTTTTTAGAACTTTACTCATTTTTAAATATGGAGTGGACGCTTAAAGAAGACCGTGTTGCAGTTATTGCGTTGCATCGTTGCGGTTACGCGCCAATTCAATTTTTTGACATACTGAAAAATTTGAATATAACCAAAAGATTTCTTTATCGTACCATCAAACGATACAATGAGGACTCTAGTGTAGATGACAGGTCAAGAAGTGGTCGCCCTCGGTCTGTTAGGACTCCAGCAGTGATAAAAGCTGTGAAGGCGCGAATTCAAAGAAATCCCAAACGTAAGAAGAAACTGTTGGTCCTTCAGATGGGGTTAAGCAGAACCACGGTAAAAAGGGTGTTAAATGAAGACTTCGGGCATATCGAAGAAAAACAGGACATTGTTTGAATGCTCGTCTAATGGACCTGAGACTGAAGAGATGTCGCGCTTTGTTGAAGCGGTATGCGGAAAAAATATCGGGAAATTCTTTTTTCGGATGAAAAAATTTTTACCGTAGAAGAGAGCTACAACAAACAAAATAATGATAAGGTGTACGCACACAGTAGTGAAGAAGCGAGCAACCGTATTCCGCGTGTCCAACGAGGTCATTTTCCATCCTCGCTCATGGTATGATTGGGAGTTTCTTATTGGGGCTTAACAGAGGTACATTTTTATGAGAAATGTGTAAAAACGAATGCAGTTGTGTATCAAAATACAGTCCTGATGAACCTTGTGGAACCTGTTTCTCATATCATGTTCAATAACAGGCACGGGGTATTCCAACAAGATTCGGCGCCAGCTCATAGAGCGAAGAGCACACAAGACTGGCTGGCGGCGCATGAAATCGACTTCATCCGGCACGAAAACTGGCCCTCCTCCAGTCCAGATTTGAATCCGTTAGATTACAAGATATGGCAACACTTGGAGGAAAAGGCGTTCTCAAAGCCTCATCTCAATTCGGAGTCACTCAAGACATCCTTGGTTAAGGCAGCCGCCGATATTGACATGGACCTCGTTCGTGCTGCGATAGACGACTGGCCGCGCAAGTTGAAGGCCTGTATTCAAAATCACGGAGGTCATTTTGAATAAACTTTAGTGTCATAAGAATCTATGTTTTGTTAAGTTCATTTTGGTATATAATTGGTTACATAATGAATAAACTTGTTTCAATTATTTTATATTAAACATGTGACAGAATTTATGACCTGACTAGGTACATCTTTATCGATCCCCATTTAAGAATCAAAATGTAGATGCGTTGTTACCCCTGAGGACTACGATAGAATACCTTGAAACCAGTAAAAAGGGTATCCGGTTCTCTACACTCACCACACGAATTACAGTAGCATTGAGCTTCTATTTTACGCAGGTGTTCTGTGAGAGCACGGTACTTCCCTGGTCATGCTCTAGCATGGCTCTATTACGTATATGATTCCATTTTATCTTAAATACGCACATACCGAATAAGATATGCATGCAATGAAATATGTAATTTGTAATAGAGTGGTATTAAAAGCAGCAGAAAACTAAATCAGCCTATATCTGAATTAAAACTTTATTTCCTCAAAACTGGCGAGTAATTGTTACTCCAGGTACGTTTATCGGCTCTCCTAATTACATTCTACATTGATATGACATTTAAGGAATATAAATTAAAGGACTAACATAATCTACATAAATTTTAACAGTGGTAGAGCCAGGCGGCAGCTTTTGCTGTCGCACGGATGGGCCGGCTCGAACCGGGGTCGTACCACGACCTCACAGAAAACCAGCGTGAAGTAGAGGTTTACCTCTGCGTTTCGCTTGGTGAGTGCAGGTGGCCGGAGGCCCTTTATACTGGAAATGAGGCATTCCATCGTGGTCCTCACGGGTGAAAAGGCATCTGCATTTTGATATGTAACAGAGGATAGATGTAGATGTCTATGGGCTGCAGCAACCACTTACCATCAGGTTGACTGTGTGCTCGTTTTTCACCCTTATCCTATAAAAAAAATATCTTGAAAATGTATTTGAACCAAAAGATCTGCTTTTTAAAAAGAAAATTATTAAAAAAAATCTTCTTCCTTATCAGCCCATTACATTACATAGACATGGGTAACTCAGGGAAATTCCTTGCCTTAACCTTAACTCAGTAACTCAGGCGCAACTGCGCCGCCTCATTCTGTTATCGCCAAATTGCTATTGCGCAACAAATTCTACACACAACAGCTCACCTCAGCCAACTGTCAAAATTACTGGCCAAGTGCGAGTCGGACTCGCGCATGAAGGGTTCCGTACTATCGTAATACACGTTTTTAATACTCGTTTAAATTTTTAATGTATTTTTATTTTGAGTTTTTATAGCGCCTAAAAATTCTGTGAAAATTTGCAACTGTCTACCTATCACGGATCATGAGATACAGCGTGCTGACAGACAGACGGACGGACGGACGGATGGACGGACAGGAGAGGCTTAGTAATAGGGTCCCGTTGGTTACCCGTCAGTTACGAAACACTAAAATCCTTGAGGCCAGTAAGTAAAATAAATTAAAAAAAGAAAACCTATCCTTCTTTCACGGAGTTGAAGTTTATAAAAATAATATAAAATAAGATTCGTACAATATCACAAGTGTTTAATAACACTCCTCTGCATTATGTGGGCAACTCAACACCTTTCGAATTTCCAGGTCCTGCGAGATGCCGCAATTGCGCGGCGCAGCGCAGTGTTACATATTATGTATGTCAAGCTGGACATGGGCCTCCCACATGGTAGGGAAAATTTGCGATCCTTGGCAAGTGGATTGATAATAGACGTCTCGCACTATTTTCGTTACTGCCAGCCGTCTTTACCGCACGCAAATACAATTTAAGTATCTACTTGTAATGTCAAAATAACAGCTTTTTATTAAATGCATATAAAAGTATATGTACGGTAATTATAACAAAAAACAAACAATTTATAAAACTTGTGCCTTTCTGTCTGTTTGTTCCGGCTAATATCCGAAATAGCGGGACCGATATTGATGGGATAGAATAGCTAGAATAGCTGTTATAAGGATTAACTTAGGCTACTTTTATTTTAGAAACATAATTAGTGTGCACGCAAAACATTAAAAACCCATGTAATCCAATAGTAATAAATTCCACGCGTGCGAATGCGCGGGGAACAGCTAATAATATCTAAATGACATAAGCATTTATACATACCCCTCAATGAGTAAGGACTTATGAAAGGCTGTAATAATGATGATGATGATGATGACATAACATAACAATCACGCCAGTCACCGAGAGAGGTAGACAGAGACTACGGACAACCATTTGGCTCGATCCTGACACTCTTTTCACGCATCCTTCGCGTCCATATACCTACGCATACATACTTCTCGGATAAGGGTGCTGTGTGATATTGTACAAAGAAATGATAGATTAGAATATCACACACTTGATTTAATATTAACTTAAGGAAAATGAAACAGGAGATGGCCAACAGCACCTTCCTGAAATTCCGATTCACCCCTAACATACGCTATAATGACCGTTTTCTACAACATTTATTCGTCTCTTGTACTTTTTCTGGCACACCCAACGCTGGCTAACATACATTTAGTTAGATAAAAACAACTAAGTTACACAGAATTATGACACTAGTTATACTCGTATATTGATGTAAGTACGTTTTTCCAATTTACATGTTTTCTTTCTGAACAATCGTTATTTTCTTCTCGCCTCACGAATTTCTGATTTGTAACATTAGCTACGCTATTCCCAATATAGCGCTTATATTTAGCAAAAAGTTTGCAAAATTCCACATTACCATAACAAGGACTCACGTTCAAATGTTAAATAACTGTTCTCATATATCATTTATTTCACATTTACATATAGAACCGAGTGAATTAAGCGGAAACCCGTTTTAATTCTCCAAATGGTATTTATAAAGTTATCTTTGTTATAATTACATCAGTATAGTTCTATTAAAAAAGAAAGAATCAGGACACATAAATTGGATTCAGACAAAATGTTGCAAAAGGGATAATTTAAACACAGTGTAGATAATTTAAAAGAAGATATGCCCAATTATTTTCTAAATATCCACTTTACATAACTTTCTCCAGAATTTCGATCAAGCCGGGCATTCTCAACGAAGGTTATAATGTAATCCATTCTCATCTGCACAAGAAAGGATTACCGTGCATAAGTGTGTGCGCAAACACAGCTGAACTCTCTTTTAATTCACTCTCATATTCCATTAGAACGACAATGCTACACGTCTGGAGAGAAATAAGTCGTAGAAACTACGGTTTTATGTTCTTTCCAAAACTCCGGACTACTAATGAGAATTTCTTGCCTAACAAACTCAATAACTGATTTCGCCATGATTTGTGTTCGAACCGGGGTTAAAACCACATGATCAAAATATGAAAACATATTAAAAATAAAATAAATAAGATAAGACAGTCGAACTACGGCCTGAAAAGCAACGTGAGAGTTAACTTAATTAAGGGAGAAAAGAGTGGTAGTCGCGCCTAATATGTCCTCGAAAAAAACTCAGTGTTCAACTGAACAGGCAGCTCTTCAAATGCATGCGGCGGGACTTACGCAACTATAATACTGCTAATATTGAAGAAGCGATCGAGCGGAACCAGGGCTCCAAAGTCTTTGCTAGAGATCTGTCTGCTAGAAAGAACCAACTGTTGTGGCAGCGTCGTTTCTAGGACACTTGAGATTTTAATTGAGATTGACAGGTTCTATGGGCAGATGTACACATCATCGTTTAAGACACACGCAAGTTTGAGTAAAGATCAAAGAGCAAGTCTTATCCGACACAATTCCAATGATATTACGGATGTCAGTCTGAACGAGATTAAAATGGCTCTCCAGTACATTTGAAACGGCAAGGCCCCAGGAGAAGATGCGGAACGGACAGCGGAGCTTCTGAAAGCGGGTGGAAAACCGGTACTTCCCTTACCTTCAGAAGCTCTTTAATTTCGTCCTCCTAGGTGGCACTACAACGTAGGCATGGAGCAGAAATGCAATGGTCTTGTTCTTCAAAAAAGCCGACAATGCTCTCTTGAAGAACTACAGACCGATTTCCCAACTGAGCAGCGTCTACGTGCTGATTTTGAGAGTCATTACGAACCATCGCGCATGCAGACTCGACGACTTCCAGCCTCCCGAACAAGCCGGTTTCTGAAAAGACTTTAGCACCATAGACCCTATACAAATTGTCCAGTACAATTTGCCACTATGTCCGGCGTATGTGGTATATGAGAAAGCCTTTAATTCTGTCGAAATTTGGGAGGTGATGCATCCCTTCAGTGGTGCCAAGTTGATTGTCGGTATATCGAAGTGCTGAAGTGTTTGTAAAGTAAGGCTACGATGGCTATCCGAGTACAAAACCAGAGTACGAAACTTATCCAACTGCAGAAAGCTGTAAGACAGGGTGACGTTATATCCCTGAAACACGTCACCGCTGCGTTTTCAAGCTACTGGACTCGCAAGGATACGGTGTTAACATCAATGGTGAGCAGTAAGCTCGAAGTTGTTGATGTGTTTGTTTGCCTGGGATAAATAGCCCGACTAGGTAAGTCCAACTTCAACCGAGAGGTCAATCGACGCAATCAACTCGGCTGGGTAGCGTTAGGGAAATAACGGTACACTTCTCGTCAGGTATACCTCAAAACTTGAAAACGAAGACTGTACAACCAGTGCGTGTTGCCAGTGGTGACCTATGGAACTGAGACGTGGTCCTTCACTGCTGGCCGGATGAGGAAGCTCAAGGTCGCTCAGCGAGCTATAGAGAGGGCTATGCTCGGAGTTTCTCTGCATCATAAACGTAGAAATGAGGATATCCACAATAGAACCATGATAATAATGGCTGTAATGATGATGGTGATGATGATGGCGTACATCAAATAGTGAGCAACGATATCCGGGGCGCTTTGTTGAGCTATTTTACCCAAAGCACGGTCTATAGCCACCTGCATCGGCTTCCTGCATCACTTACTAGATTATCACTTCATGTTGTGGGGTGCCGCCTTATGCACATTGCACACTCCGTAAAAGGATTCATTTTATATATATATATATATATATATATATATATATATATTATATATATATATATATATATATATATATATATATACATCTATATCTATACAAATAAATAAAATTTAAGTGTCTGTTTGTAATGTTAAAAGAACAGGTTTTTACAATAAATGCATATGAAAGTATTTACAGTACTATCAAAAAAAAATTAAAATTTTAGTTTGTCTGTCTATTTGTTCGGGCTAATATCCGAAACAGCCAGACCGATTTTGATGGGATTTTCACTGGCAGATAGCTGATATTATAAGGAGTAACTTCACTTAACTAAAAACCCGTGAAATCGTAGTAAATTTCACGCGGGCGAAGTCGCGAGGGACAGCTAGTTAATTAATTATAAAACTGAAACTTTGACATTTACAAACCGCTATTTAATGCGATTGTGGAACAACAGAAATTATAATGACTTTACAATGGAGTCAAAGGCACTTTTGACTTAGAGGCAGTATCAAAATATTTGTTTAAGCATATTACAGTTTGTACCAAAGGAAACGTGGCAGCTTAAGGGCTAAGCACTCGCCGTAAATTCCACAGTACCTAAGCAACGCAGTTTTAATCCCCGCCGGTGCCAATGGAATTGTTAATTGCAATTATATGTACTAATTTACCACGTGCTCAGTGGCGAAGGAAAACACCGTGAGAAAACTTGAGCATGTCTTAGAAAAAGTTTCAGCGACATGTAAAGATCATCCACGTGCACTGGAGCAGTGCAGTAGACTATTTGCTTAAGGTTCTATTTTTCCGAACGGTCGCGATTCCGGTTAAGGTACCGATTTTAAAATGCCGGTTCTAAAATAGCATATAATTGTAAAGATGTTATTCCATGTTCGTTAACGCTGTATAAACTTATAAAATGAATAAAAGATGTTAAAATTATACAGTTACGATCCGCGTAAAAGTTTTTATGGCGATTTTCATGGATTTCCGCAAAGTAACGCCTGATTCTATTAATTACTAGCTGTAGCTCGCGACTTCGCCCGCCTGGAATTTATTATGATTTCGTAGGTTATAATATTTTTGCGCGGAACCCTAATTCTTTTTCTAAAAATAAAAGTATCCTAAGTTACTTTTAAAATTGTTTTTTGTTATTAGTAGCATATATACTTTCATAGCAAACATATAGCAAAAAGCTGTAATTTTAACATTACAAACAGAAACTTTGATTTTATTTATTTGTATAGATAAAAATTAATTACTTAAATCAGCTAATCACGCGACTTCACCTTCATGATTGTCATTCACATTCTATTTATAGTTTTCTATAGCGTTAACGATCGTATAATGTCATCTTGGTTACCACTGCTGGTGATTGCAATAGATTTGTTAGATCATAAATTCTTCCAAAAGAACACTGGTCCACATCAAGAAAGATTCGTGAGTGTATTACATCTTTTTATAAGAGTGGGCAATCGTGATTGCAACTCACCTGATGGTGAATACTGCCGCTCATGAACAACTGCAACACCAGAGGAAGTGTAGATGCGTTGCCGGCCGAAGTCATATTGGAATTTAATCTTAAAATCTTACAAAAATATATTTCTAAGTAACCAATCACAACGCGAGGAGCTTAGGCCTCCATCCGCTGCCGGCATGCTTCGATAAGCTATCTTTCTCGCACTTATGGCTACGAATAAGACTTTTTTTGTCGTATTAGTTCGGGTACATGTATTCTGTGTATTTGTCGGTAAACTTTATTCATGTCTGGGAATTGTTTAAAACCGCTAAATTAGTCTGGCGATTTGCAGGTGTTATTTAAAATTAGTCAATAAACACGTGATTAAAATTTGAGATTGCCAAAAGTATATTTTTTGGGAACTAAAAAAAAATATTTTTGGAGAGGTCTGGTAATACTTTATAACCGACAAAAACGACTGGGACTATTTTTTTTGAATTATATAAAAACTAAATTAAAAGATAAAAAAGAAATCAAGTTGCCAAAAGAACATATTTTTGGATTTTTTTTTTTGCATATATTATATACTGCGCAGTAACAAAACAACCGCAAACGCTCAGCCAGACTCGCGGGACTGGATTCGCCATTGTCGAAATTATATTTTTTCATAATTTCAACTTGCTCAAAGGGCCTTCCCAAAATTCGTCGCAAGCTCTCAGGCTACAACAAGGACGTTTTGCAAAGAAGAAAACTTGCAGTAAATAGCACAGTGGTCAAATATTACTCATTTAAAAATAATAACACTAATTTTAGTAAAGATAATAGTCGATTGTTAACATCTGCTGAAAACCTGAAAACCAGCGAAAAATAGCAGCTTAACGCTGCTATGTTTCGTATGGTGAGTGTAGAGAACCGGAGACCCATTTTACTGGAAAAGAGGCATTCCATCTTAGTCCTCACGGGTGACGACGCATCTGTATTTTGATTCTTTATTGGATTTATGATTATATATAATTTGGGCGGTGCTGCAGTCCCTTCAGCGGTGCCAAGTTGACTGTCGGTATATCGAAGTGCTGAAGTGTTTGTACAGTAGAGCTACGATGGCTATCCGAGTACAGAACCAGAGTACGAAACCTATCCAATTGCAGAGAGGTGTAAGACAGGGTGACGTCATATCCCCGAAACTCTTCACCGCTGCATTGGAAGACGTTTTCAAGATTCTAGACTGGAAAGGATACGGTATCAACATTAATGGCGAGTACATCACTCACCTTCGATTTGCCGACGATATAGTCCTTATGGCAGAATCGCTGGAGGAACTAAGCACTATTCTCAATGACCTCAATAGTGTTTCCCAACGGATAGGTCTTAAGATGAACATGGACAAAACAAAGATTATGTTTAATGTCCATGACACACCTATGCCGGTAGTTGTTGGGAGCACTAAGCTCGAAGTTGTTGACGAGTATGTTTACCTGGGACAAATAGTCCGACTAGGTAAGTCCAACTTCGACCGAGAGGTCAATCGACGGATTCAACTCGGCTGGGCAGCGTTCGGGAAGCTACGACACATCTTCTCGTCAGACATACCTCAAAACCTTAAAACGAAATTGTACAACCAGTGCGTGTTGCCAGTGATGACTTACGGAATTGCGACGTGGTCCTTCACAGCTGGCCGTATGAGGAAGCTCAAGGTCGCTCAGCGAGCTATGGAGAGGGCTATGCTCGGAGTCTCTCTGCGTGATAAACTTAGGAATGAGGATATCCGCAGTAGAACTAGAGTAACCGACATAGCCCAACGGATTAATAAGCTGAAGTGGCAGTGGGCCGGCCATATAGCTCGAAGAACCGACAACCGATGGGGAAGAAAGGTTCTCGAGTGGCAGCCTCGTACCGGTAGGCGAAGTGTAGGGCGACCCCCCACGAGATGGAGTGACGACCTGGTAAGACATGCAGGAAGTCGATGGATGCAGGTGGCTCAGGACCGTGCTTTGTGGCATTCCTTGGGGGAGGCCTATGTTCAGCAGTGGACTTATGAAAGGCTGTAATGATTATGATGATATGATTATATATAGGATTATATGGATGTCTATAGATCACAGCAATCACTTACCATCAGGTAGACTTTGTGCTCGTTTGTCACCTAGTTTTATAAAAAAAACCTGATGTTAAGTGACGCCTGTACTACAGGGACACGGATAATTTATTTATGTACACTTAAATGTTTATAACACCTTAATAAACAGAATTACTAAGGGCTGACTTATTGTCCCTAGCTATTCTCTCCCAGTCTACTCGGGAAGGGTGGGGATAATGTAAAAGGTGCCAAAAAATAAGCAATAAAGTAATGGTATATACGAAAAAAAATTAATATACGATAATATATACTATATTGTAAGAAACTATTTCCTTTACTGATGTTAGAAATTATTCCCAAAATTATTTAAATAAAATCACACTACTCGGTAACAAAACCAGCTTACTATCAGGACCCAATAACACCAATAACACCAAAATCTGTAAACCGGCAGCATCAATACCCATCTCGATGTAAGACAGGGAAAACTCTCAGCAACACGATCTTCCTTGCCTACACTAGTAGAATACCCCAACGGGCGTAGTAACGACAATGAGACTCGTAGAATTACCAACCTAGAAGTACCGATTCTAGAAGTATGATCTCTTTATACTTCTAGAACGGGTGGGATATTACAGCTTTACACTCACTTGTGCGTGTTTCCTTTTATTTTTTACCCTCATTCCCAACAATAATAAATAATAAGCTATTTATAAACTTACATATAAATAGGTACTTATAGGTAGATACATGCACACACAAATTACAAACATATACATATATACGTATATGTATATAAATATATATATATATATATATATATATATATATATATATATATATATATATATACCACCAAATATAAGGTATATATAAAAAATATTGCGTGTGTGTATCCCAATGCGTGTTATTATATTGGCTGTAATAGCCTTCAAATGTAAACACAGCAGTGCACTGCTACTTGGCGGGAAACTAAAGAAGTACAAATTTAAATATATTGGTAAATCCAATTGGGCATACCTTAAGCGCATTAAAAAAATTACGTATAACATGATTATACGGAATTATTAAAGTAGTTTAAATACATTTCGACAGCACTATCGGCTTCAACACCCTCGAAAACCATGAAAATGACACCCATGATGAAAAAATTGATACCTATTGCAGCCGTCATCTTGGATTTACATTTCGACAGCACTATCGGCTTCAACACTCTTGAAAACCATGAAAATGACACCCGAGATGAAAAAATTGGTACCAACTTCAGCCGCCATCTTGGATTTACATTTCGACAGCACTATCGGATTCAACACCCTCGAAAACCATGAAAATGACACCCAAGATGAAAAACTTGATATCTATTGCAGCCGCCACCTTGGATTTACATTTCGACAGCACTATCGGCATCAGCACCCCCGAAAACCATGAAAATGACACCAATGATAAAAAATTTATATCTATTGCAGCCGCCATCTTGGATTTACATTTCGATAGCACTATCGGCTTCAACACCCTCGAAAACAATGAGAATGACACCCATGATGAAAAAATTGGTACCTACATCAGCCGCCATCTTGGATTTACATTTCGACAGCACTATCGGCTTCAACACCCTCGAAACCCATGAAAATGACACCCATGATGAAAAAATTGATACCCATTGCAGCCGCCACCTTGGATTTACATTTCGATAACCCTATCGGCTTCAACTCTCTCGGAAACCATGAAAATGACACCCATGATGAAAAAATTGATACCTATTGCAGCCGCCATCTTGGATTTACATTTCGACAGCACTATCGGTTTCAACACCCTCGAAAACCATGAAAATGACTCCCAAGATGAAAAAATTGATATATTTTGCAGCCGCCATCTTGGAATTACATTTTGACAGCACTATCGGCTTTAACACCCTTGAAAACCATGAAAATGACATCCATGATGAATAAATTGGTATCTAATTCAGCCGCCATCTTGGATTTACATTTCGACAGCACTATCAGCTTCAACACCCTCGAAAACCATGAAAATGACACCTATGATGAAAAATTTTATATCTATTGCAGCCTCCACCTTGGAATTACATTTCGACAGCACTATCGGCTTCAGCACCCTCGAAAACCATGAAAATGACACCCATGATGAAAAAATTGATACCTATTGCGGCCGCCATCTTGGATTTACATTTCGATAACCCTATCGGTTTCGACACCCTCGAAAAGCATGAAAATGTCACCCATGACAAAAAAAATTATACTACTTACTTTTAGTACGTACTACTATTATTTATTCTGTGCTTTTAAATATTGTAATAAAAAAATCTCTTTATTATTATTATAATCAAGTATTTAAGAAATTTGGTTATTCGAATATTGTGTATTTGTACAGCGATCTTTTTGAGACGCTGAAAACAACCGAAACAATGTCCACTCACGACGGCGACTGAAGCCGAACTAAACTTAATACAAAGGTACTCTGTGAACTAAACTACTCTGTGGCTGTAGATCCCCATTTACAGAAACAATTTATATACGAGGCAACCAAATCAACGAAAATTTCGCCATTTTGGAGCCGAAAAAAATTAATTATAGCTAAACAAAACAAAATTACACCGCCATTTACATTCAGTGGCTTCCCACATGATAGATGAAGAGATTAAAAAATAGATTGAGTTAAACAATTGATATTTTCAAAAGTTATAGTGTTTACAAGCCACAGGGACATGATAAATCCACACCATAAGCCACTAAAACCCTTTTTTTTATTTAAAAATAGCAATTAATCGATTTAAAAAAATTATTAATAAGTTCAACAATCATTTATCTTTCTAACAATGTGCTTTTTATATCATTTATATGTATAATATGATTGCTAGATACGATTTTATTCGATAAAATGTTGGAATTTTAATTTTTAGGCGATAGTAGAACATTACCTTGCGCTTTCGCTTAAGGTATGCAATAGTCGCATAAAGAAGTAATTAAATTATAATAAGTGATTAAAGAATAAAATCATACGAATAGATTCTTCTTCATCAGCATCAAGTCCCCTTCTAAACATGGTCACCAATAAGCAGGAGTAAGTAGCCTTAATCATCCGCTTTGCAGACGGATTGATGTTCACAGTAACAGACGTCTCGTATCTTTGACGGTCACTTAAAGACAAAAAAATCATTTTAGTCCTAATATACAAAATATATATATAGGTACATATTTTATATATATATATATATATATATATATATATATATATATATATATATATATATATATGTATATATAATATATATAAATGAATGTTTGTTGGTCCGTATTTTATGCGCCGTAATACCGTTCATTGGAATACGGTAAAATATGGTCATGTTAATGCTTGCACTTGCGCGAAGGTTATAGGCATAGTACAATTAACTTACAGCTGGAGCGCGTATCGTATAGACAAATTTTACAAATTTGACTTTTTTTTTAATTGAAAAATTTATTTGAAAGTTATAAATGATTCAATTTCAACTAACGTATTATTATTCCTTATTAAACAATATAACTCTTTCAAATTTAACAGTGGTAGAGCCACGCGGCAGCTTTTGCTGTCGCACGGATGGGCCGGCTCGAACCGGGGTGGTACCACGACCTCACAGAAAACCAGCGTGAAGTAGAGGTTCACCTCTGCGTTTCGCTTGGTGAGTGCAGGTGGCCGGAGGCCCTTTTTACTGGAAATGAGGCATTCTATCTGAGTCCTCATGGGTGACAACGCATCTACATTTTGATTCGTAAACGAGGATAGATGTAGATGTCTATGGGCCGCAGCAACCACTTACCATCAGGTGGACTGTAGGCTCGTTTGTTTCCCTTATCCTATAAAAAAAAATATTTCGGCAATTATTTCTTCTGTCGCAGCAACGCACAGGATACCAGCTAGTAATCTATAAAAATTTATATTTTTTTTCGAATTTTGCGCTGCACTATACATCAGATTTCAGTAAAACTGCTTGCACTTGCGGGAAGGTTATAGGCATAGTACAATTAACTTACAGTAGGTGGCGCGCATATCACACCGACATTTGAAAGATATTCAATTCCAATGTATGTATTATCTGTATTATCATTTCTAATTAAACAATATAATGCATTACTTCCACGTCAGCAACGCGCCGGGTACCACGTAATATTATTATAAAATATAATTAATTTCGTATTGATGTGTACATTTTATATTATTTAATTATCTGACATAATCGGCTTACTGTTAATTTAACGGCATTGTTCGCGTAGTCTGTTCATTCAATAATAATAAAGAAATTAAATAAAATTGGTAGTCATTGGGGACTGTCGACAAAAGTGAAAACTTACAACTATGAAATGGTCGTTGTAATTTATGTGATTGTCAAATTAATTGTAAATAGTAAGTAAAATCAATATTTAATATTTTTTTAATTAAAATCATTAACATTAGTCCGGTTTTCACATCTATCTAGCACAAATTAAAACATTTTATATGGTTTATTTATTACATAAAACATATGATGGCCTGCACAATATATTACACTGATATTAAATCAGGTGACGCGAGCTCTAAGATTTTACTCATAAAAAAACGCCATAACACTTGAGGTTGAAACCCGTTTCAAGCAGACAAACAGATCCGAGCAGAGCACAAATACACCATCGGACAACCAGACGTTCGGCCGGTCTCCACCCCTTCGTTGTTGAGTTACAACGTATTTGAACAAAACGGTTTGCTACATCGTTCATCATGCGTACAGCAAAGAAGTGGAATAAGTTGCCAGCATCTGTGTTTCCATCCGAGTATAATGTGTGATGTCTTCAGGGCAAGAGTGAATAGGCTTTTGTTAGGAAGGCCAAATTGGCCTCTAAAAAGCTTGGCGTGCTCAGCAGAGCGAGACAGTATTTCATGCCGGCACATCGCTTGCAACTTTACAAAGCGCAAGTTCGGCCCCACATGGAATACTGTTCTCATCTCTGGGCCGGGGCACCCCAGTGCCAGCTCCTTCCACTTGACCGCATCCAGCGCAGAGCGGTTCGAATCGTCGACGACCGAATTATTTCTGATCGGCTCGATACACTGGCACTGCGTAGAGATGTTGCATCTCTTTGCGTATTTTATCGCATTTATCACGGGGAGTGCTCTGAGGAATGGTTCGGACTAATTCCAGCCGCTCAATTTCACCATCGCACATCGCGACAAAACTCGCGTTACCATCCATACCATCTGGATGATTGGCGGTCCACCACTGTGCGATTTAGAAGAAGTTTTCTCCCTCGCACGACTTCCTTGTGGAATCAATTACCACCAGCGAATTTTCCGGACCGATACGACTTAGGAACCTTCAAGAAAAGAGCTTACACCTTTCTAAAAGGTCGGCAACGCATCTGCAATTCCCCCGGTGTTGCGGTTGTTCATGGGCGGCGGTAGTCACTTACCATCAGGTGAGCCGCATGCTCGTTTGCCCCCTATTCCATAAAAAAAAAATAAGTCAGTGGGCTTCACCATCTTAGGCTACATCACCACTTATCATGAGGTGGGATTGTAGTTAAGCGCTGGCTTAGAATTATATATATATATATATATATATATATATATATATATATATATATATATATATATATATATGTACGTCATAGAAATTCTTTAAAAACGTAACCTCCACCAACTTCACACGAACAAACATCCAGAAACAATTATTTGTAGACCGTAAAAGTACTTGTTCCGTGCGGGATTCAAACCAACGACCCTTAGTACGCCAGTACGTACTCATAGCACCAAGGAGCTGTTGTAAAATAGAACGCTTAGAATTGGCATTTTTTTTATTTTTTTTTTTTTGTAGGATGAAGGTGACAAACGAGCACACAGTCCACCTGATGATAAGTGGTTGCTGTGGCCCATAGACATCTACATTTATCTTGTATTACGAATCAAAATGCAGATGCGTTGTCACCCGTGAGGACTAAGATGAAATACCTCGTTTCGAGTAAAAAGGGGCTCTGGTTCCCCACACTCACCATACGAAACATAGCAGCGTTAAGCTGCTATTTTACGCTGGTATTCTGTTAGAGCGTGGTCCTTCCCCGGTCGAGCCGACCCATTCGTGCTACAACCATAATATAGCTGCAGCATGGCTCTACCACGTAAATGCTATATATGCTTTACGAATGCTATAAAATATATCTTTCGTAAAGAAACTGAAATAATAATAACTCCAGAACGAATTTCGGTCACGGCGGCCGGTCTTAACGAAGACTAGCTATCTGCGCAGGACAGGATTATAGTGTCCGGGTACGTGTACCATGCCCATAAATGTGGTAGAGACATGCTAAACGTAGTAGAGCCATACTGAGCTATATTAGTAGTATAGTTATAGCACGAATGGGTCGGCTCGAACGGGGAAGAACTACGCTCTCACAGAATACCAGCGTAAAATAGCAGCTTAACGTGTTTCGTATGGTGAGTATAGAGAACCGGAGACCATTTTCACTGGAAATGAGGCATTCCATCATAGTCCTCACGGGTGACAACGCATCTGCATTTTGATTCGCAAACGAGGATAGATGTAGATGATGTCTATGGGCCACAGCAACCACTTACCATCAGGTGGACTGTGTGCTCGTTTGTCACCCTGTCCTATAAAAAAAATGCACTCTAGCCCCTCTAGTCCCTCACTCTCATAATCCGATGGAACGGCAACCCGACACGACCAGGTAGAGTTCAGGCGCAGGAACAACGTCTTTTATGTGCTTTGTCCGAGGCAAGTGGGTGAAACACCGCCAACTTTCGAACTCCGGGATGAACGTGAGAATTTTCGATAGAAAAACTCAATAACTGATCTTAGCCCGACGTGGGATTCGAACCCGGGACCTCATGATCAATAATCGTACTTACGACCACTAGACCAACAAGGCAGCTTAAAGGAAAGGTCAAGAAAACACAAACAAACTCATAAATAGACACAAAATAATATAGATGCAAAAAATATTTTTGAATAAAACTCAGAGCCATATAGCAAATGAAAATACAACTAATCGCTCCTGGAAATGGGTATTTTCCTAACGGGCGGGAGGGCTTGCCGTCTTCCCACGCAAGACGGGAATGCTACTCCCTGTCGCCGGTCGGGATATTTTATTATCTCGAGCCATGAAACCTTCCTGGTTATTTTCATTTGTACTGTTATTTAATTTTTCAAATACAAGAAAAAACATCTAGATAGCGGTACAAGCGCTCTGATTTTATTTCGTAAAGTAATATAGAAGTGAAGGGTATCAAAAACTCAATGAATATAATTACAACTCCGTTTCACAGGCTCAAACTGAATAAATAATTTTCTGCTTTAGTTTGAAAAGAGAGGGGTCCTTGTTAGCGAAAGGCGAAGTTCAAGTTTTACAAAATTTGTACTTGTTCTGGATAACAATGACATCTTTTGTGGAGCATAATAGTGAATACTTCATGAACTGCTTGCTCTACCTGTCTTTGTGGCTCTTTCGGTTTAAGAAATAATTATTTTCCAAACACGAGATATGGTAGAATTCATGCTGTAACCTCAAAATTACCCCGTGTAGTGTCGGGTAAGAATATTCACTATCCCATATCTTCCCGTGGGTGTCGTAATAGGCGACAGAGGGAAATGAAGGCAGAAGATGGGCAGCAGCATTTTTTTGATAAAAGCAAAAAGCAATTAAAAAAACTGCGGGTGCCAATCTAGTCGCCAAACGTTGCAACTATGGCAGTATACTCCCCATGAGTAAAAACACTAATAAACGTTTCCCCCAGAGTTCCAAAGAGAGGGGGAGGACACGGTAATCGTCAAATCCGGCAACTTGTTCTATCACCGGGAGGGCGACAATGAAAAATAGGGACAAACTTTACAAGAAATTAAAAAAGGACCCTGAAAATGAAGTAACAAAACTAACCTACAAACGCTACCGGAACTACTGTAATTGTATCTTCAAAAAGGCAAAAAAATACTATGAGAAACAAGAGATTGAAAAAGCGAAACATAATAAAAAGAAGCTGTAGGAAACCATTAAAAAACTAAGCGGCTCCAATAAACTAGTAGACCACTCATCCTGTCTTCACTCTCCACAAAATACAAAAAAAAAGTATTAATGATATAAACTACTTCTTTGCTAAGATAAGAAGGTATATCTGGCTGAATATATCATAAAGTCTAGACATAAAAAATGTCCTGAACCTGACGTCTTATATCCATCCCCCACCAACTCGTTTGTCATGTTACCAATGGATGAGGATGAAATTTTCCTGTTGATCCAGGGTTTAAGAGACAATTGTGCAGTAGGGCTTGATCAGATTTCTAGTATAATATTTAAGAGATATATACATATTCCTACCCCGCCTATTACACATATTTGTAACCTGGCTTTGTCTACAGGAATGTTTCCCTGAGCTTTCAAAACAGCGCTCATTAAACCTATTCACAAAAGTGGTGAGAGGGACTATGTCAATACATATAACTATAGGCCAATCTCCATCTTACCCACACTGTTCAAAATCTTAGAGCGCTTAATAAATAAACGCTTAATCAATTTTCTAGAGGACAATAGTCTCCTTTCACCAGCACAATTCGAATTTCGGCAAGGAAAGTCAACAAATAATGCGGTACACGAGCTTGTTGACCTAATTATAACCAACTGAATGAAATGGATGAAAGAAGAAAATGCTTAACTATAATGCTCGATCTAGCAAAGACATTTGACATAGTCATGTTCCCGAACCTTATAAATAAGCTGGAAAAGATTGCTGTGAGACGCTTACCTCTGCAATTAATAGAAAACTATCTAATTGAAAGAAAGCAGACAGTCGGAATAGAGAATAAGATAAGTGATGAGTTAACTGTCGAAATTGGTTTGCCACAAGGTAGCATACTCAGTCCAACGATGTTTCTGGTATATATCAATGACTTATGCCAGCTTCAGGCTACACAAAGGGAAAATTTTCTCATTTACCGACAATACTGCATTATTCTTCAGTGGGAGTAGTTGGAGAGTTCTTCGATTCTGCACAAAACGGTTTCACTGACTGCCGCCTCTGGTTACAAAGAAATGTGTTGGCATTAAACATTGACAAAACAAAATATATAACCTTCACACTTAGGTCGAGCCAAAACCCTCCTCCTTCTCTCTCTCTCACAGCCCACGTTTGCAACTCTGATCCAACTAATTGCCATTGTCTCGCTATACAAGAAACTGACAAGATTAAATATCTCGGAATCATGCATTGTAAGACGTTTTCAAGCTACTGGACTGGAAAGGATATGGTATTAACATCAACGGCGAGTACATCACTCTTCTTCAATTTGCCGATGACATAGTGCTTATGGCAGAATCGCTAGAGGATCTAAGCACTACGCTGAATGACCTCAATAGTTTTTCCCAGCGGAAAGGTCTTAAAATGAACATGGAAAAAACAAAGATCATGTTTAATGTCCATGACACACCTATGCCGGTAGTTGGGAGCACTTAGCTCGAAGTTGTTGACGAGTATGTTTACCTGGGACAAATAGTCCGACTAGGTAAGTCCAACTTCGACCGAGAGTTCAATCGGCGGATTCAACTTGACTGCGCAGATTTAGGGAATTAACGGCACATCTTCTCGTTAGACATACCTCAAAACTTGAAAACGAGACTGTACAACCAATGCGTGTTGCCAGTGGTGACCTATTGAACTGAGACGTGGTCCTTCACTACTGGCTGTATGTGGAAGCTCAAAATCGCTCAGCAAGCTATGGAGAAGGCTGTGCTCGTTGCACTGCATGATAGACTCATTAACGAACATATCCTTATTAGAACCAGAGTAACCGTCGTAGCCCAAAGAATTAGTACGCTGAAGTGGCAATGGGCCGGCCGTATAACTCGAAGAACCGACATCCGATGGGGAAGAAAGGTTCTCGAGTGGCAGCCTCGTACTGGCAGACGAAGTGTAGGGCGTCCCCCCACTAGATGGAGTGACGACCTGGTAAGACATGCAGGAAGTCAATGAATGCAGGTGGCTCGTGACCGTGCTTTGTGGCATTCCTTGGGGGAGGTCTATGTTCAGCAGTGGACTTGTGAAGGTCTGTAATGAAGATGATGATGATGATCCCGCTACAAATTATGATTTCATTCTTTTTCATGTAATGCCGCTGCACAGATTCTCATTTTAAGCGCCAAAATATGATAGTTTAAAAGAAAGCTGTGACAGGTTAACTCAAGAAATCAGCGCAAGTCGAAAATTTATATTACAGAATGCAATTTGGAGTGCTAACTTATTTAAATTTTATTACTTAGTCTGAATTTTTTTTATAGGATAAGGGTGAAAAACGAGCACACAGTCCACCTGATGGTAAGTGGTTGCTGCGGCCCATAGACATCTACATCTAGCCTCTGTTACAGATCAAAATGCAGATGGGTTTTCACCCGTGAGAACTAGGATGGAATGCCTCATTTCCAGTAAAAAGGGCCTCCGGCCACCTGCACTCACCAAGCGAAACGCAGAGGTAAACCTCTACTTCACGCTGGTATTCTGTGAGGTCGTGGTACCACCCCGGTTCGAGCCGGCCCATCCATACGACAGCAAAAGCTGTCTCTACCACTGTTGATAATAAATATTTCGAAATTAAAAAATATTTCGAAATATTCCTCCTACTAAAGCTTCTCACAGATGACAGGAATTCTGGGCTTAGCGGTGGGATGCATGGGTTGCTATTTTTTATAGAATAAGTGTGACAAACGAGCACACAGTTCACCTGATGGTAAGTGAATGCTGTAACCCAAAGACATCTACATCAATCTTCGATTAAAAATCAAAATAAAGATGGATTTTCAACCCTGAGTACTAACATGGAATGCCTCGTTTCCAATAAAAAAGACTATTCGGTTCTCTACACTTGTCATACGAAACACAACAGACCGACTAATTCGTGCTCCAACAGTAATATAGCTGCAGCGTGACTGTTCCACGTAAAATCGTCTATGGTAGCTCATATTATTGTGCTAAATTATATTATTGCTAAAGAGGATAAGAGTTTACAAATGGAAAATGACTTGTTTATTATTTACCAATGTAAGACACTAAAATAGAATTTGTTTTTTCAAACGTGATTTATTAAACTGTCACTCAAGAAAGTATCAATACTTTTTAAAGACCAATGACACAATATTCTTTACAAAAAATGAAAAGGGATAAACCTATAAGTACACCCAGATCTGGAAGGATTATTATTAAAATATATACGCAGACCATACCAATACTTATTCTATTTGGGAATGGAACCCGTAACCCACAAAAGACAGCCAAACCCTAAGCCACAGTGTTACCGATGGAACCCGCAACCCACAAAAGTCACCCTAAGCCACGGTGTTACCGAGCCATTTTTTTTTATTTAATGACTGATGCAATTGGGTAATAATTGGTGACATACCAGTTTGTAGTGTAGGGCGGCCACCCATTAGATAGACAATCTGGTAATATGGTCAGGAAGTCGATAAAAACCACCTAAGAAGTTCTAAGCTAGCTATGTCTATCGACTTATGAGGAAGGGGGAGAGGTGGTTTTCTGCAGCAGTGGACTTGTGAGAAATTTTAATGATGACGATGATAACGTTTCCAAGTTTAAGTTATGATCAGATTATAAATCTGACTCTAATTATAAATCTAATTCTAATTCTTATCTAATTTTATAATCTGAGCTTAACTTAAACTTGGAAACGTTAGATAAATGAAACAATTCCTTCGGGACTAAAGATCGAAGAGCATCAATTTAAATGTGCTGATCTCTACACTCGTTACAAGTAATGAATGAAAGCAATTAGATTAGTCCCTAATCCCATAAGTCTACGCCAACTGATTGGTTAATGCTCTGAACGCTCTCTGTGTATCAATACACTTCGTGCTGTGAACTCGAAGATTTGTTGATTAAGATCTCAATGAGTACATTTAAATTATATTTCCATGTGCTGTGTGGCTGCGGAATAGAATCCATCACCGCATTTATTTTTTTAGGTGTAGTAACATGCGACTTGAATAAATGCCAGAATTATCTTATGGCATCCGGTAGATGGCGGTATAAACCATCTAGTTTACGCCTGACCAAAAATACCACGACCGGTGATGGGGAGCAGCCCCACATGTGCTATACATTTGGTACTGCGGTCGGCAATCTACGTGCCAAGCGTGGCGAATAAGGCATATCTTCTCTAGAACAAGAAAGGCCTATGTGATTGGAGTTTTATGGGCTGTTGGTGATGATAATATTCCAATGTATTTTTAGTATAAAAAGCTGGCAACGCACATGCGATCCCCTGGTGTTGCAGTTGTTCATGGGCGACGGTTCTCACTTACCATCAGATGAACATGCTCATTCGCCCCGTTTATATTAAAAAATATATAAATATTTTTTTATATCTATCTCATCCGGGAATTCCAGGAGGGTGAGAGGGTGCCCACGCAATGAGATCTTCCTAGATTGTTTTGTGGGACTCATTTTCTACCAAAAAGACGGTCTGGTTAGGTTATCCTCGATTAAGAATCAACATGCAGACGCGTTGTCGTACCTGAGGTCTAAGATGGAATGTCTCGTTCTCAGTAAAAAGGTATCCAATTCTCTACACTCACCGGTTGATATAAAGCAACATAAGCTGCTATTTACACAGTTATTCTGTGAGAGAAAGGTCCCTCCCTGCTCGAGCTCTATCCATCCATGCTACTACTATAATCTAGCTGCAGCATATCTCTACCACATATTGAAGCTTTGTATCAAAACATAATTTGTTGGTTATCGAATTTAAATAACTAAAATTGATCGTCGCTATGTCTATAACACCGCTATCATTCAATTTTAGCTATCATAGATTAATAATGTAATATTACTAGAGATTATCTATCTTAACTGATCTTAACTGTCTCCTCGTCTACAATGCGCGTGGAATATATTAGGTTTGCACAGTAGGGATGGGATTACTGCATAGATAATGCATAGTTTACTGACAACTTGAATGGTCATGACAAGGTGATTTTTTTAAAGAATAAGGGTGACAAACGAGCACACAGTCCACCTGATGGTAAGTGGTTGCTATGGCCTATAGACATCTACATCTATCTTCGTTTGTGAATGAAAATCCAGATGCGTTGTCAGCCGTGAGAACTAAGATAGAATGCCTCTTTTCCAGTAAATAGGGTCTCCGGTTCTCTACACACACCATACAAAACACAGCAGCATTAAGTTGCTATTTTACGCTGGTATTCTGTGAGAGCGTGGTACTTCCCCGGTCGAACCGACCCATTCTTTTTTTCTTTTTTTTTATAGGATAAGGGTGACAAACGAGCACACAGTCCACCTGATGGTAAGTGGTTGCTGCGGCCCATATACATCTACATCTATCCTCTATTACAAATCAAAATGTAGATGCGTTGTCACCCGTGAGGACACTAAGATGGAATGCCTCATTTCCAGTACAAAGGGCCTCCGGCCACCTGCACTCAGCAAGCGAAACGCAGAGGTTGTAGTGTTATGCTACTTACTTATCATTTTACATTAATTAAAATCCATTTTTCCATTCTGTTTCAATTCTCTGCATTCACTTCAAATCGGGATATTTTACATCACCTTTATTTCCATAGGATCCTGTAACGATTTCAAACCATAAGAACACAATCACAAATCATTTCTACTTCGTATTTCCACATTATCAGCACTTTTAAATTGGTGTCAATGAAGTCTACCTTTTTTCGATCTTTTAGTTAGTTTTCCGTAACTCTACAATTTCGGGCTTTGTGTGGGTAGTTGCGCTACCTTTTTTCCTATTTCAATAATATCTCTTTTTCCACTTAAATCTTTCCATTTTCTTATAACAAGCCTAAAACTAAAATTTGACATGTTCTGTTACTGATGTTTATTTGGTCTCCATGGAAATTATATTCAAATTTGTTACCGGTCTGTAGTTTCTATTTCGACAATTCCACATAAATACTTTTTCCTCTTGACCATTTACAAAAAAATTGCGTTTAATTTAAATAATTTTTCCGTTCTCTCTAGAAAGATATAAAAGCCGAACAATCGGTGAAGAAAGGCAGTCTTGCTTCAGTTCTCGTATCGGAAGCATCTTCTAAAGGCCTTATCCCGGGGCCGCTCAGCCCCGGGATCCTGCAAGCCTCTATCCTGCCTGAAGCCACTGGACTCTACGATCCGTTGCTCTGCCTGAAGTCGCCGGATCCTACAAAACGTTGCTCTGCCTGAAGTCGCCGAGATCCCACAAGTCTCTACTCTACCTGGAGTCGCCGGAACCTACAAACCTCTGTTCCGCCCGAAATCACCGGAACCTACAAACCTCTGTCCCGCCTGCAGTCACCGGATCCTGCAGGCCACTGCGCTGTCTGAAGTCGCTGAGGATCCTGCAAGCTCCTGTCTGGGCTGAAGTCGCCGATCCTGCAATCGCCGCATTCACCTGAGGTCTTCGCCTAGAGACGCCCACGCCTACCCACCTACGCCGTGCGTGCTCGTTCCAGGCGCTGAGAGCACGCTTGGGATCTTCGGACTCAGCTACGATATAAATCTTTTTTTTATTACCTTTTTTTTGAAATATAGTTTGTAAATCACATCATCCATCATCTTCATATTTCATTTTTTTTATAAAATTGTAAATACTCTTTTAAAAACTTAAATATATTATTGTCTTGGTCTATTTGGTTGTTTTGCTGATCGTAGGTTAGGTTTTCCTTCTCTTTTAATTGTCGCTTCACGACAGTTTGGTGCCCAACGTAAAAGTCCTCTTTCTCTCTTAATTCTTCACCTTTACTGCGCCTTGTCTAGTTCCTTTTGATTTAATTGCTTTCCCTTTTGTTCTTAACTTACTATTCATCATTCATTTACACATCCTTTTCATACCTTCAAAATTCTAAAACAAAACTTCTTCTAGTTTTTCAACTTATTTGGATTATATTTAGGCCTACAAATAACACTTCATTTACATTCATCACTGTAAGTTACATTCATCACTATAATATTTTTTATTCTAGATAACTTAGAGGTCCGATTTTTAATAATATTTTTATTTCTTAAACTTAACTTTACACGTAATTATAACAATGAAAAGGGTTATTAAGTACGAATTCCTTAACAAGGCCGAACTTGAATACGAAGTGAAGATTAGATGTGAGGAACCAGCTAATACTGTTTTGCTTCTAAAAAAACAAGTTTTACGTTTAGTTGCGAATTCTCACCCTGAAGATATTCTGGCTTCTCCAATTCCGATCGAGGATGACTTGTCTCAAATTGATTCTACATTGACCTATCTGGACTGTAAAATTAAAAAAATTTTACAAGGTGAAACCAAATATTTACGACTAATAGAAACTTTTATTAACCATGTTTTTTACAGATTAGAGCGAATAGATACTGACTTATATCCAGACTTTAAAGCTAATTTCGAGACTTTGAAGATGAAATATGACGCTATGGCTAAACAATTCGAATCCTTGACTCCACCTTCAACTGAAAATGACGTTCCATCACTTGACCCTCCTGATGACCCGACTGTTACGGTTGACCCGACTGTCACGGAACTCCCTCTTGTTTCTCAAACTTCTATTCAGGTCCATACCCCGTATCCTCCACCACCACCTCAATCTTTTTCTCCATCCAACGTCTTCAAAGATCTGAAAAGACACACCTTCAATGGTAAAAGCTGTCCAAGATCCTTTCTTCAAAAACTGGAAGAATACTGTATAGCTCGTGGCTTGTCCAAAGACTTGTTGATTTCACAAGCGTTTGAAATTTTCACTGACAATGCTCTTCATTGGTTCAGATTTAAATATAATCAGAATCCAAACTTAACGTGGAACGAACTTTCTTCATTATTAATCAAAGACTTTGGTGGTTTTGATTATGATCACAAACTTTTAGAAGCGATTAGGAATCGAACTCAAGGTCGAGATGAACCTATTGTCATCTATATTTCCATCATGTCTGGAATGTTTTCTCGTCTTTCGAAGAAACTTTCTGAAACAGAACAATTGGAGATTATTTTGAGGAATATTCGCCCATGTTATTCTGTCTTCGTAGCTCTAAAAGACATTGACTCTATCGACTCTCTTTTGGCTACTTGCCAAAACTATGAAAAATTCCTAGACAGAGACAAACAATTTAAAGAACCAAATGTACAACAAAGTCCTCTTATTTCTGAATTCAACTACAAGCATTCCACTTCAAGTTCAGTTGACTCTTCAAATTCTTCTAATAACTCAAGACCTTCTCCTCCCCTCATGAATAAATTCACTTCATCCTACAAATACCCTTCTAGGCAAGTTAATAGTCTCTCTCAAACCAAAGCTCCTCAAGAAAGCTCCTTTTGTGTTCGCTGTCGTAAACAAGGTCATTATTTAAACACCTGTACTCAACCACGATTCGTGATTTGTTTCAAATGTGGTCTTAAAGGTTTTAAAACTGCAGATTGCCCTACTTGTTCTCCCAAACCTAATACTAGTTCAAAAAACTAACTACTGACTTGAAAAGTAACTTAAACTTTGATAACGACGATTGGACTAATTGGATTAAAACAATTCAAAACTTCTTTTCTTGTTACAAAATCTCTTCTACACTCTACTCCAAGGAACAAGATCTTAATCGTCCATTCGTTAATGTCAAAATTTATAACTTAACTTTATCTGGTTTACTAGATTCTGGCAGTTCAGTAACTATTCTGGGTAATAATTCTCATTTGGAAATTCTTAAACTGGGCTGCAAACTTTTCAAGTCAGATCATATTACTGTCTCTACTGCTAATAATCAAAAAATTAATTCCTTGGGTTATTTTGACTTACCTGTTCATTTTAATAATCAAACTCATTTAATTAAAGCTTATGTTTTCCCTGAAATATTTCCTTCGCTAATATTGACTTTTGGAGAAAATGTAATCTTTTACCTAGTGTTTTATCTTCTCTTAACTTTACAGAATCTAAATGTTCTGCTATCGAAACTAAAGATACTAAAGTTTTATCTTATGAGCATTTAACTCCTAACCAAAAGAACATCGCTAACAACATCATCCAACGCTTCAAAACAATTTCTTTTGAGGAAAAAGGTATCCTGGGAAGCACACATTTAATCACCCACAAGATTGATACTGGTGATTCTCTTCCAATCAAACAAAGATGTTATAGACTGTCTCCTGAAAAACAAAAGGCGTTAATTAATGAAGTTGACAAGATGCTGGGATGGAAGGTCATTGAACAATGCGAAAGTCCTTGGTTATCTCCAGTTCTCATCACTCCGAAGAAGAATGGTGAATAGCGTTTCTGTGTTGACAGCAGGAAGCTTAACTCAATTACATGTCGTGATGCTTATAAGTTGCCACTAATAAGCGAAATTTTGGACAACCTGAAGAATGCCAAATACTTATCAAGCATTGACATTGCAAAAGCATTTTGGGAAATTCCCTTGAATCCTGCGGATAAAGATAAAACTGCCTTTTATGTACCTGGAAGAGGTATGTTTAGATTTAAAGTAATGCCTTTTGGCCTCACCAACTCACCTGCAACTCTACAAAGATTAATGGATATGCTGTTTACTCCTGAATTTGAGAACAAGGTATTTTGCTATCTGGACGACATTGTTATTATTAGTGAGACTTTTGATGAACACATATCGCTTCTCATGAAAGTTCATGAAAAACTATCATATGCCAATCTAACTATTAACTTTGAGAAGAGTCAATTCTTCAAGAAATAACTGAAATACCTTGGTTTTCTTGTGGACGAGTATGGTTTACGTGCAGATCCAGATAAAATAAAAGCTATTTTAGAATATCCTGTACCTACTTGCAGAAAAGAAGTACGAAGATTCATAGGCACCTGCAGCTGGTTCAGAAGATTCATTCCAAACTTTAGCACTATTGCCTCTCCACTCAACCAACTAACCTGTTCCGGGAAGAACGCTCCTAAATTTTTATGGAATTCACAAGCTGCAGCTGCTTTCCAGAAACTTAAAGAAGCCTTGGTAACTGCTCCTGTCCTTGCTTGCCCTAACTTCGAACTACCCTTCTCTGTACATTGTGATGCATCAAATTATGGCATAGGAGCAATGCTTACCCAACAACAAGATGATAAAGAAGTCGTGATTGCTTACATGAGTAAAGCACTAAATAAAAATCAACGGAACTACTCAACTACTGTAAGAGAAACATTGGCTGTAATAACTGCATTAGAACATTGGCGATGTTACCTAGACAATGGTAAAGAATTTACAATATATACTGATCATGCTGCGCTTAAATGGTTTCAGAATTTATCAAACCCATCAGGAAGACTTGCTCGCTGGACTTTACGCTTATCATGCTTTAACTTTGTCATAAAACATAAAAAAGGAAAGGATAACGTTGTTCCAGATTTATTATCAAGACATAAAAATCAAGAACGTCCTAATACACGAGAAACTTCACCTCAAGGCGTACATCCCATTACGATTGAAGAACCACCTGATCGTAGACTTGAACACTACAACAAAATTTTTCTCGGATGTTCCAACAATCCAGACGCATATCCCAACTACACTATCAGGGATAACAAACTTTACCGCTGTATCCATTCTCCCGATCGTCTAAACGATGACTTTATTTGGAAAGAAGTTCTACTACCTCAAGATAGACAGGCACTTATTGAAGCTAACCATGGTTCCCCTTCAGAACTCCATCTTGGTATCTTCAAAACATTCAAGAAAATATCAATAAAATACTATTGGCCTGGTATGTTTAAGGACATTGCTGAATTAATCTCGATTTGTGAAACCTGCTTAACCTACAAACACCCTAATCATTCTCCCTATGGTCTTATGGGTAAACCCAAACTTTGCTCCAGACCTTTTCAAACTATATCCTTAGATCTTATGGGTCCATTGCCAATGACTCGAAGACGAAATCAGTATATTCTAGTAATTAACTGCAATTTTACTAAATATACTATGATTTTTCCCCTTAAACGTGCTACTTCAGCTAATATTATTAATGTTTTGGAAAATTCAGTTTTTCTAGTTCATGGCATTCCTCAAACTATTATAATGGACAACGCTGTTCAATTTCAGTCGCGAGAATTCCCCTCATTTTTAAATTCTTATAATGTTCCTTGTATTTTTCACACAGCTTTATATTGTCCTCAGGTTAATCCTACGGAGAAGTTTAATAGCACAATTATTACAGCTCTAGCATCTCTAGTAGGAGACGACCATAGATCCTGGGACAACCATCTTGCTAAGATTCAGTACGCAATGAACAGCGCTACAAATGTAGCTACTGGTTTTACTCCAAATTTTTTAGTCTTTGGTAGGGAAACAATACCTTGTGGTTCCTTCTATACTCCAACTCAGAACCTCGAGGAATTGGTATTTATGCCTCGTGATATTTACGCGTCTAATGCTGGTCTCCTCTCATCTATATTTCACAAAGTTCAAACTAAACTTCACATAGCTCACGCTAAAAATAGCGCTCGCTATGATCTTCGTCGGTCTTTTAAAGAATTCAATGTGGGAGACACTGTTTGGCGTAAAAACCATGTTTTAAGCGATACCGGCGCATACTTTAATGCTAAACTTGCCCCTAAGTTCATCAAGTGCAAAGTGATAGCTAAACTGTCACCACTAGTCTATGTGCTTGAAGACCCTAATGGAGTTAGAGACAAGTGGCACATTAAAGATGTAAAATCATAAATTTTCTTAACTTTTATTTACTATTAATTTGTATATATGTATAAATATCACCATCATTTTCACCTTATTATTTTTATTTCTTTTAATTTGTTTGTTTGTTTGATGATCCAGTGTTCTTCAACACATCTTGCTTTAGGACCTCGAACTTTCGTTGGTTAATCGTCACTTTTTATTTTTATTTCAGACACATCTCGTTGGTGATGTTGCTGATCTCTGGCTTTGAGCCCTACCGCTCTGGCCGTTCTTAATCTTTACTTAAGTCATAGCGACTAAAGCTTACTTGAGGTATTTCTTTACCTTTATCTTCACTTGGGAGCAGCTGACTATTCCCTTAATGTTCTTTATCTTTATCTTCACTTAGGAGCGGTTGACAACTCCTTAAATAAGCCTGAATGTCCTTTTGAAAACACACTTCTAAGAGTGGTGTTTCTTCGACTAATTTTTTTTCCCACACAGGAGCGGTTGACTACTCCTTAAATAAGCCTTAATGTCGTTTTGAAAACACACTTTTAGAGTGGTAGTCATTGAATGTGAACTCCACCCTTACCTGAATGCAGATGATGAATGTAAGAGATAGTATATCTGATTTTGACTGGTGATGTCTGTTTCTGCAAATCTGTGTTTTTATGGTTTATTTTAGAATGTATATATCAAAATTTTTGCTGAGTCAAAAATTTTCCAGGGTCGGGGGGAAAATGTAGTGTTATGCTACTTACTTATCATTTTACATTAATTTAAATCCATTTTTCCATTCTGTTTCAATTCTCTGCATTCACTTCAAATCGGGATATTTTACATCACCTTTATTTCCATAGGATCCTGTAACGATTTCAAACCATAAGAACACAATCACAAATCATTTCTACTTCGTATTTCCACATTATCAGCACTTTTAAATTGGTGTCAATGAAGTCTACCTTTTTTCGATCTTTTAGTTAGTTTTCCGTAACTCTACAATTTCGGGCTTTGTGTGGGTAGTTGCGCTACCTTTTTTCCTATTTCAATAATATCTCCTTTTCCACTTAAATCTTTCCATTTTCTTATAACAAGCCTAAAACTAAAATTTGACATGTTCTGTTACTGATGTTTATTTGGTCTCCATGGAAATTATATTCAAATTTGTTACCGGTCTGTAGTTTCTATTTCGACAATTCCACATAAATACTTTTTCCTCTTGACCATTTACAAAAAAATTGCGTTTAATTTAAATAATTTTTCCGTTCTCTCTAGAAAGATATAAAAGCCGAACAATCGGTGAAGAAAGGCAGTCTTGCTTCAGTTCTCGTATCGGAAGCATCTTCTAAAGGCCTTATCCCGGGGCCGCTCAGCCCCGGGATCCTGCAAGCCTCTATCCTGCCTGAAGCCACTGGACTCTACGATCTTCGTTGCTCTGCCTGAAGTCGCCGGATCCTACAAAACGTTGCTCTGCCTGAAGTCGCCGAGATCCCACAAGTCTCTACTCTACCTGGAGTCGCCGGAACCTACAAACCTCTGTTCCGCCCGAAATCACCGGAACCTACAAACCTCTGTCCCGCCTGCAGTCACCGGATCCTGCAGGCCACTGCGCTGTCTGAAGTCGCTGAGGATCCTGCAAGCTCCTGTCTGGGCTGAAGTCGCCGATCCTGCAATCGCCGCATTCACCTGAGGTCGTCGCCTAGAGACGCCCACGCCTACCCACCTACGCCGTGCGTGCTCGTTCCAGGCGCTGAGAGCACGCTTGGGATCTTCGGACTCAGCTACGACATAAATCTTTTTTTTATTACCTTTTTTTTAAATATAGTTTGTAAATCACATCATCCATCATCTTCATATTTCATTTTTTTTATAAAATTGTAAATACTCTTTTAAAAACTTAAATATATTATTGTCTTGGTCTATTTGGTTGTTTTGCTGATCGTAGGTTAGGTTTTCCTTCTCTTTTAATTGTCGCTTCACGACAAGGTAAACCTCTACTTCACGCTGGTTTTCTGTGAGGTCGTGGTACCACCCCGGTTCGAGCCGGCCCATCCGTGCGACAACAAAAGCTGCCGCGTGGGTCTACCACTGTTAGTGTTACTGTTCTTGCTACAACTATACTATTAATATAGCTGCAGCATGGCTCTACCACGTATATTGATATTATTATATTAGTGAGGGATCCGGGGATGACGTCGAGACTGGTACGCCAGACCCGGACCTCGATGACACTGAGGTCATCAGTATGAAAGAGATTGAACATGCGATTCGAAGTTTGAAATGTGGTAAGGCTGCGGGACTAGACAGAGTTACTGCTGAAATGGTCAAGTATGGTGGGCCTCGCGTCTGGGACAGCTTTCATCTGCTGTGCAATTTGTGCTGGCGGACGGGGGATGTCCCGGATGATTGGCGATCCGCAGTCATTGTGCCTTTATATAAAGGTAAAGGTTCACATTTTGACTGCGGGTGCTATCGGGCGATCAGCTTGACCAGTTTAGCAAGTAAAGTTTATTCGAAGGTTTTGACACGTAGGATGCAAGAGAAATCGGAAAGATTTCTATGGGAGGCACAATGCGGATTTAGACCTGGAAGAGGATGCACGGATCAAATGTTTTCTCTCCGCATGATCACGGAGAAGCTTCTAGCTGCTAACCAGAGGATTTTCTGTGCTTTTGTGGATCTTGAGAAAGCATTTGATAAGGTTGTAAGGAAGAAAATGTGGGAACTGTTGCCGGGGTATGGTGTGGATGGTCGATTGCTAAGGGCTGTGCAGTCACTTTACTGTGACTGTAAAGCCTGTGTGCGGGTAGGGCATGACCTGTCACCCATGTTTAGCGTCCAAACGGGCGTAAAACAGGGTTGTGTCATGTCTTCCTGGCTGTTCATACTGTATCTCGACAGCTGTTTACAGAAACTGAAAGATAGCTGTTTGGGTGTGAAATTGGGTGACATTAAAGTAAATTGTCTGCTGTATGCTGATGATGCAGTGCTTATTGCACCATCAGAGGCAGAACTGCAGGCATTAGTCACGTGTATGAAAGAGGAATGTGAAATTAAAGGTCTCCGCTTGAATGCTAATAAAACTAAGGTTCTGGTATTTGAAAGGGACGAAGAGAGAACGAAGTGTGAAATATGGGTAAATCAGGAATGTCTAGAACAGGTAAATGAAATTGTATACTTGGGGAGTGCTTTTAGCCGGGATGGAAGATGTGATTTAGATGTGGACAGGCGTGTCGCTGCCGGGAACAAAGTCAATGGTGCCCTGACTGCGTTAGTCAAAAGGCAAGGCGTAGTGAAGAGTGCACGCCTTGCAATACATAACGCAGTGTTGGTACCGACTTTGTTATATGGCAGCGAAACCTGGGTATGCCAGAAGAAGCATAAAAGCAAGTTGAATGCAGTGGAGATGCGATCTCTTCGTAAAATGTGCGGCGTTACCATGGCCGACCGAAAGCGAAACGAAGAGATTCGCTATATGGCAGGTTTGAAAGATGACCTTATCACAAAAATTGATAGGGGCGTGCTTCGATGGTTTGGGCACGTTGAACGAATGAGTGAAGACCGAATGGTGAAGAAAATATATAGCGCGAAAGTTAATATTAAAAGGTGTCGAGGTAGACCGAGACTAACTTTCGAAGACCATGTGAGCAAATTGCTTGAAGAGGGGAGGGTCAAGAGTACTCGGATACCTAGACGTGCATGTATGAAGAAGATGATGAATCTGAAAGAAGCGAAAGAGGTATGTAAGGATCGTGACACTTGGCGATCTGTTCTCTCTGGCTACCCCGTCAGGGATTGTGCGTGACGATAAGTAAAGTAAAGTAAAGTAATTATATTTTTAATTTATTTTAAAAGAAAATAATATGCATGTAATGATCACAGGCTATCAAAATCCACTGCTGGACATAGGTCTCCCCAAACGTTGCCTCATAATTGCCATAATTGCCACACTTGGCAAGTGAGTAGACAACCGCGCTTTTTTGTCTACTTACTATTATTAAGACGCTGCTGTCCATCTTCTGGTTTGTTTCTTCCTGTCGCCTCTTACGACACCCACGGTACGAAATGGGGTAGTGGATATTTTTACAACACCACTATACGGTCGTATTATGTATGTACGTACGACTAATAATATGAGGTTACCACTTTTATTACTACAAAATATTGTTTTATTTTCTTATAAATACCTTACCCCACTGTAAGATTTTCTTTAGTTTCACGAAAGCGTTTTCCATACGTTACGTTGCTCACTAACAAACATCAAGATTAGAATCGAATCACTTGTTTCGTGCGCATTTCGAATCTGCCACCCATAACGCCGCATTCAGATGCGTGACTACGCAGTGACTACTGCGCTAGCTAGCCGTATATATGTCTTTTTTATTTAAATAGTTTTAAAATCAAACCAAATGAAAATAAACTTCGATTTCATGTGTTTTTCAGATCACACTTGAAGTTAATGCGTTATACGAAGCGATGAGTCTAATTTATTATAATATTTTATTCTTTTTAATCTAGCGGGCATATAGTATGTAATGCCTAATAAGATACGTCTAGGTTTTTTTATATAGGATAAAAATGACAAACGAGCACAAATTCCATCTGATGGTATGTGGTTGCTGTAGCCCATAGACATAGAAAATCCAGATGCGTTGTCAGCCGTGAGGACTAAGATAGTATGCCTCTTTTCCAGTAAATAGGGTCTCCGGTTCTCTACACTCACCATACAAAACACAGCATCGTTAAGCTGCCATTATACGCTGGTGTTCTGTGAGAGCGTGGTCCCTCCCCGGTCGAGCCGACCCATTCGTGCTACAACTATACTACTAATATAGCTGCAGCATGGCTCTACCACGTAAAAAATAGGTTAGAAAGAGTCAAAGAAGCATGCCTTCATTATTAGTGCGTACACCTGCGGCACTATAATATAATATCTACCCTCATTTTTGTATGTTCCAATGGTTTTTCATGTAGAAGAATATAAAACGCTTTATACTATATGTTATCATATTTAATTGTGCACAATCTCTTTATATAATAATCAATTGCGGTCCGTTAGTCAAAAACAAAAACTCGAAACTGGCTCAATTGATTCCGATGAACATTTTTGTATGTGTTTGAGTGGTTCCCTGGATGTTTTAGATTTACAATTGGATCCGGTAGGTGACGCTGTTGTCGAGACCCAGAAATTACCCGTGCGAAGCCAGAGCGGATCGCCAGTCAATTGATAAAGATGTAACTCCCGAACATCTTCAAAGTGACATCGACCGAATCCATGGAGTATAGATAATAAAATGATGTTTAATGCCGGCAAATGTTTTGTCATGACCTTTAGCCGCAAGGTACGACCTACACATGCCACCTATACCTTAGCAGGTGTTGAAATAAAGCGCGTGTCAACCATGAGAGATCTTGGTGTGACATTTGACTGCGGATTGACTTTCCATGCACACATGTCTGCCCTAGCTTCAGAATCTTACAGACGCCTAGGTTTTGTCCTACGCAATGCCCGTGATTTCAATGATCCTATTGTCATCAAATTATTATTTAACTGTCTAGTTAAAAGTAAGTTAGAATTTGCTGCAGCCGTCTGGAATCCCCACGAATCCACATATGAATTGTTGATTGAAAAGGTTCAGAAAGCCTTCCTGCGTTTTTTATATAAGAACATTTACGGATATTATCCATTTATGTATTCTACTCTTTTCTTGCTGGGAATGTTAGGATATAATTCCCTTTCAGTGCGTAGAGCCAGAGATCAGGTCCTAATAGCCATAAAAATTTTAAGGAGCATGGTAGATTCCTCAGAGCTGCACAATACTTTGTGTACACTTTATGTGCCTAACAACTACCTGCGTCATAGGCCTACTCGACGACACCGGCTGTTCGCCACATCCCATTGCCGCACTGTGTCGCGCGCGCAATCCCCGTTGTGTCGCATGCATGGTGCTTTAAACTCCTTAATGGAGACAGTCTCGGAATGTGACATCTTTAATGACACACTCAAGGTGATCATGTCAAACTGTCTCATGTTATGTGAAAGCCATGTTTGTTAGGTAAATAAGTTGTATGTTGTTATCATTTTATTCTGTTTTATATTATTTTATTTCCTCTAGTTATTGTTAAGTATGTTTGATCTCTGACTTGTTATTTGTTTTTGAATTATGTTAATTATGTTATATGTTTAGTTTTACCTATTAATTATTGTCATTGGCGCAAGCCGTTCTAATTAATTATAAATAAATAAATAAATAAATTAGTATTTTTTCGCACTTTTACTTGCACTTGTGGTTGCAGTACGCAAATTCAAAGATTGAAATTCACCGATACACGCAAAACTTTGCAATACAGTTTCCAATACTAAATCCACTAACAAGCATGGAGGCTGCCCCAATGTGTGTTGCTCTATCAACTCCATAATTCTGTGATCTAATGATAATAATATATCTATAGACTACTTTACATCCATGGCGTGACTGAAGTTAATATTGTTTTCATGTGTTTCTTAGTCCTTCCAAAACTAGAAAAAATATGCAGGAATTTAACACTACCTACGTTACGTATGAAAAATATTTTATCCATATTTCTTCTGTGTTCTTTCTTCTTTCTTTCATATACTTTCCTATTACCATTTTTTGAACTTGACACTTTAAATTACTTGCAAATTTTAATGTCCACATTTCATATGATATTATTTAAGCGAATTTTCGAATAAGTACTTACCCACCTGAAGTCGAGTATCTGGACCGTATCCAAAAGTACCCCAGGGAACGAAGATCGACGGGCTGAGATTTAAACTCGCTGACTTTATATTCCTAACGTATAACAAGTTAATGTAACGTGCAAGCGAAAAGTAAGTTAGAAGGAATCTAAGCTCACTTATCGAAGGTTCATCGTTCATGCTACCTATACAGAACAGCTCTTTGCGTTCGATTCCCGAAAACAACATCCAGGAAGAAGTTATGATCTACAAATAATTGTTCAGTATATGTATAACTGATAGTATAATTTGTAAAAAGCCTTCACGAGAGAGATAAGTTTTTCGTGCGGAGTTTTTTTTTTTTTTTTTTTTTTTATAGGATAAGGGTGACAAACGAGCACACAGTCCACCTGATGGTAAGTGGTTGCTGCGGCCCATAGACATCTACATCTATCCTCTATTACAAATCAAAATGTAGATGCGTTGTCACCCGTGAGGACTAAGATGGAATGCCTCATTTCCAGTAAAAAGGGCCTCCGGCCACCTGCACTCACCAAGCGAAACGCAGAGGTAAACCTCTACTTCACGCTGGTTTTCTGTGAGGTCGTGGTACCACCCCGGTTCGAGCCGGCCCATCTGTGCGACAGCAAAAGCTGCCGCGTGGCTCTACCACTGTTGAGTTACTGTTTATTAAAGAACAAAAAAAATTTGTGTGGTTTACACGCAGTAAAAATGAAACCTTCAGCAAACTCAACTTCAAGAGAATGAGACAAATGCAGTGTCAGGAGTAGGATAATTGTAAAGTTATAATATAATTAAAATATAAATAAATTTATAATAAACAATGTACATTCTATCTCATTCCCTCCCAGGCTAAATCCTATAGATGTATATGTTTGTCTCTTTTTAGTGTCGCTTTTTCGTTTCATCAAGTTTCAAATTACAACGATTCTAAAGAAGCTTTCACTTCAAAAAGGAAACTTCAAACGTACAACCGATTTTTTTTAATTTCTATGCAATAATGATGTTATTAATGATGTTATTCTTCTGGCAGAATTTGACCACGAAGACAACTTCGTCTTCATTATATCTAATGCGCCAAAAGTATGATAGTGCCAAAAATATTAATAGATTGAATCGATTTGGTGTAGCCAAGACCTGATTTAATTTATTTTAAGAGCACACAGCTGAAAGTAACCCAATACATGCTGGATAAGCATCAGATATGTGCGCCTTTTGCAACACCTACGGAATGATATCTAGACTAATTAATTACACGGTACAATTGTAAAAATTACTTAAAAAATTTCGTTATTAAAATATATTGTGTATGACGGGACCAGCACTATTGCACGTGCGGCGTGGCAGCCGTCGGTGCAGTTAGACAGAATTCTTGTAAATAACACGTGTTCCGCACACCTGCACCATTGCACCTGCGGTGGCGCCCGTTTTACTTGTATAAAACGGACGGCGCGGCCGCCGTTAAGACAGTCTTGGCTCTGACGTGGAACGGTGCGCTTGTCGTATTCAGTTACTAGTTTATCCTTGACTCGTTGGATAATCAATTCGTGTAAACGAATTAATTATTATTCCTAACTACAAAATTAGTCTCCGTACTATACTCAATTACCCTTTCTACATGTACATGATATTAAATATTGTGCATTTCAAACACTTAATAAGTGACATTTCATGAAATAATTGTTCATATTTACGAATATATGATTTTTTTCTCACCGACCCGTATTTGTTGCTCACAATTATACACCACAATTTAGTCTTTAATAATTAATCATTCCTTTTCGTTGTTACAACATGCCTCAAGCTTAGTCGAGCAAGTACACTCAACGACACACGTCCCAGATATTCCTCGTGCATGCCTCTAAATACCTTGAATAGCTTAAAGTTTCATGAGACAAAATTAGCATATACTTAATACGATCTTAACAATGATTTAGCGGCTTTAGTGAGCAACGTAAAACATCGTCTCGTGCTTTAAATGCCTTGTGAATATTTAAAATGATTTTTTCTTGTTGTTAGAGTTATTTACAACTTATCATGTGGTAAGAAAATTATATAGGATAGATGGATAGAGGACAAGACACGGAGTATATTTTCTTCACTGAATTGTGAAAAGTCAGAATGTGTCATAAAAGGTACGAATGGCAATTCACAATGACTTGTGTGCCCTACGTTAATGTATGGTAGTGAAAGTTGGGTTTGGCAGAAGAAGCATGAAAGCTGTAAAAATGCGATCATTAAGGATTATGTTAGGGCTGAAATTGTGTAATAAAAGAAAAGTAAGGATTGCAAGAACTTGTTTGTGACTAGGATTTAGAAAGGAATGTTTCGGTGGTTTAGACACGTACAAAGAATGTAGTAAGTGGGAGAGCCAGCTAGAGATGCCGTAGGCGGAATTTTATCGACCAAATTGTTGATATGTATATTGAAGATATATGCCAAATTAAAGTATCCTTAACCGACTAGCATGCATGTGTAGGTATATGTTTGTGAGAGAAGCAAAAGAGAAGTGTCAGGATATCAAATAAAGTACGTAGTATTTGCCTGCGCCTCTAGGTAACAGGCGTGAGAGTTCATATATCATGTTATGCAAAAAAGAGATATAATATATACACATACCAAATGATATATGATGCATTTTCTTTATCAACCTTTAATTCCACCGCTTGATCGAAAAGGCTCTTGTGGATTATGTATTGCACCTTAAAAAGAGGTGAGGATCAAACAGTGAACTGTCGTAAGGAGGAAAACTAAATAATATATTTTTATTTATTATGACGCTTAAGACCGTTTAAAGTATGAAGGGAAAATTGTAATTATAATTCGCGTTGCGTAGTTATCAACTTAGTACCAACCATGTAATTAAGGAAGTAAATAGTAAGCAAAGGCTCCGTGTATTGACTCTGTAACACTCCCCCCCCCCCCCTCTTTGTTTAATTCTTTAGAATTAATGTCTATAAGATATATGAAATATATCAAATATCGTAATATAACCATATATCTTCATAGATCTTTCAAAAGTTTTAAATATAGGTCGTTTAATAAATTTATAGCGTGATAGTCTTAATTAAGACCCTTATTTACGTTGTGTTTGTATAGTAACTTAGTTCTTTTAGGTATCCCTTGGACGAATAAATATTTATAAGTTAAAGAACCCCGTTCCGAAGACAGGGTTCAAAAAAAGGTTAAGAATATTAAATCGTCCCTATTCCACTTGTCTCAAGTTCACAACAGTCAATTCCTTATTAATTAATCCCTTCCCGCTTGGAAAAGGCTCACAATATTTATATAAAATACCAGATACAAGTAGGGTTACCATATCTCATTATTTGTCCTGAGATTTCGGGATTTTTAGACTCTTCTCAGGATTGCGGCTGGATTTTGCAAATCTCATGAAACCTCAGGATTTTTAGAACTTTCAATATAATACAGCTTAACTTATAAAGATCTCTTTAATAAAAAGTTAAGCAAACTAAAAATAATTTTCCTTTGGTAATAATTCCACAATTAAAATCAAAACTTATTTATCCAAGTAGGTACTTAAACAGTTTTATCAGACGTAATATGTGAAGACATCTTTTTAAGCAAGGTTTTCTTCTCAAACTGTAAAAAATCTCAGGATTAATAAATGGAAATCAGGCCCATTTTCCGGACTTTTAATTTTTTTCATCTGGTAACCCTAGATACAAGGGCTTCGCTCTCCCAAATTTTAAAAATATTTGGGGGAGGCACACGGCTCCACACACACGCCGTGTGCGGTGAGCGCCAACCAACCAATGCGCTTCCCTCGAAGGGGACGTTAAGTTGGTACCTGAACCTTAGTCCACAGCAAAATAACTGGCGAACCAGTAAAAGGGGGCTTGGTCCCTTGGTAGTGCGTAAGCACAATCATCAACCGAAGTCGCGCATGTCAATTCGTGTAAACGCCATACAGAATACGATCAAATACAGCCACAGTGAATGTACGTCACACGGATTAGACAACAATAGACAATGGACATAAAAAACGGCGGTCTGGCAGGTGGTGGCCCTCTGTGAGCGCCATCATCTGCCAGACCGCCGTTCCTACAGACGTGATGTAAGTGTAAGGCATCACCACCAATTCCATTATCAGCACGGCCAATTGGCCGGAGAGCATGTTATGAGTCTACCGCTCACCTCAAGGGAATGCGGCTTTCGGCCGTTGAACTCTAAGTGGAAGTTGGACTTACCTAGTCAGACTATTTGTCCCAGGTAAACATACTCGTCAACAACTTCGAGCTTAGTGCTCCCAACAACTATCGGCATAGCTGGGACATGGACGTTAAACATGATTTTTCTTACGTCCATATTCATCTTAAAACCTATCCGTTGGGACACACTGTTGAGGTCATTGCGCATAATGCTCAGGTCCTCCAGTGATTCTGCCATAAGCACTATATCATCGGCAAATTGAAGAAGAGTGATGTACTCGCCGTTGATGTTAATACCATATTTTTTTCAGTCCAGTAGCTTGAAAACGTCTTAAAATGCATGATTCCGAGATATTTAATCTTGTCAGTTATTTTGTATAGCGAGACAGTGGCAATTAGTTGGCTCACGAGTTGCAAACGTGGGCTGTGAGGGAGAGAGAAGGAGGAGGGTTTTGGCTCGACGTGAAGGTTAAATATTTTGTGCAGTGTATAAGTGTGAAGGTGAAGTGTGAAGGTTATATATTTTGTATTGTCAGTGTTTAATGTTAACACATTTCTTTGTAACCAGATGCGGCAGTCAGTAAAACCACTTTGTGCTGAATCAAAGACCTCTCTCCGACTATTCCCACTGAAGAATTATGCAGTATCGTCGGCAAATGAGAAAGTTTTTCCTTTGTGTAGCTGAAGCTGGCATAAGTCATTGACATATACCAGAAACAGCGTTGGGCTGAGTATGCTACCTTGTGGCAAACTAAATTCGACAGTTAACTTATCACTTATCTAATTTTCTATTCCGGCTCTCTGCTTTCTTTCAATTAGATATTTTTCTATTAATTGCAGAGGTAAGCGTCTCACACCAATTTTTTCCAGCTTATTTATAAAGTTCGGGAACAGGACTATGTCAAATGTCTTTGCTAGATCGAGCAATATAGTTATGCATTTTCTTCTTTCATCCATTATATTCAGTTGCTTATAATTGAGTTAACAAGCTCGTGTACCGCGTTATTTGTTGGCTTTCCTTGCTGAAATCCAAATTGTGCTGATGAAAGGAGATTATTGTCCTCTAGAAAATTGATTAAGCGTTCATTTATTAAGATTTTGAACAGTGTGGGTAAGATGGAGATTGACCTATAGTTATTGACACAGTCCCTCTCACTACTTTTGTGAATAGGTTTAATGAGCGCTGTTTTGAAAGCTCAGGGAAAGATACCTGTAGACAAAGCCAGGTTATAAATATGTGTAATAGGCGGAGTAGTAATATGTATATATCTATTAAGTATTATACTATGAATCTCATCAAGCCCTACTGCACAATTGTCTCTTAAACCCTGAATCAACAGGAAAATTTCATCCTCATCCGTTGGTAACATGACGAACGAGTTGGTGGGGGATGGATATAAGACGCCAGGTTCAGTAGATTTTTATGTCTAGATTTTATGATATATTCAGCCAGATACCTTCTTATATTAGCAAAGAAGAAGTTTATATCATTAATACTTTTTTTTTATTTTCTGGAGAGAGAAGACAGGATGAGTCGTCTACTAGTTTATTGGAGCCGCTCAGTTTTTTAATGGTTTCCTACAGCTTCTTTTTATTATGTTTCGCCTTTTCAATCTCTTGTTTCTCATAGTCTTTTTTTGCCTTTTTTAAGATAGAATTACAGTAATTCCGGTAGCGTTTGTAGGTTAGTTTTATTACCGTATTTTCAGGGTCCTTTATTAATTTCTTTTAAAGGTTGTCCCTATTTTTCGTTGTCGCCCTCCCGGTGATAGAACAAGTTGCCTGATTTGACGATTACCGTGTCCTCCCCCTCTCTTTGGACCTCTGGGGGGCCGTTTATTAGTGTCTTTGCTCATGGGGGTTATACTGCCATAGTTGCCACGTTTAGCGACTAGATTGGCACCCGCAGTTTTTTTAATTGCTTTTTGCTTTTATCAGAAAGATGCTGCTGCCCATCTTCTGCCTTAATTTCCCTCTGTCACCTCTTACGACACCCACGGGAAGATATGGGATAGTGAATATTCTTATCCGACACTACACGGGGTAATTTTGAGGTTGCAGCATAAATTCTACCATATCTCGTATTTGGAAAAGAATTATTTCTTAAACCGAAAGAGCCACAAAGACAGGAAGAGCAAGCAGTTCATGAAGTATTCACTATTATGCTCCACAAAAGATGTCATTGTTATCCAGAACAAGTACAAACTTTGTAAAACTTGAACTTCGCCTTTCGCTAACAAGGACCCCTCTCTTTTCAAACTAAAGCAGAAAATTATTTATTCAGTTTGAGCCTGTGAAACGGAGTTGTAATTATATTCATTGAGTTTTCGTTACCCTTCACTTCTATATTACTTTACGAAATAAAATCAGAGCGCTTGTAACGCTATCTAGATGTTTGTTTTTTGTATTTGAAAAATTAAATAACAGTACAAATGAAAATAACCAGGAAGATTTCATGGCTCGAGATAATAAAATATCCCGACCGGCGACAGGGAGTAGCATTCCCGTCTTGCGTGGGAAGACGGCAAGCCCTCCCGCCCGTTAGGAAAATACCCATTTCCAGAAGTGATTACTTGTATTTTTATTTGCTATATGGCTCTGAGTTTTATTCAAAAAATAGCTGTTCCTCGCGACTTCGCCCGCGTGTTATTTGGGGATTTAATTTTTTGCGCGGTACCCTAATTCTTCTTCTATAAAAAAAGTAGCCTAAGTTACTCCTCGTGACATCAGCTATCTGCCAGTAAAAATCCTGTCAATATCGGTCTAGCCGTTTCGGAGATTAGCCGGAACAAACAGATAGACAGACAAAAACTTTAAAAATTGTATTTTTGTTATGAGTACCGTGTATGCTTTCATCTGCATTTAGTAATAAGCTGTAATTTTGACATTACAAACAGACATTTCAATTTTATTTATTTGTGTGGATATATTTTGCATCTATATTATTTTGTGAAATATACATATGAGTTTGTGTTTTCATTACCTATCCTTTAAGCTGCCTCGTTGGTCTAGTGGTCGTAAATGCGATTACTGATCATGAGGTCCCGGGTTCGAATCCCACGTCGGGCTAAGATCAGTTATTGAGTTTTTCTATCGAAAATTCTCAGGTTCATCCCAGATTTCGAAAGTTGGCGGTGTTTCACCCCCTTGCCTCGGACAAAGCACATAAAAGCCGTTGTTCCTGCGCCTGAACTCTACCTGGTCGTGTCGGGTTGCCGTCCCATCGGATTATGAGAGTGAGGGACTAGAGTGTGCATTTTTTATAGGACAGGGTGACAAACGAGCACACAGTCCACCTGATGGTAAGTGGTTGCTGTGGGCCATATAAATCATCTACATCTATCCTCGTTTGCGAATCAAAATGCAGATGCGTTGTCACCCGTGAGGACTATGATGGAATGCCTCATTTCCAGTAAAAATGACTCCGGTTCTCTACACTCACCATACGAAACACAGCAGCGTTAAGCTGCTATTTTACGCAGGTATTCTGTGAGTGCGTGGTCCTTCTCCGGTCGAGCCGACTCATTCGTGCTACAACTATACTACTAATATAGCTCAGTATGGCTCTACTACGCTTATCATGGCTCTACCACGTTTATGGTCATGGTATACGTACATGGGCAAGCATTTTTGCTTGCCCATGTACTCGAACACTATAAGCGTGTCCTGCGCAGATGGCTGCTCTTCGTTAAGACTGGCTGCCGTGACCGAAATTCGGTCTGGAGAACATTATTATTATTTCAGTTTCTTTACGAATGCTATATCTTATAGCATTTATTTTTAAAAAATGCAAATTCTAAGCGTTATATTTAACAACAGCTCCTTGGCGCAGTGAGTTTCAGTACTAAGGGACGCTGGTTTGAATCCCACACGAAACAAGTACTTTTACGGCCTACTAATAATTGTTCCAGTTCTGGATGTTTGTTCGAGTGAAGTTGGTGGAGGTTACATTTTTAAAGAATTTCTATGACTTATTTTTTATACCTATATATATTTTTATATTATTCTAAGCCAGCGCTTAACTTGCTTGATGGTAAGTGCTGATGTAGCCTAAGATGGTGAATGAAGCCCACTGACTTAACAAAAGCCTATTCACTATTGCCCTGAAGACATCCCAGATTATAATCGGATGGAAACACAGATGCTGGCAACTTATTCCACTTCTTTGATGTACGCATGATGAACGATGTAGCAAACCGTTTGGTTCAAATGCATGGTAAGTCAACAACGAAGGGGTGGAGACTGGACGAACGTCTGGTTGTCCGATGGTGTATTTGTGCTCTGCTCGGCTCTGTTTGTCTGCTTGAAACGGGTTTCAACCTCAAGTGTTATGGCGTTTTTTTATGAGTAAAATCTTAGAGCTCGCGTCACCTGATGTAATATCAGTGTAATATATTGTGCTGGCCATCATATGTATATGTTTTATGTAATCAATGAACCATATAAAATATTTTAATTAGTGCTAGATAGATGTGAAAACCGGACTAATGTTAATGATTTTAATAAAAAAAATTATTAAATATTGATTTTACTTACTACCTACAATTGATTTGACAATCACATAAATTACAACGACCATTTCATAGTTTTAAGTTTTCACTTTTGTCGACAGTCCCCAATGACTGCCAATTTTATTTTAATTTCTTTATTATTATTGAATGCCCAGACTACGCGAACAATGCCGTTAAATTAACAGTAAGCCGATTATGTCAGATAATTAAATAATATAAAATGTACACATCAATACGAAATTAATTAAATTTTATAATAATATTAGGTGGTACCCGGCGCGTTGCTGACGTGGAAGTAATGCATTATATTGTTTAATTAGAAATGATAATACAGATAATACATACATTGGAATTGAATATCTTTCAAATGTCGGTGTGATATGCGCGCCACCTACTGTAAGTTAATTGTACTATGCCTATAACCTTCGCGAAAGTGCAAGCAGTTTTACTGAAATCTGATGAACGGTGCAGCGCATAATTCGAAAAAACAATATAAATTTTTATACATTACTAGCTGGTATCCTGTGCGTTGCTGCGACAAGAAATAATTGACGAAATATCGTTATAAATTTGAAAGAGTTATATTGTTTAATAAGGAATAATAATACATTAGTTGAAATTGTTTTATTTATAACTTTCATATAAATTTGTCAATACGATACGCGCTCCAGCTACTGTAAGTTAATTGTACTATGACTATAACCTTCACGCAAGTGCAAGCAATAACATGACCATACTTTACCGTATTCCAATGTACGGTATGACGGCGCATAAAATACGGACCAACAAATATACTTTTCTATATAAATATATTAAATATGTACCTGTACATATATATATTTTGTATATTAGGACTAAAATGATTTTTTTGCCTATAAGTGAACGTCAAAGATACGAGACGTCTGGTACTGTGAACATCAATCCGTCTGCAAAGCGGATGATTAAGGCTACTCCTCCTTATTGGTGACCATGTTCAGAAGGGGACTTGATGCTGATGAAGGAGAATCTTAACTTAACTTAACTTAACTTATCTTCACGCACAATCCCTGACGGGGTAGCCAGAGAGAACAGATCGCCAAGTGTCACGATCCTTACATACCTCTTTCGCTTCTTTCAGATTCATTATCTTCTTCATACATGCACGTCTAGGTATCCGAGTACTCTTGACCCTTCCCTCTTCGAGCAGTTTGCTCACATGGTCTTCGAAAGTTAGTCTCGGTCTACCTCGACACCTTTTAATATTAACTTTCGCGCTATATATTTTCTTCACCATTCGGTCTTCACTCATTCGCTCAACGTGCCCAAACCATCGAAGCACGCCCTTATCAATTTTTGTGATAAGGTCATCTTTCAAACCTGCCATATTGCGAATCTCTTCGTTTCGCTTTCGGTCGGCCATGGTAACGCCGCACATTTTACGAAGAGATCGCATCTCCACTGCATTCAACTTGCTTTTATGCTTCTTCTGGCACACCCAGGTTTCGCTGCCATATAACAAAGTCGGTACCAACACTGCGTTATGTATTGCAAGGCGTGCACTCTTCACTACGCCTTGCCTTTTGACTAACGCAGTCAGGGCACCATTGACTTTGTTCCCGGCAGCGACACGCCTGTCCACATCTAAATCACATCTTCCATCCCCATAGTCCCCCAGTATCCATATCCCCAAGTATACAATTTCATTTACCTGTTCTAGACATTCCTGATTTACCCATATTTCACACTTCGTTCTCTCTTCGTCCCTTTCAAATACCAGAACCTTAGTTTTATTAGCATTCAAACGGAGACCTTTAATTTCACATTCCTCTTTCATACACGTGACTAATGCCTGCAGTTCTGCCTCTGATGGTGCAATAAGCACTGCATCATCAGCATACAGCAGACAATTTACTTTTATGTCACCCAATTTCACACCCAAACAGCTATCTTTCAGCTTCTGTAAACAGCTGTCGAGATACAGTATGAACAGCCAGGAAGACATGACACAACCCTGTTTCACGCCCGTTTGGACGCTAAACATGGGTGACAGGTCATGCCCTACCCGCACACAGGCTTTACAGTTACAGTAAAGTGACTGCACAGCCCTTAGCAATCGACCATCCACACCGTACCCCGGCAACAGTTCCCACATTTTCTTCCTTACAACCTTATCAAATGCTTTCTCAAGATCCACAAAAGCACAGAAAATCTTCTGGTTAGCAGCCAGAAGCTTTTCCGTGATCATGCGTAGAGAAAACATTTGATCCGTGCATCCTCTTCCAGGTCTAAATCCGCATTGTGCCTCCCATAGAAATCTTTCCGATTTCTCTTGCATCCTACGTGTCAAAACCTTCGAGTAAACTTTACTTGCTAAACTGGTCAAGCTGATCGCCCGATAGCACCCGCAGTCAAAATGTGAACCTTTACCTTTATATAAAGGCACAATGACTGCGGATCGCCAATCATCCAGGACATCCCCCGTCCGCCAGCACAAATTGCACAGCAGATAAAAGCTGTCCCAGACGCGAGGCCCACCATACTTGACCATTTCAGCAGTAACTCTGTCTAGTCCCGCAGCCTGACCACATTTCAAACTTCGAATCGCACGTTCAATCTCTTTCATACTGATGACCTCAGTGTCATCGAGGTCCAGGTCTGGCGTACCAGTGACGGCGTCATCCCCGGATCCCTCACTAAGATCATCACACGCATACATTTCTCTATAAAATTCGCTCCATCGCTGCATGACGTCCGATTTTTCTGAGAGGACGTCATTAGTTCTCGAAAGCACTTTGTTCATTCTTAAGGCCGTCGCACCACTTCGGGTCCTTCCAACCTCTTTCCAGAAGAGTTTGGAGTTCTCCTTAAAGTTGTTCGACAACCTTTCGTCCGCTTCCATTCTACACCTATCACGCACTTCCTCAATCCATGCTTTCGTGTGAACTTTCTGCAGCTTATATCTTACTTTCATCTTCTCTTTCATATCCTTATCATTACTAGAGGCCAAGTAGTCTAACCATGCTTTCTTCTTCTTCTCTACAGCTTCTTTCACTTCATCATTCCACCATGCATCTCTTCTTTTACTACTGCCTCTTTTTATTGTTCCACACACTTCTTCCGCTGCACTTATCATTCCATCCCTAAGGTTCTGCCATGTTCTTTCCACACATTCATTTCTGCCATCGATGGTGTCAAGCTTTTCGGCTACCCTCGCATGATATTTGTCCCTAGTATCCGCTTCCTGAAGCTTCCAGCTTCGGATGCGACAGATCGACTGTGGTTCTGTTACCGCCGTCCGGTAGCGCCAACCCGCGAACAGACCCCTAAATCTAGTAATCACTAGATAGTGATCCGTTCCCAGGTCAGCACCCCTGAACACTCGCGTATCCATCACCTGTTTTCGCAGTCGGTCATCCACCAGAAACAAATCGATCATACTTCTCTCATTCTTTCTTTCTCTAGTATACATATGGATTTTCTTGTGATTAAACATAGTGTTTGTCACAAGAAGACCCTTTTCCTTGCATACCGCCAGTATAAGCTTGCCAGCATCATTAACCCTTTTATCGCCAAACTTTCCAAGCACCGACTCGTACCCTGTTCGAGCGGTACCAACCCATCCATTCAAATCACCACACACAACAATTCTTTCGTTTCCCCTAGCCAAATCTAGAACTTCTCTTACATTCTCCCAAAACTCCTCCAGCTCAGCCCTGGACGACGAAGCTACCGGCGCATAAACAGCCAAAAGGAATAACTTCGTCAGTCCCAATTTAAAGCGAACCCAGAGAAGTCTTGAGTTCACAACCTTATATTAAGTCATAACATCGACCAACCGAGACGACAGCAGCACCCCCACTCCCTGGCGGGCGCTCTCGCTCTCCGGGACTCCGGACCATAGAGCTAACGCCCCGCCAGGGAGCTCTTCAGTACGACTGCCCTTCCGTTTGGTCTCCGACATACACACGACATCTAATTCTTTTTCTTTTATTATTTCAATCAGCTCATTCATCTTATCTTTCATGCCTCCTCTAACATTCCACGTGCCAACTCTGCACTCTGTCCTCCACCTTCCGCCGTGTCGGGCTGTGCGTGACGGGTGGCGGTCCCCATCGCCGCTTTACTACCGACCAACAAATATACTTTTCTATATAAATATATTAAATATGTACCTATATATATTTTGTATATTAGGACTAAAATGATTTTTTTGCCTTTAAGTGAACGTCAAAGATACGAGACATCTTGTACTGTGAACATCAATCCGTCTGCAAAGCGGATGATTAAGGCTACTCCTCCTTATTGGTGACCATGTTCAGAAGGGGACTTGATGCTGATGAAGGAGAATCTATTCGTATAATTTTATTCTTTAATCACTTATTATAATTTAATTACTTCTTTATGCGACTATTTAAATTTGTACTTCTTTAGTTTCCCGCCAAGTAGCACTGCTACACACGCACACACATTGGGGATATTTTTTACATATACCTTATATTTGGTGGTATATAATATATTTAGGTATATGTTTGTAATTTGTGTGTGTATGTATGTACGTACCTATAAGTATTTATATGTAAATTTATTAATAGGTTATTATTTATATATTGTTGGGAATGAGGGTAAAAAATAAAAGGAATCACACACAAGTGAGTGTAAAGCTGTAATATCCCACCCGTTCTAGAAGTATAAAGAGATCATACTTCTAGAATCGGTACTTCTAGGTTGGTAATTCTACTAGTCTCATTGTCGTTACTACGCCCGTTGGGGTATTCTACTAGTGTAGGCAAGGAAGATAGTGTTGCTGAGAGGTTGCCCTGTCTTACATTGAGATGGGTATTGATGTTGCCGGTTTGCAGTTTTGGTGTTATCATGTAATTGGGTCCTAATAATAAGCTGGGTTCGTTACAGAGTCTAATATCAGAAAAGATATAATTTCTTACAATATAGTATATATATATATATATATATATATATATATATATATATATATATATCATTCGGTACCATTGCTCAATAAATCAACTCTTTGTAATTCTGTTTATTAAGATGTTATAAACATTTAAGTTTAAATAAATAAAATAAAAAAGGTTAATTTTTAAATCTTCTGTCACTCCAATATTAAACAAATAAGATCCTAGCAGATGTTAACAATCAACTATTATCTTTATTATAATTAGTGTAATTATTTTTAATTGAATAATATTTGACCACTCTGCTATTTACTGCACGTTTTCTTCCTTGCGCAACTTCCTTGTTGAATCGACTATCGCCAGCGAATTTTCTGGACCAATACGACTTCTGTCGGCAACGCATCTACAATTCCTCTGATGTCGCAGTTGTTCATGGACAGCGCTAGTCGCTTATCATCAGGTGAGCTGCAATCACGTTTGTTCACTCTTATAAAAATGCAATAGCCTCACGAATCCTTCTTGATGTGGATCGGTGTTCTTTTGGGACAGTTTATGATCTAACAAATCTATTGTAATCACCACCGGGGTTAACCAAAATGACTTTCTACGATCGTTAACGCTATAGAAAACTATAACTAGAATGTGAATGACAATCATGAAGGTGAAGTCGCGAGATTAACTGATTTAAGTAACTCATTTTTATCTATACAAATTAATAAAATCGAAGTGTCTGTTTGTAATGTTAAAATAACAGCTTTTCACTATATGTATATGAAAGTATATACGCTACTAATAACAAAAAAATAATAATAAAATGTTTGTCTGTCTGCCTCTCTGTTTGTTCCGGCTAATCTCCGAAACGGCTGGACCGATTTTGACGGGACTTTCACTGACAAATATCTGATGTTATAAGGAATAACTTAGGATACTTTTATTTTAGAAAAAGTAATAGGGTTCCGCGCAAAAAAAAAACCACGAAATCGTAGTAAATTCCACGTATATATATAGATTTATAAATATAATAAATCCGTTCACTAAGTGTGCAATGAGTGTAAAGCGGCTCCTCACAACATGAAGTGATAACCTGTTAAGTGATGTGGGAAGCCGATGGATGCACGTGGCTATAGAGCGTGCTTTGTGGCTATCCTTGATGATGATGATGTGTAAAATAGCTCAACAGGAACTTACTTAGGGACTTTGGATTAAAGCACGAAGGGAACGGAGCGTTGGCTTCATTAGTCGTAACCTCTCCAATTTACCGTTTAGATTCAGTGTGCCTCTCAGTATTCGGTGATCGCTGCCAGTTTTCACTCTCGCGATCACTGAGACATCACTGAACAGTTGTCGTCTGGTCGTCATAATAAACTTTATTCAAGGGGATTTATTGCCATAGTTACCACGCTTATCAAGCGGGTTGGCAACCGCAGTTTTTGTTATTGTGGCTTTGCTGTTATCAGAAAGATGCTGCTGCCCATCTTTTGCCTCTGTCGCCTCTTAAAACGCACACGGGAAGATTGGGGTAGTGAGTATTTTTACCTGCCACTACACGGGAAGTACGTCATCATTATATTGCTATTTGATGATGGTATTACGGAGTATGATGAGGAGTAGGGGTGTAAAATATCCACTACCCCATATCAGCAACAAATTAGTGATAACAACTCAAAATAATGACAACTGCGAATGGAGCAATCTATGTTTTAAAAATATAATATGTAAGTGTGTAGTCATTCCGATTGACCGCTGAGAGCTTTAGGTACAATGGGAGTGTGGCTCTGTCACGCCTTTACGGATAGTAGGGTTGTATAATTTGTATGTGAAAAGACATCCTCTTTGAAGTCCACTTAATCAAGCCGGGCAAGAGATATCACCTTGTGGCCGTTAAATACTTGATTGCGCTTGGAAATATATGAAATTAGAGAAATTAAATTCACTTACCGAAAAGCTCGTACACACATCACTAATCGGCGTTAACTTCTAAATCTTAGATTAATGATAGGTCAGAGCGCGCGTCAGAGCGCGCGATGACCTATCATTAATCTATGTTCTAGATACTGTGGTGTGTAATATTGTAGCTGTTACTGTGTGTCTGTGGTCGTGTATAGTCAAAAACACTAGTGATTGTAAAACTTTTAAAACTATTTAAATCAATCATGCTGTAAGAATACAACGCGGTGCAAGAGCGGGCGCGAATAGTGAAGACTATATCCTCTTTTTAAGGTAATTCACACTACTGCCATCTATGGTAAACACTGGGTTTTTTCGAGGACATAATAGGCACGACTGCCACTCTTTTCTCCATTGTTGTAAGTTAACTGCAAGTCTTTTTTTATAGGACAAGGTGACAAACGAGTACACAGTCCACCTGATAGTAAGTGATTGCTGTGGCTCATAGACATCTATATCTATCCTCGTTTGCGAATCTAAAGGCAGATGCATTGTTGTCACCCGTGAGAACTAAGATTGAATGCCTATTTTCTAGTAAAAAGTGTCTCCGATTCTCTAAACTCACCATACGAAACACAGCAGCATTAAGCTGCTATTTTACGCTGGTATTCTGTGAGAGCGTTGTCCTTCCCCGGTCGAGCCGACCCATTTGTGCTACAACTATTCTACTAATATAGCTGCAGCATGGCTCTACCACGTACTCGTGCACGGTAATCCTTTCTTGCGCAAATTACCTAACCTTCGTTTAGAATGCCCGGCTTGATCGAAATTCTGGACAAAATTATATAAAGTGGATATTTAAAAAATAATTTGGCATATCTTTATTTAAACTACACTGTGCTTATATTATCCCTTTTGCTAACATTTTTTAACAGTGGTAGAGCCACGCGGCAGCTTTTGCTGTCGCACGGATGGGCCGGCTCGAACCGGGGTGGTACCACGAACTCACAGAAAACCAGCGTGAAGTAGAGGTTCACCTCTGCGTTTCGTTTGGTGAGTGCAGGTGGCTGGAGGCCCTTTTTACTGGAAATGAGGCATTCCATCTTAGTCCTCACGAGTGACAACGCATCTACATTTTGAATTGTAATAGAGGATAGATGTAGATGTCCATGGGCCGCAGCAACCACTTACCATCAGGTGGACTGTGTGCTCGTTTGTCACCCTTATCCTATAAAAAAAAAAATTAGTCTGAATCCAATTTATGTATCCTGATTCTTTCTTTTTGTAATAGAACTATACTTATTTTATATATTATAACAAATATAACTTTATACATACCATTTGGAGAATTAAAACGGGTTTCCGCTTAATTCACATATGTAAATGTGAAATAAATGATATATGAGAACAGTTATTTAACTTTTGAACGTGAGTCCTTGTTATGATAATGTGGAATTTTGTAAACTTTTTGCTAAATATAAGTGCTATATAGGGAATAGGGTAGCTAATGATACACATCAGAAATTCGTGAAGTGAGAAGAAAATAACGATTGTTTGGAAAGAATACATATTTTCATGATATTTTATGTAGATTATGTTAGTCCTTTAATTTATATTCCTAAATTATCGTATCATTGTAGAGTGCAATTAGGAGAGCCGATAAACGAACCTGGAATAACAATTACTGAACAGTTTTATGGCGTTATAGGCCGATTTATTTTTCTACTGCTTTTAATACCACTGAAATAGTAATTACATATCTTATTGAATGCATTTCTTATTATGTATGTGCGTATTTAAGATAAAATGGAACCATATAAGTGGTAGAACCATGGTGCAGCTATATTAATAGTATAGTTGTAGCACAAATGGGTCGGCTCGACCAGGGAAGGACCACGCACTCACAGAATACCAGCGTAAAATAGCAGCTTAATACTGCTGTGTTTCGTATAGTGAGTATAGAGTATCGGAGACCCTTTTTACTGGAAATGAGGCATTCCATCTTAGTCTTCACGGCTGACAATGCATCTGCATTTTAATTCGCAAACGAAGAATGGTGTAGATGTCTATGGGCCGCGGCAACCACGTCCCATCAGGTGGACTGTGTGCTCGTTTGTCACCCTTATTCTATAAAAAACTAACCATATCACCATATCATTATAGACTACCAAAAGTTCACTTCTCTCTCTTCTCTTCTCTCTTCCGTAGGATTGCCTCATGGGAGGATATTTGTCACAGTTCTCACGCTTGATAAGCGGGTTTAAAAACTACTTTTAGTTTTTTTATTGAATTGAGTTGTTATCAGGAATAACTGCTGGCCATTTACTGGATCAACTTTCTATGGTGGCATAAGAATCGAACAGAATAGAATATTTGTATGTAATAAAGATTATTTCAGAAAACATTTTAATAATTTCGACGGCTCCGTGGCGCAGTGGCTTAGCAATCAGTTGTTGCGATGGGGGCCGCGGGTTCGAATCCCGCCCGGAACAAGTTTTTGTATGGCCTACAAATAATTGTTCCGGGTCTGGATGTTTGTCCTTGTGCAATTTATGTTTGTAAACTGCCTCCACGACAGAGGAGAAAATCCTAGTGTGGGGGTAACGTTTTTAAAAAAATGAAAAAAAAAAACAGAAAAAAAAACAGAAATGTCCTATTACTTTTAAAATCCACGAGTCATCAGTTATTATTTATATGAACTATCATGGGAACAGCTCATTAACAATCATCTATATTAAGTTGTCGTATTCACTTATATATTCCCTAATATTGTAATAACTGTTTTTTTTTTACTTTTTGTATACTAAATACATAATTATGTGAAACGTTTAATTTTCTGTTGCGACACGTTGTACAACTGTTTTACTACGACAACTTATTAGGAATTAAAGTCTGTCGCGTTAACGTCTGTCTTTCCGTTCGAATACAATCTAGGCCTCTCCAAGGCAAGAGTGAATAGGCTTTTGTTACGATAAGACAGTCCGATTTACCATCTGAGGTTGCATCACCACTTACCAACAGGTGGAATTGTAGTCAAGCACCGGCTTATAATAAGTAAAAAAAAAGTAAAAAGAAAAATAAGCCAAGTGTTTCGAACACGAATAGATTATTATCCAAACGAATGAAAAACCGTTTAGATACAATGTCATGCACGAAGGAAAGTTTTTTATACATTGCACAGCTGTTATTGTTTTTAATAAATATATGTTTTATTATAGAGTCTATCAATAAGATGCGGGAGAATAATAATAATGTCTTCCAGGCTGAGTTCTAGTCACGGCTGCTGGTCTCAATTGAGACTTGTCATCTGCGTAGGACAAGATAACAATATCATGTGGTAGAGCCATGCTGCAGCTATATTAATAGTATAGTTGTAGCACGAATGGGTCGGCTCGACCGGGGTAGGACCACGCTCTCACAGAATACCATCGTAAAATAGCAGCTTGATGCTGCTATGTTTCGTATGATGAGTGTGGAGAACCGGAGACCCATTTTACTGGAAAAGAGGCATTCCATCTTAGTCCTCATGGCTGACAACACATCTACATTTTAATTCGCAAACGAAGATAGACGTAGATGTCTATGGGCCACAGCAACCACTTACCATCAGGTGGACGATGTAAGCACATGTTCATTCTATATTCCCTCACTCTTATTGTACGATTGGAGGGAAAGCCAACGCGACCGAAGTGAAAGCAAGTGCAATACTAACGGCTTTACGTGCTTTCTGAGACACTGGGCCAACTCCTTGACTCCGGGCTGATACTGGAAATGTCTTGTCAGAAAAACTCAATCCGGGGCCACATGATGAGCAGTCGAGGTTACGACCACTAGATCAACGACTAAAGGTTATCTGGCAAAAAATATTTTTTTAAATACTAGTAATGCTATTAAACATTACTAATATTCCCTTAAACCACATCTGGTAAGCTTAAAATGTTTGTGTTAGAAGTGGTTCACGACGGTAGTCGAATGGCAGATTCGAAGCCAAGGCCTTTCGAGTTCGCGGCCCATACCCTGTCATTAGGCTACTGACGATTTACTTTATTACTTCGAGCATTCTATTAACATTAAACTAATTTCATAACTTGATTAATTCTACGAAGATGTGTAAGTAAAATAGAAGTTCAATGCTGCTATGTTTCGTGTGGTGAGTGTAGAGAACCGGAGATCCTTTTTACTGGATTCAAGGTATTCTAATTTAGTCCTCAGGGGTAACAACGCATCTACATTTTGATACTTAAATTGGGATCGATATAGATGTCTATGGGCCACAGCATCCACTTACCATCAGGTGGGCTGTGTAGTTGCTTGTCACCTCTATTCTATAAAAAAAAGACAACAATTTTCATCTTTTGCACGTGTAGCACGTGTAAATCCCATTCAGGCATATAAAGAGTTAATTTACGACCGAATGCCGCAAGAAATCGCCCGCAAACAGTGTTACGTTGTGTACCCAGGGATAAAAGCTCATGAGATTCCAAATATAAATCTGTGTTTACATAGAAAAGAGGCGATCAACTCAAAGGATTTCTCGTTTTATTCCTACCTATATAAGCTTTAAGTAATATTTATACAAAAATATTCTATAAAATTCACGAGTGTGATCAAGACCTACTTCGTGTTCAAGTTTCATTTGGAGCATGCTTTGACCAGGCTTTGTTCGTATGATTGTTTTCAGTGTCTGCATAAATATAAGACTGCCTCGTTGATCTATTGATCACGGAATGCGATTGCTTATCGACAAGTTCCCGGGTTCGAGTCCCGGGTCAGACCAATATCAGTTATTGAGTTTTTGTTAGGTATTCTCAGTATCAGCCCGGATTCAGGAATTAGTCGGTGGTTCATCCTCGGATCCCGCGCCTGATCTCTCTCCGGTCGTGTCGGATTACCGTCCTACGAATACGCGAGTGAGGGGATAGAGAGTGCAAATGTGCTTGTGCATACGCTCCTATGCGCATATAACCTTGTCCAGCACAGTTGGCTAGTTTCCGTTGAGACTGCCCGCCGTGACCGAAATCCGGTCTGGAGGATATTGTTATAAAAATTAATGGTTGAATGAGTTTGAGTAAGAAAGTAAGAGAATCAATTTAGTATCCCATTTCGTCCAGTGATTGTCGAAAATGGCGACTATATGGAATACAAGAAAAATCTAGCCATCTGATAGTCAGATTACCTTCACGGGTGACAAAGCATCTGCATTTTGATTCTTTATTGAGGATAGATTTGGATGTCTATGGGTCATAGCAACCAATTACCATAAGGTGGCCTGTGTGCTCTTTTGTCACCGTATCCTATAAACAAAAAGATTCGTGATGGTAAGTGGATGCTGTGGCCTATATACATCTAAATGTATGCTTGATTAAGGATTCGAAATGCAGATTCGTTGTCACTCCTGAGAACTAAGATGGAATGCCTCGTTTCCAGTGAAAGGGTTCTCCACAGCCACCATACGAAACACAACAGCATCAAGCTGCTATTTTACGTTGTTATTCTGTAAGAGCGTGGTACTTCCCCAGTCGAGCCGACACATTCGTGTTACAACCATAATATATCTGCAGCCTGGCTCTACCACGTGAAAATCTAAATGTTGGAAATTTCGTAATATAATGGGGTTAATAAAAATAGGGCTTCTGTAGTCAATCCACAAGCCGAGTGTATGAACTATAATTTGTAATGACTCATTTGAACGGGAATAAAATTCAAACGTCAGTATAAATTCTTGTAAAAGCTGAATTAAATACCCGAGAGTATAGAACTGAATTCATTGGAATCTGATAATGTCGGTTCAATCGGGCAGCAGTTTATTTGCGGATTTAAACCTTCATTTGGTCTAATGACATGGTATAATCAATGTTATTACTCTGGCCACTATATTATATAAAGTTTCTGTTTAGGAACTATTTTAACACAAAATCTGTGTTAATCTGCTTGAAATCAAACAATAATTATTGTAACAAGCTAATGTTATATAATATAGATGTTAACTTTAATTAAATGTACTTTACCAATGAAACGATTGTAAATTAGTTAGGTTTGTAAAACATATTGGTAAAATTAAATGACAAAGTTTGAGGTGTTCTGAATTACATATTAACTACTTCATAATTATACGTAAATGAAATAGCACTCATGAGATAGTGATATAAGTAAGACATTTAAATTTTTAAATCCGTCCCGCTGTAAAATTCACAGAACGCAGAATTCCATACGTGGTAGAGCCATGCTGCAGCTACGAATATATTATCGGTATAGTTGTAGCACGAATGGGTCGGCTCGACCGGGGAAGAACCAAGCTCTCACAGAATACCAGCGTGAAACGGCAGCTTGATACTGCTGTGATTCGTATGGTGAGTGTAGAGAACCGGAGAACCATTATACTGAAAAAGAGGCATTGCATCTTAGTCCTCACGGGTTACGACGTATCTGCATTTTGATTATTTATTGAGGATAAATGTGGATGTCTATAGAGCAACCACTCACCATCAGGTGGACTGTGTGCTCGCTGGTCACCCTATCCTATAAAAAAAATGCGAGCAAATTCGATCCCGCCAGCATCGATGAAATTGTTAATTGTAATTTTTAGTACAGATTTCCCACGTGCTACGCGGGGGAGGTAAATCATCGTGCATGCTTGAGCAATTAAAAGAATATTTCGAAGATATGTGAAGTCTACGAATATGCAATGTTGCAGCGCGGCTGACGTAACTTTTACCCCAGTAGTGGGACTTATAAGTCCATATTACTACTACTGGGGTAAAAGTTATGTCATCTATCTATAGACTATATATACCATCTATCTATAGATTCAAATTCCTTCAAATTCATTTATTTATTTGTGAATACAGTAAGTTAGGTGTTCGTAAAGTTTACATTAGGTATCGTGTATTCTACCACAGCGTGGTGTACAAATATTCATTACGATATTGTCAATAGAAGCAAAATTAATACATTTAAAATTGATTGCACATTATAAAAATACCATAATCATATGTGTAGGTAGTATTAAATATTCAAAAGTGAAAAGCATCGTGCAATAACTAATAGAATAGACTAGCTTAAAATCCGTATAGGTAATTAGTTTCGTTAATAACATTTACTACATATTAAATGAAGGTTTAAATAGTTCCAGCACTAGCTTGGAGATAAGGTAGCGAATAAACATGTCTCAAAACGAATTCAGTACATGCTAGCAAAAGTTGGAGTTCAAACGAAGCCTCACTCAGTATAAAAATTGCTCTGAGTGCACCCTCACGTCCCCGGGGATAGGTTTTCTACCCTTTTATTACCCGCATTTGCGCTAAGGCTATACATGTAAAATATAAGCCATATAAAATAGTAGAGTTTAAATAAGTGACTTAGCTTTAGGAGTCGTCATAGTCCAAAACATAAATGCTCGCCTTGAAAAGGATATTTGGACTGCGAGAAATTTTAGATATTTTAACTTTAATTTTAGGTTTATAACGATCTAATGCCTAAATGACCGAGGCAGACAACCGCTTCAACTGATTATTCATGTGAAGAATTGCCAAAATTATCATTCCTGTTTCTTCCTACAAAACTGGTCCGATTTAAGAAAAATATAAGAAGGTTTATGATTGTGCCCTTATGTTTTTCTTTTATTTACTATATTTATTAAAATTATTTGCTAGCTGTCTAATACCCACATTAAAACTAGTTAGTTCTTGTAATTTTGGAGAGATGGTTTTTAAAATAATTAATTTATGGAATAAAAAGATATGAACATGGAAGTAGCAGACATAAAATGTATCGTAATATATAATAATCTCTTGTGTAATCATCAGGTCATCATCATCGACTGCCTCGTTAGTCTAGTGGTCGTAAACGTAATTGCTAAACATAAGGTTAAGGTCACCATAAATAAAATGCATGTTGGCATATTGAACTGGAGTGTAGTGTGCCGGCATTGTTTAACAATATCCAATCACAAATAGCCAAAGTCCAGTAGATAGCCAAAGCCGTCACTAAAAGAGTATCCACAAAGTCCAGTTGGAAGCCAATCTTCGCCAAGAGAGTATCTACAAAGTCCAGTAGAAAGCCAAGGTCGTCACCAAAGGAAGAGCCAAGTCATATAGAAAGCCGAGTCAGTTAGTATTAAAACGCCGATGAGAACAGGAAAACAGGAGAAACGTGCGATGCGAAGAAAGTAGGGCAAAGTACATATACTGGCTATTTATTTATTTGTTATTTGTTTGATTTCGTTGTTGAAAACAAAAGATACGGGCGAGGTAAGGGAAGGGATCTTACCTACCTGAGCTGTGCATAGTTCTAGTTACTTCCCTATCTTCTGTCTCGCTTGCACTTACATGTAAGTGCAAGTGCAAGAATTAATTTTATGCGTCATAGCAACTAAAGCTGAGAAGCATCGTATGTATTGTAGTTTTGAATGTATTTTGTTGAATACCAAAATTGGATAAAAAATTAACTACTTTTTACTTTTCTATGGATATTAGGTCTGAAATCGGCCAGATTAGCGTGAAAACAAATAATTTTTCTTTACATTAATCGAACGGACGAATCACTTAAAAAATATCTAATTGAGTTATTTTCACAAAATCTACCCTCTACGAGAAAAAAAATTATAGTACAAAAAATTTAAATAAAAGTACCAGGTATTATACGATTTTGAAATCTTCATGAATTGCGCCAACTTTTGAATACAGTTGCCAGGTCCATATGAGTACATTTTTTTACAGGGTGAAGGGTCCAACTTCCTCGATAAAACTTTAATGTTACATTTTTGACACTTTTACGAATTTTTATGTATTTACTTTTACCAAACCCTAATAGGTACTGAAAAATAAAGTATTAGGTATAGTAGGCATATGGTTAGGCTGTACAAATCAGAAAAATTTAAATCGGTCTTCATTTGCAGCAGCAGCATCGAAAATATTGAGGCAAAGGCTGATTTTCTGTAAAATTTATAAAACACTCTTTATCTTTTAAACCACCCAACTGTTCCAAAAAAAAATTAAGTCCTATACCCAAGGACTTAATTTTTTTTTGGAACAGTCTCCATGGTTTACATCCCCCTTTCATTTGATTGTTACGTTCTGGGACACCTGTATGTTTATACATATATATATATATATATATATATATATATATATATATATATATATATATAATTCCCTTCCTTCCCTTCCAAGTGACCACGAAACTGCACACTATTCGATATGTCGATGCCAAGGATTCCGATGCTAGCTGAGGCAGCAAGGGGAGTGCCTTGAAACCGAGGAAATACGATAAAGGGGTCCTTTTTAGCGGTAAACGCGCAAACTTGTGTCTTCTGGAGATTGAACTAGACTAGATTTAGTAGCCCCCAATCCGAGACTTTGTTAAGCAAAGACTCTACTTCAAACACAAGTTTGTCCCGGTACTCGGCAACGTTTTCCCGAAAAATATTGGCATGGGCGGTATATAAGGCAACACCAGTGCTGTCTGTATAGCAATGAATGTTACTAATTTGAAACATATCATTGATATGCAGGAGAAACAGCGTTGGTGATAGCATGCAGCCTTGTGGAACACCAGTGTGGATAGGTTTGAAATCAGAGCATGCACCGTCTACTACGACCTTGATGCTCCGATCAGCAAGAAAACGGGTGATTCAATTGCACAATTTCCCGGGAAGCCCATAGGAAGGAAGCTTCGAAAGAAGCGCTTTGTGCCAGACCCGATCGAAGGCCTTCGCTATGTCCAAACTAACGGCCAATGCCTCCCCCTTGGACTCTACTGCCTCCGCCCATTTATGTGTTAGGTGGACGAGAAGATCACCAGCTGATCAACCCCTATGAAAACCGTACTGGCGGTCACTAATCAGCTGGTGATCCTCAAGGTACCTCATGAGCTGGCAGTTTATAATAGATCACATTATTTTAGAGAACAAGGCGGTTTTGGCGATAGGCCTATAGTTGGACGGGTCTGAGCGGTCGCCTTTTTTAGGGATCGGGTGGACCAAAGCTGTCTTCCATGAATTCGGGACTACGCCTTGGGAGTAGGAGTACCGGAAAAGACGCGTTAAAGCCGGTGCCAACTCCGGAGCACACGTCTTCAGCACAATGGGAGGGACTCCATCAGGCCCAATCGACTTGCTAACGTCCAGAAAGAAGAGTGCTTTACGAACCGAGCACTATGTAAATCGCACATCCGGCATGGAGCACTTACACCACGGGATGGTCGGCGGTGTGTTTGCCCCGTCATCTAGAGTGAAGTTGGACGCAAAGAGAGAGCTTAAAAGATCGGTTTTCTCCTTTGCGGCATGGGCCAGTGAGTCGTCCTCTCTGTGCAGAGATGAAAGAGAGGGCTGACAGAAGTTCTCTTGGACAGCCTTGTCGAGGGACCAGAATGCACGGGTTCCCGAAGGAAGGCGAACTAGTTTCTCGCCAATTCTGCCGATGTGCTCAAATCTTGCCTTGGCAATGACGCTTTTGAAGGACCTGGAGGCAGAATTATACTTCATTTTAAGTGCGCTAGTGTTTACATCCAGAGACGTTGATGCATCAGCCCAGGCCTGGTAACACTCCTGCTTATAACGTGATGCTATTTTACAAGAGCGACCAAATCATGGCTAGAATCTGCCTCCGATGGGCACCACAGTGGATAGAATAAAAAGTTCCATACCCTGAAGTACCACATCAGCAACAGAATCGGCAACAACGCTGGGATCTTCCGGCGAAAAGCAGACCCGCGCCCAAGGGTAGGATGCAAAAAAAGACCGCATCCCATCCCAATCGGCTGACCTATAGTGCCAAACACGGCGGCAAGATGCAGATCGCAACTGCGACGGACGCATGTGTGGCACCGTATTCCGGATCAGAAAATGTTCCGGAGATCTCAGAGCGATATCGATGGAGACCTGATATCCATCCGGATGAGAGGTCAACAGAAGGTCCAACATGATCCTCCACATCTGGGATCCGCGTAGGCGAAGTAACCAGTTATGTTAGACAATATGCCAAGGCAAAGTCATAGACAGATCTACCCGCATGATCTGTTAAACGGCAACCAAGTCATTCAGCGTGGTGGGGGTTAAAATCACCGAGTATCACGATCTCTGCGGATGGGACCTGTTGTAGCACTGAGTCTGCAGCCATTTGGACGTGGTCGATGAGTCGGTCTGTGTCGGCATTACGGCTATGGGACCTACAGAGGCACCCGTAGACGCGGGGATAATCGTCGCTGTCTACGCGCAGCCATAGGATGGACAGGTCCGTACCTTCAAGACTGCCGAGGCGTTGAAAACAGGTGTCCTCTCTGACGTATACGCATACCCCAGCCAGAGTCACAAAGGAGTGTTCTAATTTGTACCCTGGGTAGGAGAGACATAAAGTATCAGCCGGAGAGGACACCTGAGTCTCGGTTAAAAAGAGCAAGGCCGGCTTCGCCGTCTCTAGATGGTAATGAACAGCGTTAAGGTTGGAATGAAGTCCCCTGATGTTGCAAAATACACGGATAGCGTTACAGGGGTCGCCTTGGTCTTATTGCTCCGCTTGCCCCGAGCAGTAATAGTCGCGAGCGGAATTTTGCCCTCCCCCCCCCCCCAGAATACGCTGGGCAGCCTGAGCATTCACGCTCAAGAGAGGAGTAGTTTGGTCGTGGATGCTCAGCGAGGGAGTGTGGGAGTGCTGGTGCACCCCTGGAGAATCCCTCGCTAAGGGTACCAACGTCTTTTCTTTAATTCCGCTACCATGTTGATAGGGGGGGAGAAAGTGGGCCTCCGGCCACATTCACTCACCAATCGCAACGCAGAGGTAAACCTCTACTTCATGCTGGTATTCTGTCAGGTCGTGGTACCACCCCGGTTCGAGCCGGCCCATCCGTGCGACAGCAAAAGCTGCCGCGTGGCTCTACCACTGTTAAATTTTTTATTTCTGAATTGTTTAAAACTGCCCAGAATATTTTATTTAATTATTCATATATTATAATATTTATATAATTTAAAATTGTGTGATAAATTCATATGTTACTAAATTTTTCAGCGGCTTTTGGGTATGGACGAAGAAAATTATAAATTAAAATTAATCAAATATCAGATGTTGCTGCGTGCTCCTTCTGATGTGAATGCTTTTGACACTCACCATCTTATTCACTTACTGTCCTCTTCCGGGAGAAGGACTGTTTCATTTACTTTACTTGTGCTCTACGGAATGTAGCGTTTTTATTTAAAACAATTTTTAAATTAATATTTCTTGAACTGATTTCTTAAAGTTTTACTATTTTATATTAATTTCCTGCGCTGTTATTTTCTTGTTCTAGTCCTTGTGCCTTGAACTATTTATAACACAAAATATCAGTCCAATTATTATTTATGTCGGGTTAAAGTTGTTTTATTTTAAGATGTCGTAGGACGCCGAGTAGTGTTGTAGGGTGCATGAAAGTGGTTTTACATGCAACTTGTATTCAAAACTGAGCAAATGGCTGTCTAATTCACTCAATTAAGAATCGAAATACAGATGCGTTGTCACGCCTGAGGACTAAGATATCATTATCGTCATCATCATTACATCCCACCAGTCGACTACTGAACATAGGCCTCCACAAGGAAAGACACAAAGCATGGTATTGCGCCACCTTCATCCATTGACTTACTCACCGTTACGTGGCTAGCACTCGACAACTTTTCGTCCCCATCGCTTGTCATTATTTGGAGATATACCACTAGTGGAAATGGAGCGACCGTTACTGATCTGTTGAACTATATCGAGTACTATAGTTCTACTATGGATAACCTAATTTTGCAGTCTACCATGTAGAGAAACTTCGAGTATAGCCTTCTCCATATCTCGCTGAGTGACCCGGCAATAGCTTCCTCATTTGGCCAGCAGGACCACGTCTTTGATTTATATGTCGTCACTGCCAATACCCACTAATTATATATTACTGTTTTCAAGTTTTTGAAATTATTAACTTGTTAGCAGTAAAAGCAAATACATTTTATTCATTAATTTTTTATTTGACAAGTCCACTGCTGAACAAATGCGTGACGGTTAACTTTTAAAAAATAAATTATACTTTCCAGTTTTAGTTTATGAGCTCTGTATATATCTCATCTCAATCGGACATTATTAAAAAGCAGATATAATATAAACCAATGGATCAAGTAGAATTTTTATAAAATAAAACTATGTAGTCAGTTATTATAAAGGTATAGAAAGTATGTTACATCACAGCTTAAAATCTTTATACCCCTTTCGATCGGCTTTTGGCCGTACAGTAAAATTTTATATGTCAATTTTCAGTTGGCTCTCAGTCCCTGTGAATTACCTACTTTGGAATACACAGTAACATCACAAAACAATTTCACGCTTCCGGGCAATAGTTGTATCTTAGCATTCAAGTTTTTTATAGAAGTAAGAATGACGCAAGCGATGGTAAAAGGGTATTTAGCGTCGTAAACACATATTCTCAGTTAAGAATTAAAAGCTTAAAAAGTTCGTTATCAGTGAACTGGTGTAGCCATACAGTGTATATTATCTTACGTCTTCTTCATTGACTCGTGGAAAGTACACTGCTGAACATGGTTCCCTCCCAATATAATAAAGATTTGCTGTAATGCCCGCGCTTGACATGAGATAGGCGAACTCAGTACCATATTTCTAGCACTCATCATCGCTGATTCAGATATTTAACAATGAGATGGCTATAGTGATATTTGTAAGTAACAATTTTGTGGACGAGACTTAAGCAACATCCTCGTAATGAGATGGGAGAAATTCTACATTTTTTTTTCCTTAAAACATAATGAAAATTCAGAATACTCGAAATATTCGGAACCTGTTGAAATTTAAAATTCCTGTGTCATTCGGAGGAAGCTTTCGCTCTAGCTCATACCCTAAAATGAGTTAATTACATTATAGTACCAAAAATTATACGCTCAGTGACACTCACTAGTTGTAAGCTACCCTACTAAAAATGTTTAACTTTAGGAGACTCCATTTCGAGACCTTAAATAATATGTATAGTTTCGTAGGCAATTAATGATTTTGCAGGATTTACCAACGTTATGCATACGAGCTATCGGAGGAATTCCTTATGCAACGAAATGCGTATACCGGTTAACGCTCTACGAGCGTATCAATTATGTTATAACGGTACGAACTGGCTCGATCTGGTCTCGTTTTCACCGAGCATTAGGCGTTCATACTGCCTTTTTACGATGCGTCGCTATAGTCGGTGACTCTTTCAGCGCAATACTAATACTAACAACTAAGACCAAATAGCTCGTATCGCGTCATAAGGCCATAAGGCTTTTTAGCGTAGCATCTAAGCGTGTGACCACAGGGCCGCTAGAGGCCGGAACAAGTATTTGACGGCCTACATGTATTTGTTCCGGAACTGTATATATATGTGTAATTACACATTGCTAAAATAAATACAATTGCTAAAATATGACGAAGTAAATAATGCTATATCTAAATTAGTAAATTGGTTCAATGTTAATAATTTGCATTTAAATGGCACTAAAACGAAATGTATGAAATTTATGACTCCAAATGTCAAACAATTAAATACTAATGTAATTTTAAATAGGGAGAAACTAAGTCTTGTAGATACCACCATTTTTCTTGGAATCACACTAGACGCGAAGCTTCAATGGAGCCCCCATATATCAAAACTAGCAAGCAGACTTAGTTCTGCAGCATATGCCGTAAAAAAGATTAGAAGTCTAACTAGTGTTGAAACAGCTAGACTAGTTTAGCTATTTCCATAGCATAATGTCGTATGGTATTTTTCTATGGGGACACGCAACTGACACTGAAATTATAATTGTTTTACAGAAGAGGGCCATAAGAGCAATTTATGATTTAAAGCCTAAAGAGTCGCTGCGACAAATATTTAAGGAAATTAATATATTAACTTTAGCCTCTCAATACGTTTATGTAAATGTAATGTACGTACACAAAAATAAAAGTAGTTTTACAAAAATAAGTAATATTCATTCTGTAAATACTAGGAACAGACACAAGCTAGTGGTACCGGTTGCTCGACTCCATCGAGTCAGTAATTCGTTATTGGGGCGATGTATACGCTTTGACAACAAAATTCCAGAAAATATACAAAATTTGACCTCCTCAAAGTTCAAAAACTTTATTAAACTAAGTTTGTATAAAAAGGGTTATTATAGTCTTAAAAAAATTATAGATGATAATAACCCCTGGAAATGAGGTGATCGCTACCAAGCTATTTCTAATTTGTTGTGTTGTTAATTTGTATAACATACATGATTGTAAGCTGTTATTTAAAAAAAAGTCCGGCTGGGTTTCTTGCTGGTTCTTTCCAGGACAGAGGTTTTTTTTTCGAACCAGTGGTAATTATACAAAAGAGTGACTTTCAATAAGTATTATTTATAATCTATATTGAATAAAAATGTTTCTGTTTCTGTTTCTGTTTCTGTACTTTTGCAGTCCATGTATGGAAACCGCTGCTATGATACAGGAGAAAATTCTATTGTAGGGGTTTAATGAGCCGTGGTAGCTCAGATGGTTTGCGCTCGCTGTAAATTGCACAGTACAGCAAACCGGTTTCGCTCCCCGCCGGCACCAATGAGATTGTTAATTGCAATTTTAAGTGCTGATTTACCACGTGAGCGGCGGTGAAGGAAAACATCGTGAGGAAACCTGCATGACTAAGAAATAAGAAAAAAATATTTCGAAAACGTGAAGTGCCAACACGCATTGGGACAGCTCGGCGAACATTTCCTTGCCCTAAACCCCTCTCAGAAATGGCTGTAACTTTAGGGGTTTAAAATATAAAAAATACACTTTTGTGCCGGTTTATCTCTAGCCTATAGCTTTACTGGCTACATACTATATATTACTGACCTCTGCTCATTAAACTAGGAAATACGCGAGGGCTTCATACTTTTAAACTTGGTTAACGTCGTCATCGATCACGTACGCTTTATCGACTTGATTTGTTTATTCTACCCTACCTAATTCATCTAAGTATAACAATAGCCTAAGGGAATGCTTGACTAATAGGTAGAAAAGCCACGCTCTGACTGCCTAGATCTTTAATGAAAATGGTGTCAGAAACAATTTAGTGGAAATTACTAGATATTTCACACTTACTATGTGATCACAACTTTAACACTATGCTGAAGTAAGAAACTTTTAAAGCCTAACATCACAACGCCAACTTCGTAATTTACATCTAAACTAGAATAGGTATATTGAATGGCTCCTATACGCAAAAGTTAGTACTGTTGTGTTTCATTTTCAAGGGCATAGAAAGGCAGTGTACACACAGGCTGTGAGGTATTCCGTCTAAGCCCTCATAGATGAAACCTCTATTCTATATTTTTGTTATTATTGTTACATAGTTTATTTATTAATTAAGCATAACATCCTTGAACAAATCCTTAAATAATCCTTAAGGTAAAATCATAAGCTTCTAAGCATCTTTACCGTGTAATGCTATCGCCGCCAGTAACAAATAATAATGAGGTTGAATTAAAACTACACTTATTATTTGTAAGTGCGTAACCTGTTATTGCAATACGCTTCATTCATCGTGGATATTATATAATATAAGGTGTTTTTATAGAGTTATTATTAAAATTATTAATAATGTATAATATGTAAAATTACCGGTGTAGTGGCGGTGTAAGGATATCCACTACCCCTTGTCATACCGTGGGTGTCGTAAGAGGCGACAGAGGGAAACAAATCAGGAGATGGGCAGCAGCGTCTTCCTAATAACGACTTAAATTAAAAAATTGCGTTTGCCATTCCGCTTGCCAAGCGTTCAACTATGGCAAATATCCTCTCTTGGACTTCAATAGACTGTAACGGTAATGTTTGAAAGTTAATTGAAGTTATTTATGATGCACTCCATAAAGTAGTTTTTAATTTGAATTAATTAATTGGGGTCACGGCAGTGCTCCCGCCAAGTAGAGCAAAAAAGCGGCAGTTAAGGCCATTTTCGACCCCCTATAACTTCGTTGTAGATAAAACTAGAAGTAACTAAACAATCAAATTTAATAAAATATGTATTACTTGTGAGATACATTGTGTTTTCATGCGATGGCCAAGTCAATCTATTTACTTAAAACATAAAAGATTTTAAATATTGATATGGTCACTATAAGATGTTGTTAGGTTAGCTAATTACGTAATAACTTGAGACAGAAGTACCTTTAAGTAGGCACTGAATAAATTATCCGACTTGGTATCAGATGGATCTCACAACTATTTACATTAGAAGAACTGAGTTGCGCGACTTGGTTTTTTTACAAGTTATGGTTTTGATGGCATTATCTTTATCTGTATCCTTCTTTATTTTAAATTAGCTGCAGATGCCCCTGACCTGCATCAGCCACTTACCATCAGATGGACTGCTAGTTCGTTTGTCACATACCAATCACAAACCAATAAAACGATGCCTCTTATTTCTGTTCATCGTACTCAAGAGACATCTAAACAGTAAGTATGTTAACAAGAATACAACAGGAAACAATTCGATTCGTATCACACTATTACATCTTTCGGAGGTTTGGTAAAAAAAAGGTAAACTTTGACGTTCTCATCCTCGAAAACTTCGACTAGATATCCATTTAATTCTAGCCACGCGCCGGATTTCCCTGACGTAGCAATATCGAATGACTCTTGTCTCATTAGTTTGTAAACACAAACAGTAACTGAATTATATCCTATTAATTAGAGCTGTTAACACTGATGCAGCATTTGAAGAAATGCCAAATGCCTCTCAAGTATTCTTTATATAGTTAATGCATTTTCTCGTACGATTATTTGTAGTTATAACGCCCTACATTCTGAGTAAACCAACAAACCCCGAACACCTTACAGTAGTTGGCGAGGTAGTCGAAAGTAGGTCTACGTGACCACCAATATGCAAATTATGTATCTATCTATTGCGATATTTTTTAATATTTCGATTTCACGACGCAGAGTCATCGTTCATTTACTTAAAGGTTTTCTTACTAAACTTTTCCAAGATGGCACCGTTCACTTAGACGAGTAGTTTTCAAGTAGAGACGGCATTTTAATTTTAAGAAAAGTTTTACTTTTAATGTGTAAATTCGTGTTTCAGAAAACCAGTAATTATCATGTTTAGCTTTTCAGCCTCTCTGAAAACATCATTTAACTACCTCGGCATTACATTCAAAGTTTATCATAAGATATATACGTGTTGTGTAAAAAAGAACACAATTCTTCATTAGTTGTCTATATAAGGTGATTTATTGAAAAAGTAAATTATTCCAAAGAACATGAAAAGGTTAATGACAAATGAGTAGGATTTATTATATAACTAGCTTTGTTATTTAAATTATTTTAGCTTCGAAATATCATCATTAGTATTTCGTGCCGTAATTATTAAAACTGATCATTTATGAAATAACCTCGGTACTTCAAATGATAAAATTACTAAACTACTGAGATGTTAAAAATTCGACTTTTTACTAAGGAAATCTTGTGAGATGTCAAATGAAAGGTCTTTGAAACATGACCTCTATATATTCAACTAAGACTGGCTATACTATACAAAATGTTCGGAACTAAAATTGACATATGCCAAAGTCTGTTGAGTTGTTTAAATCGTATCTCTATATTTTAAACATTTGAACGATAAAATGAAAGTATTTTGTGGATGTAGTTTGTGTTGTTTATATTTGGTCGAATCCACATGTAACGCGAGCACTATATCTTTATTACATAAGAATATACTGTTGCCCAGTCACGGTTCTTTGAACAATGTCATTAGAAGATGTTTAGAGACGATGACAGAAGACCCGACGGTAGGAATTTGGATGCTTGAAAGAAAAGTAAAGCTTAAGTGTGGGATACAACTTGCAAAGACACTTTGGCAGCCTCTCATCTCACGGGTATCACGTTTAAAGCATGGTCGGCATCAGAGATATTTGACTTAATTAAGTGATTAGCCCAAATATGAGTCTCTGAGAGATGAGTACATATTTGTGCCATTTACTGTAGATACTATCAGTCCGTGGGGTTCACGTGTGGTAAGTTACTAAAGAAACTGCTTATTTTCTCGCTCAAAGGCTAAATTTAGCCATTCAGAGAGGAAACGCAGCCAGCGTTATTGGCACTACACCACGGGCAGTAGGACTGTATGATAATTTCGCTCTTCAGTTTTTTTATTGAATTTTTTTAATATTGTAATTTGAATTTCGAAAATGAAGTTGTTAATAACTTATAACTAAGTAATTTAAAGTTTATATATTTTTTAAATCTTGCTAGATGTTCTCGACGCATTACTGCCGCGGAAGAAATAATTGTATAACTATCGTTTTAAATTTGAAAGAGTTATTTTGAATCATTGATATCGAATGGTCTATAAATTTCAAATAAATTGTCAGTACAGTACGTGCGCTACTTAGTGTAATTTAATTGCACTGTGCTACTATAACCTTCGCGCAAGTGCAAGCAAAAGTTGACAAAGTTTTACCGCATTCTGATGAATGGTATGGCGGTGCATAAAATACGAAACATAAATTTTTACACATAAGAAGATATAGTTCATTCTGTCTATGGACAGATCTGTAAATAATTAGTATAGCCGTTATTTTTGCAGTTGATTTTTTTTTCTATAATACTAGAACTGAATGAACGGTTGAAAATCAATTCTTTGCGAAATTGTGTTTATATTTTTATTTTGTATAGTTTCTTACACCAGTTGAATATTTTCCAGTACTAATTGAATATTTAAGCCTCGCGAAAGAACCTACATACCCAATGTTGAAACCCGGAGCAAAATCCGTCCTGTAATTACGAATAAAATTGTAGATAGACCATTGCAGCGTCGATCTTGGTTTTATATGAGGTACAAGTAAAAGGCCAGTTACGTGGGCTAAGCCCACTCAGGACATGTTATCTTTAAAATCACTGGTCAAAGACCTTTAGATTGATATAAAATAATAAGCAAAATGTCCAAAGTCCAAAAGTCGCATCTCAGCTACTCAGCTGTCATTGTTAATTATGTTTAGATAACGCTAACGTATAAGGCCTAGGTGTTAATTGATACATTTATTTATTGTAAGTCATTATATTAATATGATTCATAAATATAATATAATACATAAATATAATGGTAAAATGGTAATTCGTTGGTATTACATTTTATTTCTATAAAAAGCAAAATTAAAAATGTTGATAAAACCCACGGCGGATGTAAAAGTTGTAATCGAAAAGGGATTAAATAACCATATTGAAAAACCCCCAACCAAAAGGAAGTAAGTCACGAAAAATAAAAATAAAAAGAATTTAAAAAAAGGTTGATTTGCCGCGGGATCTGTCATTATAAACAACTAATTATGTCTTTCCTTAGTCCTTCCTTCCTTCCCTCCTTACCTTTGTGTACCTATTAGTGTGTCGTAGCGATAGACACAGCAATAATATAAAATATAGGTACTACACATATTCACCTACCTATTAGGTAATATACTTATAAATCCAAAAAAATCGTCGGGGCTGCCATTGCCATCTTTGTTCCCTATTTCAATTTAGAAGAAAAGCTAAGAAATGCAGCAATTTATATCAATTAAAGACTACATTTATTTACGTACTCGCCGTCATTTCAGTAAGTCACAAACTCATATCATGTCAGGGCAGGGAATGGCAGCCCCGATGGATTTTTTTGGATTTATAAGTATATTACCTAATAGGTAGGTGAATAGGTGTAGTACCTATATTTTATATTATTGCTGTGTCTATCGCTACGACAAAGTAATAGGTACACAAAGGTAAGGAAGGAAGGAAGGAAGGACTAAGGAAAGACATAATTAGTTGTTTATAATGAGAGACCCCACGGCAAATCAACCCTTTTTTAAACACTTTTTATTTTTACCTTTCGTGACTTACTTCCTTTTGGTCTGGGGGTTTTTCAATATGTTTATTTAATCCCTTTTCGATTACAACTTTTAAATCCGTCGTGGGTTTTATCAAAATTTTTAATTTTGTTTTTTTTTTAAACTTTTTAGAGAACTTAGTTACTGTGAAACATCTGTCTTTTGAAATATTATACTCCCGTACTACTCCGTTTTATGATTATTTCTTGTACGCCTGTGCTGCCGACACAATTTTTTTATAGTGATGTTTCGAATTACGATGTCTTTTAGTTTTAAGATATTCATTTAAATTTGTTGCCGTAAAAACTATTTGTATCTATATTTAAATCTAAATGTAACCAGTATGTACAATTGGATAAGGAAAAACACATTTCTGACTTATAGTACATAGTATTTATTCGTTAAAATAATTGAAGTTCACAACCAAACAAAATATTTCAAACTTTATCTTCCTATAATAGTAGTATAGAGAAATGGTTACTGCGGCTGCGGGTTATCCATAAACTGAAGTTACTTTTTGTGACATTCTTAGTCGGCCAGGTAACTGAGGCAAGCTCATCGAACGGGAAGACGCGTGAGGGCAGACGTCGTTGAAGGTTGTCTTGCGAAAAGCGTTTTTTGGAATTGATTCTAGTATGATGCTTTTGGCGTTTGAATAATAATTTGTGTAAACAATTTTTGTTCGAGTAGGCAACATTAGATAAGTTGTCGTTCGTGTTAGGGTTTTTGTATTTGAATTACCAGTGATATTATTATGTTTAGATTATGATTTATTGTAAAATTATTATTTTGAATTAGGTATATGTATATTATTACACTAAAGCATTTGCTGTATAAATATTTCCATAGATATATATTTCTTAAGATTGTTGGATTAGGATAGGTAAGTAGGTTAGCGTGATACCTATATATTTACTCGTGTGAATGTAACTAACTCCACCTAAACGGCTGGGCCGATTTTAATGAAATTTTGTGTGTGTGATTAAATTGATTTGAGGGTTTAGATTCACAATAGAACCGGTAGGTGGCGCTGTTGCCGAAATCCAGAAATCACCCGTGCGAAGCCGAGGCAGATCAGCTTGCATGTTATAAGATATCGATAACCGCATTTAAATCAGTGTCTCGAGGAAAAAATTCGCTACAATTTCAAAAAAAAAATTCATTTTAACGTGTGATTTTTTTATTGCAGCGCCCCCTGGTGAGCTAACGCCATAACACCTATGTAAGAACCATCGCCAATGAGTCACAAACTCTTTACAGAAAACCGCATCTAAAACGGGCAAACCGTTGTCGAGATAAATGGGAACACTTGTTTCCACACAAAATGTTCTTTGCAGCCCCCACTGATGAGATATCACCATAAACCTATCTAAGAATTATCGCCAATGAGTCACAAACCTTTTACAAGAAATCGTATCGAAATCGGTTAAACCGTTTTGGAGATAAATGGGAACATTCGTTTGCACCCTAAATGTTGATTGCAGCGCGCCCTGGCAAGCTAATACCATAACATTTACCTAAGAACCATCGCTGATAAGTCACAACCCTTTGCCAAAAACCGTATTGAAATCGGTTAAGCCATTTTGGAGATAAATGGGAACATTCGTTTGCACACACAAACAAACAAACAACCTCTCACCCTAAACGCATACACCTTCTCCGTTCCGTCGCGGGTTGTATCCGTTTGGATATTCTTCGATAAATGATATAGTATTTGAATTTCTCCAAATGCATATTCCCTTTGAATAGTAAGCAACTTGAGTTGTCTCTCAATTTCACTAGCGTTCGACTTTGTTTTATCTGTCATAATGTTTGAAATTATAAACAATAAAACCGTAAATTTAAAACAAACCTAATTTTTTTAACGGCTTAGCTTTCCATTGACTCCCGTCGAATTGGGGGTTGATGCGTATTTTGACAGAAAAGTTACACTATTATAAGCACACACACAAAGTTACAACATGCGGAAACGCGTAATATTTGAGAAAAAAGTTATTGAAAATCAATTATTCTTGCATTGTTTATATCTAATCCTACCATAAAATCTACGCCATTTTGTAATGTCATTGTCGTCAGTAGGGATGTCGATTCTTTCCGAAAAAGGTCGATTTTTAAATCTTTTCAAATCGTAAGCTGATGTATCGATTCCCAAAAAATCGATTTCTAAAATATCTATATTCTTTTATGTTTGCATTTATAATGTAAATTTAATTCCATTTTATGAAAAACAAGAAAGATACCATAATAAATGATCTCATATTGAAATTTGTTTTATTTAAACAGTACCAATTAGGGCAGATAACAAATAAAATAAGTTAGGTTCAACTTATGTCAAAGAACCGAATTGATTGACCCCGACTCCACCTGGTACGAGTCTGTCCTACCCCTAGAGTGGTTTTAAAGAGCCAGAGGCGCGTAGGGGGAGTAGTCTCTACGCCTGCGATTTCTTACGCTAAGGCGTAGAGGCTGCTCTTCCCGCAACGCCGGAGACGTAGCAGTCTCATAATAGATACAGAAATTCTTCCGAATCAGTCCGCCTATATTTTATGATGAAGGGGATTTTTTTCTCATAAAATGGATTTATATTTACATTATAAATGCAAACATGAAAAAAATATAGATATTTTAGAAGTCTATTTTTTGGGAATCGATACATCAGCTTACAATTCGAATCTATTTAAAAAATCGATCTTTTTCGGAAAGAAGCGACATCCCTACTGACAATAACAATAAAAATGGCGTCAGTTGTATTGTAGGATTAGACAAACAATGCAAGAATAATTGATTTTCAATTACTTTTTTCTCAAAAATTACGCACTTCCGCATGTTGTAACTTTGTGTGTGTGCTTATAATAGTGTAACTTTTCTGTAAAAATACGTATCAACTTCCAACTCGACGGGAGTCAATGCAAAGTCGTACCTTTTCAACTAAGCAATAATAACGCTATTAATAGATATATTATACTAAACCTATTGAAACAACGATCAGTATTGAATATGTGGAGTATAATTATTCACCTACTACCTCCGTGTTTAGGTACTACGAACGGCACAAAACGTGTAACTGTACCTAATTCATGTAATCAACAGAGAATAATTTTTCCTAATTATAAAATTAAATAGGTATCAAATAAATTTAATAAATTACTTCATATTATATCGTTAAAATTAAGGCAACGAAATAAGTACCTTACCAAGTTTTACTTGTAAACTTTTTTTTAATCTAAAAGAATTGCTATGAACTGTAATTTTGGAGTTTTCGAATGAATTGAACCCGAAATACCATAAGAAATTCGCGCTCGTACGTACCACTATGTTAACAGTTAGGCTTCAGTCTTCCTTGACCACACTCCTACGTGATTATATAGTCTATGCACACAGCTGGGTCGACCCAGCACACTCACTAACGCTTAATTACATTCATTTTAATTTGGAAGGTTTAGAAAAGAACAGCCATTACCGATGCAGTTCGTCTTGAATCTTGATTACATTTGGGTATCGATCGCGTTGACTACTTTTGCATACGATCTTGTTGTAGGCCAACAGATTGCGCCATAAGATTTTTAGCATATAATTGGAAGGAAGGATGTGATAGAAAAGTAAGGAAGGCAAGCCAGTACAATCACCTTGTCCATAATTTCAGTATCCTCTTCTACTCTTTCCCTGTGAATACTGAGAATGTCAAGCGGCAGTGGGGATTCTTCAAGAAATAATGCCAACCATCGACTAAAAAAATTAAGAACGTTTTCGATGAGCGAAATATATTCAATAAAATTAACGCGCGATTTGAATTTGACATTACATTTATCTACATAATTACATGTATAATTCTATATTTAATATTAGTAATAGTATAATATACAGATGTAGATGCACCTCCCTGAAAGTAATCTTGGTGGCGCCCATGACCTAGTGTTCGATCCCATGTACCGAACCCTAGGTAATAATTTCAATTGAAGTGCATATTTACCAGTTGCTTGAAAGTGTGATCGAAAGAATTGTAGATGATAACACAAAAAGGCCGGCTGTTTGTATTATCATCATCATAATAACGGCCCATCGCAAGACCGCTGCTGAACATAGGCCTCCCATAATGCTCCGAGGCACGGTCCTGAGCAACCTGCATCCATCGACTACCTATTATACGTGGTAGAGCCATGTTGCAGCTATATTAGTAGTATAGTTGTAACACGAATGGGTCGGCTCCACCGGGGAAGGACCACGCTCTCACAGAAAACCAGCGTAAAATAGAAGCTTAACGCTGCTGTGTTTCGTATGGTGAGTGTAGAGAACCAGAGACCCTTTTTACTGGAAATGAGGCATTCCATGTTAGTCCTCACGGGTGACAACGCATCTGCATCTTGAGTCTTTATTGAGGATAGATGTAGAAGTCTATGTGTCACAGTAACCACTTACCATCAGGTGGACTGTGTGCTCGTTTGTCGCGCTTATTCTATAAAAAAAACCTGCAAGTCTTAAAAGGTCTTCACTACATATTGCTTGTGTAGTTGATAATAATTGAGGAACACTTGACTACTCGCTCTAGATCAGTGTACTGGAACCTTTCGTACTTTGTAACTTAATCAGTATTTAGAAAACACGTACACCTGCTTATGTCTGCTAAAGTTACTCACAGGTAGGCACACCTATGTGTGAGTAACTTTAGCAGACTATATCTCCACTTTACTTACTTTTCGTTTTCGGTATTTTTTAGGGAATGCATTATGAATTCGTTATAGCACTTAATTAGCGGATAATCTGACGCGCAATATTTAATAAGAATATTTATATTTTATAATTTTAAGTATCGCCTTGTAGTGGCGGTTTAAGGGAATCTATTCTGTAGGTGTCATAAACTGAACAGAGACAGGTAGACCTTCCTAATAACAACTCAAAACAATAAAAACTGCAGTTGACAACGCGCCTGTCTAGTATAGCACTATGGCAACATTCTCCTATGACACAATTAATGAGGTAGGTCTATGTTGCAGCAGTGGACTTTTTTAGGTTGTAATGAAAGATTGAATAAAATATCATTATTGTTTTTTTATAGAGGCAATTATTATCTGTCGCGTTTAACAAAACCCTTATATATATATATATATATATATATATATATATATATATATATATATATATATATATATATATATATATATATAAGTAAGAAATGATTATACTAAATTTTGCAAAGTATGAATTCATGTTGATTTACTATTTATTTATTTTTGTGTAGGGATTCTCACTAGATGGAGTAACGACCTGGTAAGACATGTAGGAAGTCGACGGACGCATGCGGCTCAGAACCGTGCCTTTGATAATATGAAGCTACCTTATTGGTGACTTATGATTAAATGAAAATACTTTTACAAATTTTAACGCGCCTCACTACTGGGCACAGGCTTCCCGTTATTTCTGAGAGGATAATGTAGTAATTGGCCACCGCGTTGCTTCAGTGCGTGGTCATGTACTTTACGTCGTTGTAATTCCTCACACTGGTCGTTGCCGCTGGTGAAAAAACGTAAAGTAAAATTATATTTATATTTTACACTGGTTTACCGTTACTGTTACAGCCTATTAAAATCCACCGCTGAACATAGGCCACCCCCATACTTGGCAAACGGGTTGGGAACCGCAGTTTGTTTTATTTTTAGTCGTTATTAGGAAGACGCTGCTGCTGCTATTTTGTAAATACATATTCCATAAAATATTTTATTTAAAAAAAAATGTTAAATTAAAACAAAACTAGACTGCTATTACTAAACCATTCACTTTCCCTTTAAGAACTCTAGTTAGATATTTTTTTACAGAGCAAAAACTATTTGGGCATTTTTATCCATTTTGTTCCACCGTATAATTGATAGTAACGAATACCGCAGTGGCCTAGCATTAGGTTGCGGCCTCGAATTCGCGGGTTCGAATCCCGCACGGAACAAGTATTTCAATGGCATACAATTAATTGCTCCGGATCTGAATGTTTGCCCTTGCATAATTTATGTATGTAGAATGTCTACACGACACAGGAGAAAATTATTGTGGATAAGAGCCGATGTACCTATAAAATCCCTAAAATTTGTTTGATCAGAGTGTAATGTGCGACTTATGCTTCTAAAAATACTTTTTGGTAATTTGTAAACTACAAGAGTACGAATTCGTCTAATTTAAAGTTATAAAATTTTCATTCTGGTACTTGCCAGTTTTCCTAGTCCTGTTTCTTTACTTTGTAAAAGTAGACGTGACTTTTGTAACTCGTAAAGTTCTAAAGTTCACTACGTGCTGAAAGTAGAAATCAATTTGATTACGATCTTAAAGTTACGTATTTTCTCCATAACGGACGATTAAGAAAGTCGGGTTCTACGTTTTTATTTTTGCTGTTTATTCGTTACTAACAATCCGCCCCAGATTTGCCTGTGTAGGATGTATAAATGTGGTGTAGGTATATTTATATTTCAGATAGTAAAGTTGCAACCTTTTTACGTCCCACTGCTGGGCACAGGCCTCCTCTCATTTCTGAGAGGGTTTTAGGGCAAGGATATGTCCACCGCGCTGCCACAATGCGTGTTGGTGAACTTCACATGTCTTCGAAATAATTTTTTTCTTATTTCTCAGACATGCAGATTTCCTCACAATGTTTTCCTTCAACGCGGAGCACGTGATAAATCAGCACTTAAAATTGCAATTAACAATTTCATTCGTGCCGGCGGGGATCGAACCCGGGTTGCTCGAGTACTGTGAAGCTTACAGCGAGCGCTAATCATCTGAGCTATCACGGCTCTTTTCAGATAATCATAGACCATTTATTTTATCAATTTTTAAATTGCCCGAATAATCTCCAACTTTTTATGATAAAATATAGCCTACATCACTTCTGACAATGCTCTCTGTCAGTTCGGTAGATATAATTCCGATCGTTTCAGTCGAAACTTAATTATTCCGAACATTAGTCCGGACAAACAGACAGACAGACGGACAGATAAAAATTAAAAAATACTTACTGGAGTGGCGAATAGTAAGATATGCAGGAAACAAAAAGATGCAGTTGGTTGGTAGTAGTTTAGAAGTAGCCGCGGGTTGGTCACCCGCGATAAACAAAGAGGAACCCACTTGGCTGACCCGTTGACCGGCCCGAGGTGGCCACTCCGTGGGGGCTTGGCGATCCCACTTCGGATGTGTGTTAGTGGGCTGCGGCGAGAGGGGTGTCCTCTCCCCCTACCGCTGCAGCCGAGGTGGAGTCGCGGAGAAAGAGGAATGTTGGAGTGGCGATGCGCCACTCGCCCTAACCTCCGCGACTCTGACGGCGCCGCATCGTTAATGCGGTGGTGGCTGGGCTGCGGGGAGAGAGGCGTGTCGGTTTTGCAAGACGCCACTCTCCCTACCCTCTGAAGCTGAATCTTGGTTGGCGGCGGAGCCATAGACGCAGGTGCTGTCGGGGCATGGCTGCTTCGGCAAGTACCTGTGCCGCATAGACAGGGAGCCGGACGCTCGGTGCCACCACTGCGTCCATTGCGGGGAGGACACGGCGCAACACACGCTCGCTGAGTGTGTAGCTTGGGAGGAGCAGCGCCGTGTCCTCAAAAATAAAGTAGGAGGCGATCTGTCGCTGTCAGCCTTAGTGCGGAAGATGGTCGGTAGCGCAGAGTCGTGGGACGCGGTGGTGTCCTTCTGCGAGGACGTGATGTCGCAGAAGGAAACTGCGGAACGGGAAAGGGAGATTTCGACTCCCTTCCCCGGCCGCAGAAGGCGCACCGGGCGCAGGAGAAGGGCGGACAACGCCCTTTTCCGTCCCCCATGAATGGGTCCAGGGGCGAGGGACTTGGGGAAGCCCGCGCCACCACTTTTCGATGGACCCGAGGCGGAGGCGCGCGTGGATGTCGGCGCGCGCCCCTGAGGCGATACACGGGGTAGTTGAACACCTCACTACCCCGTGCAGGAGACGAGGCCCGGACTGACGGCAAGCACTAGTGTGGGGCTGCGGAAGAATTTGGATTCCCGTGGCCCCACGCGCACGTGCGAGGAGACACCGGGGTGGTTTTAGCCGGTAAGAGTCCGGCACGCCTCTCCGCCTTTCCCCAGGCGGAGGTAGTCCATGAGGATTTCCCCCCGTAAAAAAAAAAAGGGTTGGTCACCCGGGGTAAACAAAGAGGAACCCACTTGGCTGACCCGTTGTATAGGGCCGGCCCGAGGTGGCCACTCCGTGGGGGCTTGGCGATCCCACTTCGGATGTGTGTTAGTGGGCTGCGGTGAGAGGGGTGTCCTCTCCCCCTACCGCTGCAGCCGAGGTGGAGTCGCGCAGAAAGAGGAATGTTGGTGTGGCGATGCGCCACTCGCCCTAACCTCCGCGACTTTGACGGCGCCGCATCGCTAATGCGGTGGTGGCTGGGCTGCGGGGAGAGAGGAGTGTCGGTATTGCGAGACGCCACTCTCCCTACCCTCTGAAGCTGAATCTTGGTTGGCGGCGGAGCCATAGACCAGATCCGTCGTTAGGGTCGGGAAAGCTAACAGTGGTAGAGCCACGCGGCAGCTTTTGCTGTCGCACGGATGGGCCGGCTCGAACCGGGGTGGTACCACGACCTCACAGAAAACCAGCGTGAAGTAGAGGTTCACCTCTGCGTTTCGCTTGGTGAGTGCAGGTGGCCGGAGGCCCTTTTTACTGGAAATGAGGCATTCTATCCTAGTCCTCACGGGTGACAACGCATCTACATTTTGATTTGTAATAGAGGATAGATGTAGATGTCTATGGGCCGCAGCAACCACTACCAACAGGTGGACTGTGTGCTCGTTTGTCACCCTTATCCTATAAAAAAAAAAGCTAGTGTTTTCAAGTGCTCTTTTTTCCTGGCCCTATGGCTATTGAGAAAGGCGCACCTTGTGTTCTTGGTGCGGCTTACCTGAGAAGGAAGGGTGGGGGAGGGGGAGAAGTCCTCTCCGAGGAGAGACTGCCATGGGGCGGCCGGCGCTGGTGGAACTAGGGATTAGTGCAAAAGCGTTCCCGTGGCACTGCTACTATGCAGCGGAGGTGGAACACCATGGGGCTTTAGTCGGTGCAAGTCTGACATAACTCGTCCTTACCCCCGTGAGATGCCTACACATACCCGCGTAGGCATTCTCATTGCCATTGAAAAGGGTCTAAGGTTTTCTTCAAAACTCATATTTTTTAATAGAATTATCATCATCATTACAGCCCTTAAAATTTCCACTGTTAAACATAGGTCTCTCTCAAGGAATGCCACAAAGCACAGCCCTGAGAAACCTGCATCCATCGGCTTCTTGCATGTCTTATCAGGTCGTCACTCCATCAAGTGGGGAGCCACCCTACACTTAGCCTACGGGTACGAAGTTGCCACTCGAGAATATTGTTACACCATCGGTTGTCGGTTCTTCGGCTAGAAGAACCGACAACGGCTATATAGGCGGCCCATTGTCACTTCAGCTTACTAATCCGTTGGGCTATGTTGGTCACTCTGGTTTTACGGCGAATATCCTCATTTCTAAGTTTATCACGCAAAGATACCCCGAGCATAGTCCTCTCAATAGTTCACTGAGCAACCTTGAGATTCCTCATACGGCCAGAAGTGAAGAACCACGTTTCAGTTCCATAAGTCAACACTGGCAACACGCAGTGGTTGTTCAGTCTCGTTTTCAAGTTTCGATGTATACCTGATGAGAAGATGTGTCGTAATTTCCCGAACGCTGCTCAGCCGAGTTGAATCCGTTGACTGACCTCTCGGGTCAGTCAACGGATTCAACTCGAAGTTGGACTTACCTAGTTGGACTATTTGTCCCAAGTAAACATACTCGTTAACAACTTCGAGCTTAGTGCTTACAACTACTACCGACATAAGTGTGACATAGGTTGGACGTTACACATGATCTTTGTTTTGTCCATGTTCATCTCAAGACTATCCATTGGGAGGCATTATTGAGGTCATCGAGCATAATGCTTAGGTCCTCCAGCGATTCTGCCTTAAGACTATCGTTGGCAGATCGAAGGTGAGTGATGTACTCGCCATTGATGTTAATAATATATCCTTTCCAGTCCAGTAACTTGAAAATGTCTTCCAATGCAGCGGTGAAGAGTTTCGGGGATATAACATCACCCTGTCTTACAACTCTATGCAGTTTCGTACTCTGATTCTGTACTCGGATAGCTATTGTAGCCCTAATGTACAAACACTTCAGCACATCGATATACCGACAGTCAACTTCCACCGCTGAAGGGACTGCACTTAAACAGGCACCGCTGAAGGTACTGCAGCGCCGCCCAAATTTCGACGGAATCAAAGGCTTTCTCATAATCTACATACGAAATACGTAGTGGCAATTTGTACTCCTCGGTCTTCTGTACAATTTGTCGAAAGGAATCTATGTGTCTTGATGCCTTTTCCGAAACCGGTTTGTTCGAGAGACTGGCAGTTGTCGAGTCTGCGTACGAGAAGATTCGTAACGAATGTCAAAAACAGCACGTAGACGCGGCTCAGAAAGGAAATCGGTCTGTAGTTCTTCAAAAGAGCATTGTCGCCTTTCTTGGTAAACACTCATACAACACACATACTCCACGCATCCGGAGCAGTTCCACCACGGAGGACGGAACTAAAGAGCTTCTGAAGGACTTCAAGTACCGGTTTTCAACCCGCTTTCAGAAGTTCCGCTGTAATTCCATCCTCACCCGTGTACTTCCCGTTTTAAAGGTGCTGGAGAGCCATTCTAATCTCGCTCAGACTGACGTCTGGTATATCATCGGAATAGTGTCGCATAAGACTTGCTCTTGAATCGTTACTCACACTTTGTACAGCTGACTATAGAACCTCTCAATCTCACACAAAGTCACAGGGGTCCCGGAAACGATGCTGCCACATTCGTTCTTCAGCTTAGACAGTTGGCTCTTTCTGGTAGATAGATCTCTGGCAAACAGTGGTAGAGCCACACGGAAGCTTTTGCTGTCGCACGGATGGGCCGGCTCGAACCGGGGTGGTACCACGACCTCACAGAAAACCAGCGTGAAGTAGAGATTTATCTCTGCGTTTCGCTTGGTGAGTGCAGGTGGTCGGAGGCCCTTTTACTGGAAATGAGGCATTCCATCTTAGTCCCCACGGGTGACAACGCATCTACATTTTGATTTGTAATAGACGATAGATGTAGATGTCTATGGGCTGCAGCAACCACTTACCATCAGGTGGACTGTGTGCTCGTTTGTCACCCTTTTCCTTAAAAAAAAAAAAGAAAAAAGACTTGGGAGTCCCGGTACCGCTCGATCGCTTCTTCAATACGAGCAGTATTAAATATGCGTAAGTCCCGCCGCATGAATCTGGAGATCTCTCTGTTCAGTTGCCTGTACGCTGTCAAATCTACTGAAGACTGCAGCTTCATTTCCCGTCTAACAGCCATGAGAGTAAGAGCGTGATTGGAGAGTTTTTGCGTTCTTCTGCTTGTTAACAGACACGGTAATCCACAATCATCCTCTCTTCGGACCTCAGATAATTCTATAATATCCCCGCTGGAATAGACAAGTTGCGCTCATCTTGTCTATCTCTTCTCCAGGTGCAGGATCTTCTCGTCAGTCTTCAGGGTGCGTGCTTTGTATGTTGCCAGATTGAGTTGTATTAGGATTCAACCGAACATCCATCGGAGATTCTTAGCACCCACTGGTCTGCCGTTACCATGGTCACCACCGTAGCCAGGAATAACGGGGCCGCCGGAGACTGGGGGCCGTCTTTTTGTAACTTTAATCATGGGGGGTATATTACCATAGTTACCACGCTTGGCGAGCAGGTTGGCAACCGCAGTTTTTTTATTGTAATTTGCTCTTATCAGAAAGATACTGCTGCCCACCTTCTGCCTGAGTTTCCCTCTGTCGCCTGTTACAACACTCACAGGAAGATATGGGGTAGTGAGTATTTATATAGAATAACGAGAGATAAAAACTCTAAAAATTCCAAGACACCACACTCCGACTGGTTATAATTTAGAGAGTGTACAGTGCCTTGTGATTGCGACGAAAAGAAAAAGAAACCATACTCCTTAACAGTGTTTTTTTAGGTTTTTTTAAGTGTTCTGTGTGTCGTCAGAGGTTACATGCCCGAAAAATCTTTTGACTTCTGATAGTTAACAGTGTAGTGGAGGTGTAAGAATAGAATAAAATAGAATAGAATAGAATGATTTTTTATACAATATTGATTATTAGATAATACTTATTGAAAGTCATTTTTATTTACCACTGGTTCGGAAAATACCTCTGTCCTGGGAAGATCCAGCAAGAAACCCAGCGGGACTTTTTTTAAACAAATTGGTGGCGATCACCTTATTTCCAGGGGTTATTTTCATTCATGTATTCCTCGATATTATAATAAACCTTTTTGTACATTTTTTTTAATGAAACTTTTAAAGTTGCTTGTTCACAAACTTTGAACGTGTTCTGGGATTTTGTTGTAAAAGCGTATACATTGCCCCATAAATGAATTACTGATTTTGTGGAGTTTAGTAACTGGCATTACAAGCTTATGTTTGTTCCTAGTGTTTAAGGTATGAACATCCTTATTCTTATTAAAGCTATTTATATTTTTATGTACATACATTATATTTTCATAAATATATTGCGATGCCGAAGTTAATGTTTATTTCTTTAACTTTTTCTCTGAGGCACTCTTTACAATTTAGGTTATAATTCGCCCGTACGGCTCCCTTTTGCAAGATAAATATAGCATCAATATCAGTAGCATTACTCCATAGCAAAATTACGTAAGACATTACGCTATGAAAGTAACTAAAATACACTAATCTAGCTGTCCTAACATCTGTGAGACTTCTAATCTTTCTTACAGTATATGCTGCAGAACTAAGTCTGCTTGCTAATTTAGATATATGGGGGCCACATTGAAGTTTCGCGTCAATAGTAATACCAAAAAATACAGTGGTAACCACAAGACTCAACTTCCCCCCTTTTAAGAGCACAGAATATCCACTACCCCATATCGTCCCAAATGTGTCGTAAGAAGCGACAGAGAGATTATGAAATAGTAGACTAGATAATAACTCAAAGTAATAAAAAACTGCGGTTGCCAAAATATAAAAATTCAATTTATGAGGTGGTAGGACTCTTTCTACCTAGAAGTAGGAGGATAGGGATATTTAAGGGCATTCAATGATAACATTATCAGATTTTTCGATTAATTTATCTATTTTCTTATTTTTTATCTTCTCTTATCTGTTATCTTTGGTGGTAGGACTTTCATCCGCCCGTAGGTGGACGTACCTAAACGAAGTCACAAGTGTGTGCACTGCGAGAGCCAGAAAAGGACTAGTGAAATTCTGTAATGATTATAATGATCATGATCATGACTTCAATAATAATAATAAAAAAAACTAAAATAAATAAAAGAAACTTAATTATCATATAGTCCTACTCCCCTCGGTATCGTGCCAAGAACGCTGGCTGCGTTTCCCCGCTGAATGGCTATACTTGGCCTCTGAGCGAGAAAAGAGTTTGACTTAAATTCACTTTTTACTTCTACCACTGGTTCAGAAACCTCTACCCAAAGAAGAACTTTCGTTTCTTTTTTTAAAGTAACCTTCGACAACTTATTAAGATGTATAATTATAATTAAGAATCGTTTTAGAAACTACTTCACTGCAAACTCTTTACTCCCAGGTGTTATTATAAACCATATGTTCATTAATATTATTTTACCTAAGTTATAACCATTATTATACCATTTTTGTTTAATAAAAACTAAAACTTGGTATACACAAACCTTTTTTTGGGACTTTGTTGTAGAAACGTATTCATTGCCCCGTAGATAAATACGTGTGTGCAGATTTTCGTCTCTTCACTTTATTTTTATACGTAGTGTTGCAAAACGAAGCTTTTTTAAAGCTTTTGCTCTTTCAAAGGAGTAGAAATAAAGTTTAATCACTTTTGGTGGGATCTTTACTGCAGATTTTATTTATGTTTTTCGATGACTCAAACAATTTATTTTTATTATATCTAATAGAATACATACCACGTTGCATAGCTCTACCACGTTTTCTACGTGGTAGAGCCATGCTGCAGCTATATTATGGTAGTAGCACGAATGGGTCGGCTCGACCGGGGAAGGACCACGCTCTCACAGAAAACCAGCGTAAAATAGCAGCTTAACGCTGCTGTGTTTCGTATGGTGAGTGTAAAGAACCGGAGACCCTTTTTACTGGCAAAAAGCCATTCCATCTTAGTCCTCACGGGTGACAACGCATCTGCATCTTTAGTCTTTATTGAGGATAGATGTAGATGTCTATGGGTCACAGTAACCACTTACCATCAGGTGGATTGTGTGCTCGTTTGTTACCCGATCCTATAAAAAAATACCAGTCAGCGATTTTCCACTGGATATAGAGTGGCGACCTTGACAGTTTTTGGGGAATTAAGTAAGGCATATGTTGAGCATTAGACTTGTGAATTGACTATTACGTAGCATAAGCAAAAACTTAACTTTTGAAATTTTGGATTTACTTTGGGATTTGTCTTGCATTGTTACATTTCGATGTAATTGAACTCTCAGATTTAAATAAAACTAATTTTTACGGATTTTATGGCGTTTAATTTAACTTTTTATTTCCTGACATTTCGGGTGCTTTAAAGCACCCACGATCACGGGAGGGGGGACTCAGGTGTTAGACGTACCTATGTCATAGTTAGCCCGGCTCTCAGATTTTGATGTAAAGACTGAATATTATCAACAGTAACTACACTCAGCGACAACAGCCAAGGCGTGTGAATAAAAATATTTGAGGAATAGTTGTAGGGTAGAACGAAGCTTCCTGACCGATATACAGAGACGCTTTTACAACATTTTGTGATTTCATGATTTTGTTAGTATTTATTATACATTTTCTTCTGATTATTTTTTCGTTGTACTTGCAAAAATGGCCACATGAAATATGACTAATATTATTTTTAAAGTTTTTCTTACTAGCAATATTAAAGCGTTACTTTAGTTCCAACTGGTTTGTACCTTAAGTTCTATACTATAATATAATCATTATCATTTTTAGTTCTAAAGGATGCCAATGATTTCCATTTCACCTTTTATAATATGTATATGGGAAAAAAAAACAATTAATGTCAATTAAAACCTTTTTTATTCATTTTATTAAATTTGTGACATTTAATAACATATCGTGTTTTAAAAATTTAATTTATTAAGATTATATACAAACTTAGTAACCTAGGTTTAGTATTTAATTTTGAATTATTACTAAAAAATATTCACAGCCGTTTTTTTAACCTAAAAATTATCGTAAAAAAGAAAGACATTTTAATGTAAATGCAATTTTTAAATAAGATGCTTATGACTTAATAATATTTTACTGTTTTTTTAGAACCGTCTGTGCCTTTTTATTTTTTACAAAGTATCTTCCTACATTATTTAAACAAATAAACATTATTTAAAACACTATAAACTTTTTGTAATTTTAAATAATATTTATTTTTAACATAAATCATTAACGATAGACGATACTGATATGGTTAACAAAAATCTATTCTAAATAATATTTTATTACAAAATGTGCAAATATAATTTGCATTTAACATAGAATAAATAATTTACAAAAAATATTTTACAGAATTTAAGAATAAAACTACAACAAATATCGTACAATATTTTATTTTTATATTATTATTTAAACAAACAACAAACTACAAGCGAGTCGACGTGATAGTAAAAGGGTTTTGTAGCTTCTACATCTGGCACCAGATTCAAAGGAAGTAAGCCACAGATAAGTAAGTCACCCTTAAGAAATAAGATGAAAAGGCTAGTAAATTATTATACTGGCATTCTACACCTGCATGTCTTATGAATGAGATATTTCGTGGGTATATGAAGTTTGCTAACACATACTGCAGCTACACGGTGCTCTCAGAAATGAGAGTAAACCTGTGTCCAACAGTAAGACATACATATTGCTAGCCTAACCTTACTTAACCTAGCTTAACAATATTGGATGCACTGGTGGGTCGTGAGTTGTCTTTTGAATGAGATGTTTCGTGGGTATATGGAGTTTACTAACACATACTGGAGGAACACGGTGCTCTCAGAAATAAGATCAAACCTGCGTCCAAAAATAGGATGTACGTATGCTATCCTAACCTTACTTAACCTAGCTTAACAATATTGGATGCACTGGTGGGTCGTGAGTTGTCTTATGAATGAAATGTTTCGTGGGTATATGAAGTTTTCTAACACACAATGGAGCTACACGCTGCTCTCAAAAATGAGTGCAAACCTGTGTCCAACAGAAGGACGTACATATGCTAGCCTAACATTACTTAACCTAGCTTAACAATATTGGATGCACTGGTGGGTCGTGAGTTGTTTTACCAACCCAGATCTTGGGTGGAAAAAGAACTCTACTTACTAGTAATTTAGTTAGCGTGTTTTAAAAAACAATCATTTTATCAGACCATCATGTATATATTCTAAATAACTGAGTGTGATATCTTAATATTTATCTTTTTTTGTAATATTATAACAAATACAAAGAATTAACTAAAGCTAATATAACATTTCTCAATCAACAATAGTGATAATAAAAATATAACATTAATAAAACAATAAATAGATAATATTGGCACCCCGGCCCAATTTCTTTAATAGACCGAAATTATTCATGTAATAAACAATATAGCTCAACATAAAATCCTAAAAACCTAAATTTAAATTCAAATTTAACTGATAATCCCAATAGTCTCGACGTCTTTGGGATAATAGAAATTGTTCTTTCTCATCGGAATAGACGATATCTGCTGATCTACTGGCACCCTTGTATCGTACAGTGACGGAGACTGGAAGATAATACCGAAGGTCCCCACGAAGCACGCGATGGTAAACAACCATAGGAAGAAGCGGTCGAGTACCATGGACATAAACTTCCAATCTTCAACTACCTGCAAAAATATTATAATATTTTCTTTTAACAAAATGTGTCAAGGATGTCATTCTCCTATATGAAAAAACTACGGTTCTCTCAGTCTTGCTCCTCCTTTTCTCTCTTTCTCTATCTAATAAATTGTCTCACAAAACTATATGGAACACTCCTCAGTTGTATTTTCTTTAATTTATTTATAGAGCCTAAGATTATGAGGTAAAATGAAATTTGACATCATAAAAAGATTCATCCCTTAAGTTTCATTAACGTTTGATCTAGGCACAGAAAAATATATCATATGCGATAGATCCATCTTTACCTATCTTAGCGTAAAATTTAACACTGCTGTGTTTCGCATGGTGACTGTAGAGAACCGGAGACCCTTTTTACTGGAAAAGCGGCATTCCATCTTAGTCCTCACGGGTGACAACGCATCTGCATTTTGATTCGCAAATGAGGATAGATTTAGATGTCTATGGGCAATATCAACATCACATACTTGACACATTACATTGGACAACATCTTATAAAAAAAAATCTTGTATTTTAAGCAGATATAAAATCTCCCGGTCTCATTTTGGTTTGGAACTTCTAGGTCCCTGTTCAAGTGGGACTTATAAAAAAGTGATGTTGCAACTTCTCCTCATGTCTAGCATGTTGTAAAAGACGACTAATGGAATATTTTGCTTGTGAATGTATAGGCAATGGGCTAGACAGACATCTATCACTTTTTTCACAATTTACCATCTAAACCCATATTTTTTTCTAAACGTGGTCCGAGTAGCTCACTGCTCTTTAGACACTGCCTACTTCATCGGTGATCACATGCGTAACGCTTTGTACTCGTATATATTTGTAAAATCACCTATCAGCTATAAGAAGTAGCGTCAAAGGTGAGGTGTAGTACCTCTCCACTTTACGCGCGAGATGTGCGATTTCAGTTTACTGGTTCTACATAAATATATTTTATGTTCACCTCCGCTCAACTAAACAATTACTAATATAGCACGCCACATAACGCGAAGCGTTATATGTTATACTCTCGACATGTCAAGGTCAAGCAATTTTGTGTTCTTAAAATGCTTCTATGATGACTATATTGCACTTATACGATAATATGAGTAGCCGTATATCAAGAAAACACTCTAACTAAGCCATCTTATATTTTCTAAATCATTTTATATTGCTACTTTGAAAACAAATGGCTTGAACAAAAAATTTACGTGGAAGTCCGGATGTTGATTTTGTACGTCACGATAACTCCCGAAAAAATTGACGAGTCGCGACCGGGCTTTTTATACGCTTCAGAATGACATCAACTGGTTTCTTATATCATATCAATGGCCTAGTACGCGTAATTAGTTAATAAAATAATTTTAAACTTTTATAAGTTTTACTGCTATTAAAAATTTAAAGGCGCTGTCATATCTTTTTTTTCATTTGATAGAGAAAGGCCAAATATACAATACAGCCTATATCGATTTTAAGCTTTGTGTAATCGATTTATTTTGGTAAACTTTTTTCCCTGTAGGTAACACTACCTGTTAGAATAATAGAGCGCTAAATTTAATACACGTAAATAATATATTTTAAAAGTTAGGAATACAATTTTTTTTTCTGCCGACTTCCAAAAAGGCGACGGTACTCAATTCGAGTCTAAGTTTTTTTTTATGTGTGTTACCTTATAACTTTGTACTGGGTGAACCGATTTCGATGATTCTTTTTTTATATGAAAGCTGATAGTTCTCGTGTATTCCCATATGAATTTGATCAAGGTCCGACCAATAGTTTTTGAGTTATTCTTAAATAACTTATATTGAAGTCGGCTGTACAAAATTTTTAATTTTAAATTATTCATCAAAATTAAATGACTCGCTCATGAACCGTGCACTTTATTATTTTCCAAACTATTTCTATATATGCACATAACATATCACACATATTTCTAATGTCTTTGTACTATAATATGTACGAGGACCTTTTAATTCTGGTCATTTATGAAAATGTTCGCGTCATTGCCTAGTCATTACTTCCCCGTCTTCACTATACGATAACTACGCAGCATTGCATTAATATGAGAGAAAGCCCGTGAATGAGCAGGCAATTATACCTTTGTCCTTAATTACAACTTAATGATAACCATAAGAAAAATTGTGTGTCGCATTTATGTTATTTATTTCTTATATTTAATGATCTAACTAAACCGCGTCTACGTGCTGTTTTCGAGTCATTACGAATCGTCTCGCATGCAGACTCGACTACTTCCAGCCTCCCGAATAAGCCGGTTTCTGAAAATAGGTCACATATATACCCTTCGGCAATTTGTACAGAATTGCGAGGAGTGCAATTTGCCACTATGTCTGGCGTATGTGGACTATGAGAAAGCCTTTGGATTCCGTCGAAATTTTGGGGCAGCCCCTTCAGCGGTGTCAAGTTGACTGTCGGTATATCGAAGCGCTGAAGTGTTTGTACCGTAAGGCTACGATAGCTATCCGAGTACAGAACGAGAGTACGAAAACTATCCAACTGCAGAGAGGTGTAAGACAAGGTGACGTTATATCCCCGAAACTCTTCACCGCTGCATTGGAAGACGTTTTCAAGCTTCTGGACTGGAAAGAATACGGTCGTCTTCACTCACCTACGATTTACCGACGATATAGTCCTTATGGCAGAATCGCTGGAGGATCTAAGCACTATGCTCAATGACCTCAAAAGTGCCTCCCAACGGATAGGTCTTAAGATGAACATGGACAAAACAAAGATCATGTACATCATCCACGTCACACCTATGCCAGTAGTTGTTGGGAGCAATAAGCTCGAAATCGTTGACCTGGGACAAATAGTCCGACTATGTAAATCCAACTTCGGCCGAGATGTCAATCGACCGATTCAACTCGGCTGGGCAGCGTTCGGGAAATTGCGGCACATCTTCTCGTCAGGTATACCTCAAAACTTGAAAACGAGACTGTACAACCAGTGCGTGTTGCCAGTGACGACTTATGGAACTGAGACGTGGTCTTACACTGCTGGACGTATGAGCGCATAGCTCAGCAAGCAATGAGAGGCCTATGCCCTGAGTCTCTCTGCGTGATAAACTTAGAAATGAGGATATCCGCAGTAGAACCAGAGTGACCGACATAGCCCAACGGATTAGTAACCTGAAGTGGCAATGGGCCGGCCATATAGGTCGAAGAACCGACAACCGATGGGGAAAAAAGGTTCTCGAGTGGCGGCCTCGTACTGGCGGACGAACTGTAGAGTGTCCTTCCACTAGATGTTGTGACGACCTGGTAATACATGCAGGATGTCGATGGGTGCAAGTGGCTCAGGATCGTGCTTTGTGGCATTCTTTGGGGGAGGCCTATGTTCAGTAGTGGACTTGTGGAGTCCTGTACTAAAGATAATAGTGAAGTTTTTGACAGTTTATGCCCGCCATATTTATTTTATGTCATGTGATGATGGTGGAAGAGAATCCATTCCATTTAGTCGTATATTAAAGATGCTAGAAAGACGCCATGGTTTCCTATAGACGTGATATAACACTGCCACTTGCGCCAAGCGTAAAATACCCAGCAGGCTAACCAAATCGACTAATACATTCACTAACGCTAATCGAAAACAATAAAATTAATATAAATTATGTTAACGCGTAAGATGTACGACGTTCTAAATAGTTGAGGAGGAGGGTGTAACATATTATATACTAATCGAGTGAATTAACAGCAAGTAATATATATATATATATAAGCCACACATTATGTGAATATGGGATAAATTTTCAAGAACAGTGTACCAGCTAGCTTATTGCTGGCAGTAGAATTAAAGAGGTTGTCGCATTTGCTAGGTTGTGGCAATGGCCCGGCCATATAGCTCAAAGAACTGACAACCAACGGGGAAGAAGGGTTCTCAAGCAGCAGCCTCGTACCGGTAAGCGAAATCGACGCACTAGATGTTACTCGATATATATATTTTTGCAATATATAATACTGAAATACATACATTTCAATTATTTAACAAAAATAGGATGTTTAACCTACCTCATTATCTTTATCAGCATCTTTGATATGTTGAGCTATGAATCGGACGCTCTGTAACGCAGCCGCCACTTCCGGGGAAAGATGACGAGGCAACATGTTCTCTGATTCGGTCACTAGTAATTACAAGACGAAATTTTAATTTATAATTAATACATAATCTGTTTCAATTATAATTATAGTAGCTTAGTAGATTTTCCAACCACAAAAATATATAAAATAATAAATTTATTTTGTAGTAACTGTGAATATAGAAATATTGAAAAAAGTATTTTCAAATATTAAGCAAATACTACACTATACAATAAACATTACTTATTTATTTTTCAAAACGTTTTCATAATTGTTTGTAAAGTTTTTTGCAGACATTATAAGATATTTATTATGCATCTGAGATTTTACTAACAATCTATGAGTATATCTATATATATTAATCTTATATATATCCCCAACTTGCATTCTTTTTTTTTTCAAGGAATTATATTACATTATAATAACTCCATCCCACTTTAGGGCGTAACACGTCCATAGTTTTGCCTCACTAATATAATTTTTTTGCCTTTCAACACGCTACTGGTGTACTATAAATTCAAAAATATTGACACCACATTAAACAAATGCTATTTTAATTACCTTCGTAATGATCCTTATAAATATATGAATTATTACCACTATTAAAATATTTTTAACAGTGGTAGAGCCACGCGGCAGCTTTTGCTGTCGCACGGATGGGCCGGCTCGAACCGGGGTGGTACCACGACCTCACAGAAAACCAGCGTGAAGTAGAGGTTTACCTCTGCGTTTCGCTTGGTGAGTGCAGGTGGCCGGAGGCCCTTTTTACTGGAAATGAGGCATTCCATCTTAGTCCTCACGGGTGATAACGCATCTACATTTTGATTTGTAATAGAGGATAGATGTAGATGTCTATGGGCCGCAGCAACCACTTACCATCAGGTGGACTGTGTGCTCTTTTGTCACCCTTATCCTATAAAAAAAAATATATATGAATTAAATACTAACCAGAAGGTCGTTGGTGAGCACCGGCTCCAAGCATGTCATCTTCCGGAGCAGGTGACTTACGGTAGTCACCGTTGTCACACTTACTATCACCAAACGCATCAGTGAGGCTATCTCTACTGAAATTAAATGAAATCAGTTATCTTTATCTTTCCATATTATTCATAGAATACATTCCGGAAAAAAGAATATACAGGGTTATTTCTCAAAGTGTAGCCAAATTTTATATTTAAGTTCGAACATATAAATAATGATATGACGTTATTGCAATTTTTGAAAACACGAGTAACGAAGGCTTCTACTATTATTTTGAATTATCTCAAATTGAATGTGATTTCTTAATTACGCTCCCGTTGGCCTCTCTCGTTGCTGGGATGATTTGCCTAATTCGCAGGCGGACGGAGAGGACAGGACAGGATCACAGTATCAGACATTGCCCACCTTTGGATCTGCTACCCGTAGCCAGTAGTATATTCAGCATTTTACGTTATAAATTTTATTTCTCATTTCCCATAGTCGAAACTTAAGCCGCGTATCGATTATGCGCTCCAATAGGTCGAACATTGGAGCTCCGCTATCTTAGCACTTCATGTGCGGAATTTCGATTGACCAATTATACCATCTGAAAGGTCAGAAATTGGTCATAAAATGTCAGTTGGTCTTATTAATTGGTCAGCGTTAGATATTTTTTATTAAGGTTAAAGATTTTCTAGGTCATTAAAAAATTTTAGCACCTCATTCACGAAAAAAATAAAGAAATTCCACCTACGCGCAATCGAGAAGCATTCGCTGATAATTGGTTAGTTGATATAAATATTTGGTCTGATTAATTTAATATTTAAAAAAATTAAATAAGTTGTCATTGTCGTAACGCGCATGCTTTGGGACGGTTAATTGGTAGTGCAGTGCGCATTTACAAAATATTATACTTATTTATATAAGCTGACCAATTATCAGCGAACGCTTCTCGATCGCGCATAGGTGGAATTTTTCATTTATTTCGCGAATGAGGTGCCAAAATTTCTTAATGACCTTGAAAAACTTTAACCCTTAATAAAAAAAAATCTAACGCTGACCAATTAATAAAACCAACTGATCTTTTATGACCAATTTCTGACCTTTCAGATTTTATAACTGGTCAATCTAAATTCCGCACACGAGGTGCTAAGATCGCGAAGCTGAACATTGGCGCCCGTTCCAGTCGCGTGAAATGGATACCGCCTTGGACCACGCGCCAAATTGTTCATTGGAACACTCAAATGTGGAGCCGGCCGTTCCATCAAAACGTTACCACAACACTAGGATTATCTCCTGTATCGTGTATGCAGTGTATAAACATAAATTGCACAAGGACAAATATCCAGACCTGGAACAATTCCAATACTTGTTCCTTGCGGGATTCGAACCCTCAGCCTCAAGCGCTGCTTAGCCACTGCGCCGAATGCTCTTACGAAAGCTTCAGTAAGCCTTAAATTACTCTTTAGAAATTTGTAAGCAAAAATGCAACAAGCATTTCGTACAGTAAATATTTTTTAAAAGTGCAATTCGAATAACAATCTCAGTTCGTGAAAACAAAAATGAAATAGATAAAAGGTAATCTTTCTGAAAAATAAAACGCAGATACAAAATGTTGAAATGAGTTTTTCGCGTGCATATTCACTCAGCGATCCGCATCAGAGCATTGTTGCGTCAAATAAACGATTGTTACCTACGGGTATTAAGCATTTGAAAACGATCAACCGAATTTAAAAATCAATTGTTGATTGAATTTTTAGCGTAGTTTTTATAATACTGATCTCCATTTCACTATACGTTAAGGAACACTTGTGCTTTGCGAGTTTACAAAAATAATACGTTTATCATAATCATGGAGTATAAGTGTGTCATGTCATGTCTATTATGATTTATGGAATAAATATTTGATAATAAATTTAAAAAATTCTAAAAGTTCATTTTAGATATTATATTTTGTAAATAAGGCAATCAAGGCTTATAGTGCAATATTTTTATAAAGATTAAATTCTCCAAAATTTTTCATAACATATTTCGTTACTTTTATACATAGGTTATAAGTATTTGCGCTGTAAACTTGTTACTGTTATCTATTTACATTACATATCTCATCATCATCATCATTACAGCCTTTCATAAGTCCACTGCTGAACATAGGCCTCCCCCAAGGAATGCCACAAAGCACGGTCCTGAGCCACCTGCATCCATCGACTTCCTGCATGTTTTACCAGGTCGTCACTCCATCTCGTGGGGGTCGCCCTACACTTCTGAAGGACTTCAAGTACCGGTTTTCCAACCGCTTTCAGAAGCTCCGCTGTAATTCCATCCTCGCCTGGGGCCTTGTCGTTTTTAAGATGCTGGAGAGCCATTCTAATCTTGCTTAGACTGACGTCCGGGATATCTTCGGAATAGTGTCGGATAAGACTCGCTCTTGAGTCGTTACTCACACTTGCGTGTGGTTCCAACGATGACGTGTACATATCTAACAAAATGTAATATCACATTGTGTGCACATGTTTTGGAACACCATCCACATCCAGATCGTAATTTTGCACTTATTATCAAAGAGAATATAATCACTACGTTTACTTATTATGTTCGTGTGTATTCATGTTTTGATGTTGTTCTGTTTTGTGTGCCTAAATAAATAAATTAAGTATGCCCAACTTTTACTGATGTTTTGATATTTGTCTATAATTTTCATCTACGGCCGTAAGCAGGGAAGAACGTGTTTAGTGACAGCACCGCGGTTGGAGCTGCCTAACGTGCCTACACCGGATAATGTTAACATGGATGATCATGCGTTTTAATTAACCTGTGCTACAATACACTTAAGAAACAGATTCTTATTTATATGTTGTGTAATTTTGAAGAATATATGTTTAGCGTCACGGAGGATATATTTGTAAAGTACAAAAATAATGTTTTGGTTTTAGGAGATTTTAATCTATATTCAGCCAATCAAGATGTTTGTAATTATTTTGAGTATTTTATGTCCTTCTGTGAATTCATCCAGGGCAGTAGTGTAGAGATTTCATGGGCAGGCAGTTAGACTTAGTATTAGAGGCAGTGGTATAACAGGTGTGATATCAGTGCGAGAGACTGAGGGTTTACAACCGTTAGATGATTGTCATCCACCATTGATAGTCTGCCTCTCAGATTTGAACTGCCTGACTGATTTTGAAGAAGACGCTACGACGGACAACAAATGCTCAGATGACCAGAAACAATGGAATTTTTCTAAGGCAGACTTCAGTTTGTTATGCAGTAGTATTTCTATGATTGAGTGGAGTGAACTATACACAATTTTTGATTTAGAGGTGGCTCTAGAATATTTCTATCGTACTATAAAAAATATATTAGATAAATGTGTTCCTGTTAAAAAGCATGAGTTCGCAAACAGTAGGTATAGTTACCCACAATGGTATTCAATGGAGGTCATTCGCGAAATACAACTTAAATACAAGTTATATAAAAAATATAAGACCAGTGGGTCGAACGATGACTATCATGCTTTTTCGTAGTGTCGAGCGCGAGTAAAAAAAGCAATTAATGAAGCTCACAGTATTTACCAGGAGGGAGTGCAGAATAGTCTTGTAAAAGATCCAAAGGGGTTCTGGACTTTCGTGAAAAATAAACGAGGGGGTATTAATAAAAATAAATTAATTAAGGATGGGCGTTACTTATAAGAGAGCGAATGTGCAAATGAATTAGCGGCATATTTTGACTCGGTGTATAACTCGGAACCTGCCGTGTTGGACGTGGCGGCAGCGGCAAGCGCGGCTTGCGCGCCGGGTGGCGACTACGCGCATCGTGTGTACCTCAACGACCTGAGCCTTGCCGACGTGCTGACGCACTGGCCAAGCTCAAGCCCAAACACTCCACAGGTCCAGACGGTATACCTCCGTTTATTGTTAGAGATTGTCGTGGGGCATTCGAGACCCCGTTTTTCCATATATTTAATATCTGTCTGAACAGTGAATTTTTTCCTAATAGATGGAAGTTAACCAGGGTGGTGAAAGTACCCAAAGGCAGTGGCGGTACAAAAGTTTCGGAATATAGACCAGTGGCATTTCTGTGTACGTTGTCAAAGGTTTTTGAGTCAGCACTACACCACTCACTATATACGCACATTCGGACTTTCGGACGCGCAACATGGATTTCTCCCGGCGCGTAACACCGGCAGTAATCTGCTTCATTTGATGTCGGAGGTGGTACCAGCAGTGGATTCTGGGGCACAGTTGGAAGTCGCATACCTTGACTTCCATAAGGCGTTTGACACTGTCGACAATTATATCTTACTCATGAAACTGGCGCAGGCAGGCTGTATGCCGAAAATATTGTCATTTTTCGCCAGTTACATGAGAAACAGGAACCAATTTGTAGACTGGGCTGGTCAACTGTCAAAACTATATCTTATCAGGCCAGGAGTGAGTCAAGGTAGCAATTGGGGCCTCCTGAAATTTGTCCTAATTATTAACGACTAATCCGATGTTGTATGGCAATCAACATGTCTTCTATTTGCGGATGACCTAAAATTGGTACCAATAGTTAGGGACTCAGCTGACTGTGACAAACTGCAGGCGGACATTGACAGAGTAGTACAACGGAGTCATAGGGAGGAATAAGTTAAATTTTAAACACTTTCAAATACTCAGTCATATTGTTCACCCATTCACGCCAGCCTCACACATACAAAAATAATATAGACGGAGTAGTCTTGCAGCGGGTAACAGAGGTAAAAGACCTTGGAGTTCAGGTCTCTCCGGGTCGTCGTCGATGGCTGCTCATCCAATCCTATGGAGACTAACGCCGGTGTTCCTCAGGGGTGCGTTCTCTCCGCAACTCTCTTCCTGCTGCATATTAATGATCTGCTTATGCGCGGTATTTATGGGTATGCAGACGATAGCACAGTTGTGGAGAAATACCAACCAAGTCCTCGCGCCAGTAGGGATCAAATCCAGTCCGAAAGAGAAGCTATGGTAGGACGTGAGAATCTCACACTGCAGGCAGTCTCCGAATGGGGCGATGCCAATCTTGTGAAATTCAACGCCTCAAAAACACAAGCGTGTCTCTTCACTGCAAAAAGGAACCAGCTTACCTTGGCTCCTTCTTTCCGAAATGTATCACTGGAATATACCGACCGCTTTCAGTTGTTAGGGTTGGAGATATCCTCAAATCTGCACTTCAGGCGATTCATTTAGTCCAAGGCCAAAGCAGCTGCAAGGAAGCTGGGAGTCCTTGCAAAGGTACGACGATACTTTACGCCGGGATAGCTGCTTATTTTATATAAAACCCAAGTCCGGTCATGCATGGATTATTGCTGTCATATATGGGCTGTTGCTGCAAAATGCCACCTAGCAGCTTTGGACTCAATGGAAAGGCGTGCTAAGAGGCTTATTGGTGACCTGAATTTGGTTAAAACCAATTTTACCAGCCTCGAACACGGTCGCAAAGTAGCCAGCCTTTCGGTTTTCTACAGGATGCATTCTGGAGAGTGTGCGCAGGAATTGCATAAGTTAATTCCTCCCTCACCCTTCCACCATCGGACAACCAGACGTTCGGCTAGTCTCCATCCTTTCATTGTTGGCTTACCACGTATTCGAACTAAACGGTTCGCCACGTCGTTCATTATGCGTACAGCAAAAGAGTGAAATTAATTGCCAACATCTATCTTTCAAACCGATTACAGTGTGAGTGTCTTCAAGGCAAGAATGAACAGACTTTTGTTAAGTCAGTGAGCTTTACCATCTTAGGCTACATCACCACTTACCATCAGGTGGGATCGAAGATAAGCGCTGGCTTAGTAGAATATATTAAAAAAAACTTTACTTAAACACATCCGGCATGGAGCACCCACACCTGTCTAACAGCGGGATGGTCGGCGGTGTGTTCCCCCGTCATCTAGAATCGAGTTAAACGCAAAGAGAGAGCCTAACAGATCGGCTTTCTCCTTTGCGGCAATGGCCAGTGAGTCATCCTCTCTGTGCAGAGCAGCCTTGGCGAGAGACCAGAATGCACGAGTTCCCAAAGGAAGGTGAACTAGCTTCTCGCCAATTCTGCCGATGTGCTCAGACTTTGCCTTGGCAATGACTCTTTTGGCGCTGGTGTTTACATCCCGAGACGGTGATGCGTCAGTCCAGGCCCCGTAGCACTCCTGTTAATAGCGTGCGCATGCTGCAGAACTAAGTCTGCCTGCTATTTAATATATATGGGGCCCCATTGAAGCTTCGTGTCAATAGTAATACCGAGAAAAACAGTGGTATCCACAAGACTCAACTCTTCCCCATTTAAGAGCACATTCAAATACCAGAATGTTTAAAATTAGATATTGTAAATGTAATTTATTTTGTACTGTTTTAAAAGAAAGATGTTGGTGTTGATTGATGAGATTGAGATTGCCTCATCAGATTGATAAATAATGTTACGCTACCAACATACGGCACTTTTCCTTATTTATCTATTGTCCATCCATTACATTACTGAGTTCTTTCCGATCGGCTTAACTCACTGGCACTGCGTAGAGATGTTGCATCTTTTTGCGTATTTTATCGCATGTACCACGGGTAGTGCTCTGAGGAATTGTTTGGACTAATTTCAGCCGCTCAATTTCTCCATCGCACATCGTGACAAAACTCGCGATACCATCCACACCATCTGGATGATTGGCGGTCCACCACTGTGTGATTTAGAAGATGTGTTCTTCGTCGCACAACTTCCCTGTAGAATCGATTACCACCAGCGATTTTTCCGGACCGATACGACTTAGGGACCTTCAAGAAAAGAGTCTACTCCTTTTTAAAAGGCCGGCAACGCATCTGCAATTCCCCTGGTGTTGCAGTTGTTCATAGGTGGCGGTAGTTACTTACCATCAGGTGAGCCGCATGCTCGTTTGCCCCCTCTCCTATAAAAAAAATTACAGCCCACTGCTGAACTTAGGCTTCCCTAATATAGATTGCCTCATCAGATTGACAACCGCAGATACGGTGATAGATTATATTACGCGGCCACCATACGGCACTTTTGCTTAGTTATCTGTTATCCATCCATTACAGCCCACTGCTGAACTGAACTGGGAAGCCTATCCCGCATAGAGATTGCCTGATCGGGTTGGCAACCGCAGTTTTTTTATTATTGTGAATTGTTATCAGGAAGATGATGCTGCCCATGTCCTGTTCCATTTTCCCTCTTTCGCCTCTTACGACACGCTCAGGACGATATGGAATACTGAATATTCTTACACCCACCACACAGTTATCTGTTATGAAATTTGGAAAATTTCCTAAGAAATCATATTTACAAGCCTACATTTCCTATAATGGTTTGCCTATATCGATTTAACGCATGTCTAAATTCTTAAACAGTTGCGTAAATAACTTTACATTTGGGCCGTAAAATATTCCCGTTTATACAGCGCCCTAAAACTCGTTTTACGATAAATAAAATTATGTCCTGAAATACGTCACGGTAGATAAATTAAATTGACTGGAATGGATGTGAAGCTATTTATTACTGTCGGCATTTCTTTAAAAGCTATTAAAACAGTCTCTTTTAGCTTTTTATGCGGAGCAAACCCCAAGCCCAAAAAAGGGTAATATTTTAGCTAGTTGTTGTGTTTCCGTGTATATCCGCGTGTAGTAGTATATATCCGTGTGTAAAATAGAACAGAATAGAATAACTTTTATGCACTATTGATTACAAGTTATTCTTATTGCAAGTGATTTTTTTACTTTATCACTGGTTCGGAAATACGCCTCAGTCCTGGGAAGAACCAGCAAGAAAGCCAGCGGGATTTTTTTTTAAATAAATTTTACACTATATGTGGTTACAAACTATATACAAAATTTATTTTAGAAACAGCTTGGAAGCGACCACCTCATTCATATAGTAGTGTATATCCGTGTCAAGTAGTATATATCCGTTTCTATGTTCAGCCGTTACACTTAAAGATGTTATTGGAGGAAGTATATCTTAATCAATTTATCACAATTGCGCTGGTAAGAAAGAGTTTAATATAACCCTCTTAAATATGATATCACCATAATATAATATAACGTGAAACAATAGAAAGCTATCTATAACCGCAACAAAGATATTGCCAAGTGTGGCGCAAAATCTGGCATTCAGTAATCCTTACCGAGCCCTATTAATTAGACATGGGACGAGTACTCGGTTTGGATTCGGTACTCGGCGGATTCGGCCTTTTTTTAGGGTTCGGCCGAGCACCGAGTATTAATGGCCGAGTTCCGAGTACTCGACCTTAATTATATTCCAGAGAAAAATAAAGACAAAAAGCCAGTTTTTATCATCATTATTATTATAATAGACACATTAAAACATCAGGAACATGAGAAGCAACCGAAATATTTAGAACGTACATATGAATCTATAATAGAAATTATTATTAATAATATATAAAATTTAAGAGAGGAAGATCAATAATTTTTCTAGATGTTTTCCGATAAAATGATTTCTATAAGCAGTCATTTTCGCGCCAAGTAACGAAAACTATCTCTCGAACATGAAATCATGATGTCTCATTTGACAAGTAATCAGTAATCACTCATCAACAGTATTCGTGCGTGTGTGACTGATCGAGTACCGATACAAGTACTTTTCTTCGATACTACTTGGTACTAAGTTTTATAGTATCGATACCGAAAGTACTTGGTATAGAAAGAAAAGTATCGAGTAACTACTTGTATTTACTCGTATCGTTCCATCTCTAACTCTGTGTAAGGTAAATAACCACACGCCGTTCGCTACCGCGGTTTTTTAAAGCCGAGTATTCGGCCGAGTACTCAGTCCAATCTAGGCCGATTATTACATTCATTACAAATATTGTAGTAGTATTCACTACAAATTTCTCCAACGCAATACCTTTTCTACATTACATATTCTATGCCTTCAGCTTCCACTCTCAGCAGCGCGAACACGGTGCCATGCTTCATACTAAACGATATCACCGTAATAAATAGCAGGCTTACTACCGAAATTGTTTTCAAATTCGATTCGGCTTTCGATTCAAACTGACATTGTTTCTTACTGATTTTAAAAGCCTACCCAGTTTTCCTGCATTAGATCCAAAGCAATGAGGGCATCCACGACTTTGTCTGCCACCAGGGCGGCGCCACCTTACAGTGAGGTAAAATATTTGACAGATTTCATAGCGGGAACGATAATTTCTTAGGAAAATGTAATTCTTATGGTTTCTTTTTGCATTATTAGTTATATTTTATATTAATTACATTAGAAATGAATAAACCAAACTATAAATATAACTAAAAGCCGATTTTTAAAAAAAAAGTTATAAAGTGCAAAAAATTTAAAATTAAAATCACTGACGCATTGTGTTGTGTATTAATATAATAGTCTAGATAATGATAAACTATTATTTAAAACGAATTTGTCAATTAACTGACATTGTGTAACAATAAACTTTACCTCAGTTACTAATAGCGACATCTGGTGAGTGGAAGATTATTAGCCCTCATTTGAATCGAGAAAAACAATCGAGTTACAATCAAGCGTTATAAGCGCCTGTAGGCAAATACAAACCGATATTATTTTTATCCGGAGATAATTTTTTGAAAATGAAAATATTTACTTTTTAAACATTTTTATTACATTAAGAGGATAAACTTATCTAATGGCAGTCAGCTGAAGACTTTCGTTCTGATAATTCCAATTTGAACTATTCGATTCTGCGCTAGCAACGGTTTTGAGAGTACGAAATTTCGAACTCAAGAACCTTGAGTTGGAATAAAATTCAATTGATTCAGCACTCGATTCCTGGCCTCTTTAATCTCTATTTTATGAAGCATATCCTTTCTTATATCATCATACAGAGGACAGTACTACATAACTTCATGAATGTTCTCATCGTCCATATCCTGAGAACAGACTCTAATGGTGGTGGCATTTAGTAGGTGGTAGAGCTACGTCGCAATGTATCATGGCTGCAACACGAAGAGTCGACTTGACCAGGGAATGACCATATAACATAGAAGAAATGAAATAGTGAAAATAGTTAAACGCACCATAATCCTGTTTCGTTTCGTATGAGTGATGAAAGGCGGGGACTTTTTTTCATGTAAAACGGCATTGTAATTTAATACTCATGGGAAACAACGCATCTATGTTGTCACCTCTAAGCACTAAAATGGAATGCCTAGTTACTTGTAGAAAGCCTGTACTGACTCACTATACCCTTCAGACCGATAACAGCTTTACGCCCACTGCCATCTAGCGGCAGTAATAGCTAAGTGGGTCACTGTACCTAACTGTCTCCTATGCGGAATAGGCGTCCTAACACCTACTATAAATACAAAATTATAAACACATGTATAAATCCAAATCGGTATTTGCACTCATAAATGTTTGTAGTCTACGGGCCCCACATCCCACCATTAGATCTTTTTATATAGAATAAAGTTGACAAACGAGCACACACCATCTGATGGTTAGTGGATGCTGTGGCCCATAGAAATCTATATTTATCCACGATTAAGAATCAAAATGCAGATGCGTTGTCACTCCTGAGGACTATGAATGCCTAGTTTCCAGTAACAATCGTCTCCGGTTCTCTACACTCACCATACGAAATGCAGCAGCATTAAGCTGCTATTTTACGATGGTATTCTAGCAGACCTATTCGTGCTAATTAGCTACAGCGTAGGTCTACCACGTTGTTAACACACAGATGGACTATGTGGTCATAATGTACTTTCAATTTTATAAAAACACCGCGTTCTGAAGTTATGATAGTCGGGCTCGACCCCAGTAGCAATGAATCGAGCCGACACCTCCAGGTTCCTCCAATTTCGGTAAAATTACAAATGTTGGCTCCTAGGATTCCACGTTTATCAGGACCTACGTTTAGCCGATCGCAGTAAGAAAGTACACTTGTTATGATTCAAAATTGGTCGTATGATAATTTTTTTAACAATTTATATTCTAACAGATACTAATTTATACGTGGTAGAGCCATGTTGCAGCTATATTATGGTTGTGGCACGAGTGGCTCGGCTCGACCGACCACGCTTTTACAAAATACCAGCGTAAAATAGTAGCTTAATGTTGCTGTGTTTCGTATGGTGGGCGTACAGAACCAGAGACCCTTTTTACTGAAAACAAGGCATATCATATTAGTATTCACAGGTGATAACATGTTTTAATTGAGAAGAAATAAAGATGTCTATGGGTTACAGCATTTACTTATCATCTGGTGAACTGTGTGCTCGTTTGTTACCCTAATTTTATAAAATAAAAAATAAGTAATTCTGTTACTCTACGCTACCTGCGGGGTGAAATTCTGTAGTTTTTTTTTTCAATTATAGTTTTAGATATAAAACAAGAAAGAGTCTTGAAGTGTACGTGCCAGTTATACTGCTATTACTAGTTTTTTTAGTTGTTAATAGTAACACAAATACACAAATAATCTATGTTTATACATAAAAATTATTTTTGTTGTTTGTCCCGTATGTGCCCCTATAGCATTTATCCGATTACAAAGAAACTGGCGAGTTGTTGCGTGTGCTCCCGCGAAGTTTTTCTGACAAAACAGAGAACTTTGGTTATTTGCTTATTCCATTGGTTTGTTTGTTGTTCATTTTCTATGCCTGCCATACCATTCATCCGAAATATATATATATTTCGGATATGTACACATATGTATATTTATTATATATTTTTATTTTATAATACCTTTCCCAAGATATTTCCTTGAATTTTCTCTATAAAAACTTACCGATATAATGCGATTTAAACAAGAAAAGAAACCCTAAATTTTATGACGCCAGTCGTAGTATAAATCAATTTACAAACACTTAAAGTTCCAAATAATTTTCTAATACTTTGTCAAAATAATAAGAAAACAATAAAAGCTAAATAACGCAATCCTGATAAATTTTCTGCAATTTATATCTTATTATTATCTATATCTATGACGTTTTATGAAATGAAAGCCACATAACATTATCGAAAGAATATATTCCTAAATAACTCAAATATTCAGAAAGAGATGATAAACATAAGGAAAAGCCCTGACAAACAAAGTACCGACCTAGATGGCGTTACAATCGTCTCATGTAAATGCTAGATGTAAAATACGCAGACTGACGACGGGAGGCGTTAATAACACATTAGGTACCACTATCGTCCACCCGCCAAGCTTGACGATTATTTTGGGCAGTAGCATCATCCCAATAACAATAAAAAAATAAAAACACTGCGGCTGCAAACCCGCCTTCCAGGTATGCAACTATAGATAGGAGTAGACAAATAGGAGGCCTATGTTCAACAGTGTACTTTTAATAGGCTGCAACGAAATATTGTTATGTGCAGTAGACACTTACCTCATTTCCAATTCGTTAGTGTATCCATTCGATACGAAAGTATCGTCGTAGTCAGGCAGCGAATACTTCGTCCTCCTCATCATCAGCAGCTTCGGCATCAGCTGTAGGAACAGCTTCTTCATCCATGGGGACATGGTGTGCGTTGAGGGCGACCTGATAGAGATGCAGGTTTTTATCGCCTCTATATAACTTATACCTTTATTAACAATTATAGGAAATAGATGCATTATGTTAGTGAATTTTGACAATCGACTGATTCGATTGTCTAGTGGAAGGAAATGTGACTACTGATCACGAGATCTCGGATTCGAATCCTGAGTTGGACCAAAAAAAGCTCCTGAGTATTGTTGTCAATAAATTCTCAGTAACAGACCGGAGTAAGGAAGTTGGCGGTGTTACACCCATGTACCTTGAAAAACACGTAAAGACGTTGGTATTGCACCTTAATGTTGTTGAAATTTAATAAAGCTCTCGATTTAAAACCTAATTTACTTGAGAATGAAGTTTAAATGCTCGTAATACTGTAATAGTATAACCGACGCGCAAAAGGTTAGACGATAGAATGGAATTGATCTTAGAATATTGATTATTACATAATACTTATTGAAAGTCATATTTTTATTTACCACTGGTTCGGAAAATACCTCTGTTCTGGGAAGAACCAGCACATAATTCACTTGACAATAAAGTTGTTTATACAATTTTTAAATTATATTTCATATAACCAGCATGGTAGCGATCACCTTATTCCCAGGGGTTATTTTCATTCATGTATTCCTTGATATTATAATAACCCTTTTTGTACAGTTTTTCTTTAATAAAACTTTTAAACTTGTTTATTGACAAATTTTGAACATGTTCTGGCATTTTGTTATAAAAGCATTGCCCCATAAATGAATTACTGATTCTGTTGAGTCCAGTAACTGGCATTACAAGCTTATGTTTGTTCCTAGTGTTTAAGGTATGAACATCCTTATTCTTATTAAAGCTATTTATGTTTTTATGTAAATACATTATATTTTCATAAATATACTGCGATGCCAAAGTTAATATGTTTATTTCTTTAAATTTTTCTGTGAGGGACTCTTTACAATTTAGGTTATAAATCGCCCGTGCGGCTCTCTTTTGCAAATAGATAGCGTCATTACGTCACAAAGTGCTGGTGGAGGTTATATCTGCGTGGAGATCGATGAGCAAATTTCATACAGCAAGGCATCTGGCTGGGTTAAATGCTCTAAGCTATATGCAAACATGTTCAATTTTACATCTACATGTTAATTTATGCTCTATGATTTATCTCAGCTACGTCACAATTTATCGAGTATATGGAGAACTCAGTGTTATATGTTGCGTAACATATTATCGATATGGACAACTCAGTGTCGTTTAAAATCGTTTAAAATACGTGGTAGAGCCACGCTGCTGGTACGAGGGCTGCACTAAAAGTATCGGGAATGGAATATTTCTACTGTTCCTGTCATATTAAAATCTTTTTAATTGAAAACTCCTTGGTTTTAAAAATCGAATACCATTTATTTATTTAAAAAAAGATTCTCGGTCTTATCGCAAGGTTTTGTCAAACTTGTTTAGTCGTTGAGAAAATGGAATTGACTCGAGAAAACTTGATTCCCGAAATTTTCAGTGCCGTATCACTGTACCAGTCCACCACCGTACACCGTACATCGTACACCGTATCAGTCGTATGGTTGTAGCAAGAATGGGTCGCTCGACTACCGAAGTACCACGCTCTCACAGAATACCATCGTTAAATAGCAACTTAATGCTGATGTGTTTCATATAGTAAGTGTAGTGAACCGGAGACCCTTCAAAAAGTGATTCCATCGTAGAACGCAGAGGTGACAACGCATCTCCAATTTGATTCTTAATTAAGGATAGATGAAGATATCTATGGACCATTGCATCCACTTACCATCAGGTGAACTTCGTGCCCGTTTGTCAACCTTATTCCATAAAAAAATTGAAATATTTTTAAGTGGTTGCTGCGGCTTATAGACATCAACATCTATCCTCAATTACAAATCAAAATGCAAATGCGTTGTCACCCGTGGAGACTAAGATGGAATGCCTCATTTCCAGTAAAAAGGATCTCCGGTTCTCTACACTCACCGTACGAAACACAACAGCGTTAAGCTGCTATTTTACGCTGGTATTCTGTAAGAGCGTGATACTTCCCCAGTCGAGCCGCCCCATTCGTGCTACAACTATACTACTAATATCGCTGCAGCATGACTCTACCACGTGAAATTATTCAAATTCAAGCATAACTTCGACAAAATTGTATGCATTAGGTGAAACTACTCTTCTCATCTGTTATCATAGTAACATCTTGTATAGATTTAGATAACATTTTAAGTTCCAAGTTTATATACATAAATATGTTTCATCCCTGAGAAAATAATTTTATTTCTTACAACGAGTGAAGCTCGACAAGATACTACTTATAACTGAGTTACTCCCAAAACTTGCTAATCTATTTGGAAGTAAAGATTAGAAATGAGTTGGGGGATGGCTCGAACTTTAGGAATAGTCAGTTTGAATGGCCTATCATGTAGAGGATGTCATGGGGTCATGGTTGAATATTGGCTAAAAGTTCTCATTACACTCCTAGGGGGTCAAAATGGCCAAAAACCAAAAAAAAATTAAATTCTTATTCGGCTTTAACTCCACCTGCTTTGGAGGTTCCTACACAGTCTTTACTTCCCGCATCTCACTGCGTGTGAGTAAATAAGGCAGTATACAATAAGCTGTTCTTTCAAGTTACAAATCATGAGAATACGTACGAAAGTTAATTGTTTTGGATATGAAAAAATCCTAGTTAGACGTTTATAGTATAGTACTGGTTGTAGATCCAGGAGTATCGGTACACCACAGCATGATGCCGTAGCTGCACTTTGCAATATGTTCGTTTTAACCCCATTCAGCCACTGCATCATGTAATGCGACAAAAAAATTATATAGATTTGAATTTTATGTGATTTACGTTTTACTCGATGGAATAATTCTTAAGCCTTTTCCTTGACGACACGTTTGAACTTGCTCGAGTGAACATGAAAACGTCGAGCAAGCTTTCAAGTGAAGTGAAGATCCACAAATTCGAAGCGGATAAGCGCGGGACGAGGTAGGTCTAAGAAGGAGGGGTGATTATCGGCAAAACAAATTCGCGCGACAGTTCCAATTAATCTCAAGATAAGAGATGGACGATTACTATGTACATCCAGACAAGGAACCTACAAATCTTAAGTTAAAATACAAATTTAAAACCGCATATAATATAATGATTGTTGCGGACCGGGATGTTTGTCCTTGTACAAATCATGTTTGTAAACTGCCTCCACGATACATGAGAAAATCCTATCGTGGAGGTGAAAAAATTATAACAGCATAACTGATCTCGGGATAAAAGATGGAAGGAAATTCAATAAATAAATTATAAAATGAATTAATGAGCTTCACAGCCTTAACATTCTAATGAAAAATTGTAATATAACAAACAAAATATAACACCGTGTAAAAATGTAAGTAAAAATATACAAACGTCGAATATTTTATTATTCATTGTAAATTTTGTAATACGTAGGGATTTGGTATAATCAGCGCATCCCACTGCCGAGTAAATCTCAACTTATTCATTTTAACCGCAGACCGTACGTTATTAATGTAACAAAATAATAGAATATTATTTTTATAATACTTTTTTTTAATTTTATCTGCAAATAGCATGGTAACGCCCTACTGTTTGTAGGGAATTCATATTTATTATCTACATGCATTATTCTAGGTGCCAGGACTTAATTTCTGTCTGGAATTTCGTCCGTGTAGATAACCTTTTACCCATTTCTGACTACAAACAGCAGTGCGTGCAGTTGTGTACCGCTGTTAAGGGTACAGAGAACCAGTGTAATTACAGGCAGAGGCATTCCATCCTACTTCTCAGAGGTGACGCGCTGTCTATAGCCGCCTTTATTTGAAGTTGGTGGAAGAGGTTCTAATAATAATGTCCTCCAGACCGAACTCCGGTCACAGCGGCCAGCCTCAACAGAGATTAGCCATTGGCGCAGGACAGGGTTATAGGTGCCCAAGTGTAGACGCACAGGTTCACTCTCTATTCCCTGACTCTTATAGTTCGATGGGATGGTAAACCGACACGACCGGAGATAGATCAGGCGCAGGACCAACGGTTATACGTGATACACCGCCAACTCCTCCGGGCAGCTACTGAGAATTTCTTGAAAGAAAAACTCAATAACTGATTTTTTGGCCCGACCTGGGATTCGAACCCGGGACCTCACGATCTGCAGTCACGTTTTACAACCACTAGACTAACGAAGAAGACGTGCTACTGCAGTAGCCATTATAATCAGGTCCAATTTAAGTGCTTTTGTCACTTCAAATTTATAAAAAAAAAACCGTACCTATAACACAAAACCTATAAAACAAAATCTTATTAAAATGTCATATTTTTTTATAGGATAAGGGTGACAAACGAGCACACAGTCCACCTGATGGTAAGTGGTTGCTGCGGCCCATAGACATCTACATCTATCCTCTATTACAAATCAAAATGTAGATGCGTTGTCACCCGTGAGGACTAAGATGGAATGCCTCATTTCCAGTAAAAAGGGCCTCCGGCCACCTGCACTCACCAAGCGAAACGCAGAGGTAAACCTCTACTTCACGCTGGTTTTCTGTGAGGTCGTGGTACCACCCCGGTTCGAGCCGGCCCATCCGTGCGACAGCAAAAGCTGCCGCGTGGCTCTACCACTGTTAAAATATCTCTAGCTACTCGCTTTAATTATATATTATATGTATTTTTCTACTTTATATGTTGTAATTAATAAGCATATAATATAGCAGCTTAAATCTGCTGTGTTAGATCGCCGGAGACCCTTTCTACTGGAAACGAGGCATTCCATCTTAGTCCTCACGGGCGACAGCTTCCGCATTTTGATTCGTAATCGAAGATAGATGTAGCTGTCTTTGGGCCATAGCAACCACTTACCATCAGGTGGAATGTGTGCTCGTTTGTCACCCTAATTCCATTAAAAATTCATCTTGAGTTTTACCCACTTACAAATATCTATTAATATATACAAAATGCTTAGAAGACATGAGAATCTGTCTCAACTCGCGCTGGGACAGAACGACGAAGTAATTGCTTCACAACTCTCTTAGAAATGAGAGCAGGCCTGTGTCCAGGAGCGCAACGTAAATAGATCGTAACTTTTCTACAGACTTCAAAAAGCAGGAGATACTCAATTCGACTGTTTTTTTTTATATGTGTTACCTCATAATTTTTTCTCGGTGAACTGATTTCGATGTATCTTTTTTTATTTGAAAGCTGGTACTACTCATATGGTCCCATATAAATTTGAGCAAGGTCTGACCAGTAGTTTTTGAGTTATTCTAATATTTATATTGAAGTCGGTTGTACAAAATTTTTAATTTTAAATAATTATATACCTACTCTTCGCATACCGTAGTTTTTGCATATGGTTTTGGATAATTTCTAATAAGACCAAAACCATTATTTTTGCATGGCTATTTGTTTTGTGTAACTTACTTAATGCGGTATCAGATGTTGGTTAAATTAAAGGTGCGACGCTGGCTTGTAACTCAAACATTTACGTCAACAATTCTTTTTCTCAGTTTTCAACAATTATATACCTTGTAATAACCATAACTTCATTTCATACCCTCTAAACGAGATAACACTTTGCTAACGTATGCGGTAACTGCTAAAACTTAAGCGACATATTATAACAGTGCTAACTGATTTTATCGCAATAACTCAAACCACAACGTTCTATTACAATAATGACGTTGTAACAATGAAAGCGCTAAATTTATGCTTTGGCTATTTGTATACAAACTTAAGGTGGCAACACACTGCTGCTTTCGTTCAATACATATCTTTTACTTCTGTATGTTTGTAAGTGAAATAAAGTTAACTCACAGCCCATAATACTTAATGTGTTCCTTCATCGCGAGACACATATTAAATTAGCGCTTATTTTTTTCATTTGCAATCAACAAATTCATTGGTGCCGACGGGGATCGAACCTGAGTTGCTCGTGTACTTTGAAACTTAGAGCGCTCAGCTCCTTAACTACACCACGGCTATTATTCTTATTTCATTGGATTGTAAGAAACATTAATTAGTATACAACTAAGAACCCAGATAATATTCAGCAACATGTGCAGAATGTGCAAGATGCAATGAGCAGGACTGATTCAGTGAGCGTGACATCATATTTTTAGTGTTCCGTACATCAAAAGGAAAAAACAGAACCCTTATAGGATCACTTTGTTGTCCGTCTGTCTGTCTGTCAAGATCCTTTTTCTCAGGAACGCGTTGAGGTATCAAGCTGAAATTCATATAAAATACTCAAGTGTACTGTCGCTTGCTGTGCTGTGAAAAAACCAAATTTCTAAGCCAATGCAATCAAAAGATACAGCCGTTTACGCCGCAAATTTTCGACTCTAGCAAGGGAATCAAAACCTACAGGCACAGAATAAATAAGTACAGAAGTTGCACTCTTTTGATGTTGACTGCTTGCCGACGTTTTATTAGCCTACATAGTTATTACTAATCAGATAAATCGCGCACGCAAGCTAAATAAAACTTTATCGCTGCGCGCGAGCTTCCGTATTACTTTGCGTCTTTTCTCCTTACGACGTCACAACGGACTTTCCGAGGTTGCTAAGGGCTGTTAATAAAGAGTAAAAAAATACATTGTGAAATGGTAAGTTACTTAGGTAAAGTACCAATGCTGACTATAATCGACCATATTATTTATTATCTACTATGTGAGTTCTATGATGCCCAACGCATGCAACTTGCAAGGCCATTCGTCGGGAATCGCGATGCTTGGTTCGCATAGGTAGATAACGTAAACAACAAATAAACCCGAAATACGATTCCTAACAAACATATGATCGTAATCTACTTAGTTAAAATCTTGTGAACAAAGTTTTAATTTCAGTATTTTGTGTTATTATAACTTAAAATATTTTAATTACAAAGACGCGTATAGGTATATAAATAGGTACTAGTGAAGTAAATTTCAACTAAGTTTTGTAAAAAAGTACTTAGGTATTACTTCTGTAGTTAAATTATTACTTAATTATTTTTTCGCTATAAGTACTTATCTATACTAATATAATAAAGCGGAAGAGTTTTTTGTTTTTTTGTTTGTTTAAACGCGCTAATCTCTGGAACTACCAGTCAGATTTGAAAATTCTTTTTTTTTATTATAGCCTGATTCATGTGAAATAGTATAGGCCAGCGGTCCTCAACCCTGGGGTCGCGACTCCGTGTGGGGTCGCGTAAGATATTTATGGGGTCGCCAAAAAAGGTCAAAAAGGTTCTGTATTTATCGAATTTTATTAAGGTTTATGCATAAAATATAACCTCTTTACATACATAATTACACAATGTCCTTAAAACGGCGAGAATCGAAAATAATTACGATTGTACGACCTGTCCAGTCCCGCCGGTCACAACCTCACCGCTCCCGCGCCCGCGCCCTCACCCCGATTGCTCTTCCTTCGTTCAGTCTGTCTGTTCAGTCAGTTCTATCCGCACGTGCGTACTCATCGCCGCTTTGTCGATTGCAAATACATACTAAATTGATGTCAAAACACGGAAGATTACTTCTGTAGAAAGTTTTTTTAGAAGATTAGTGTTCTGTGGATAACCACGCACACGATAAGTAACTGTGCACTCATATTTAGAAAATAAAGTGAGGCGTCATCGCAGCGCGGCCATGTTGGACGCGTGGGTTCAATAACAAAATCAGCGCGAAATATTTTTTACGCTTCACTTATGTATTTTTAGGGTTCCATTTGAGAAACAAGGAACCCTTATAGTTTCGTCAAGTCATGTTTGTCATTCATACAAACACTATGAAAAACAAAGTTACAACTAACATCCAGTCATATCATTACTTGCTACCACGGAACCCTTCATGGGCGAGTCCGACTCGCACTTGGCCACTTTTTTGCTTACCTATTTGTGCTTCGTTGAAAATAAATTTGAAGTAAATCCTGTTACCACGCGAGCATATGACGAAAAATTTAATATTAATCGTTTGGAATACATTTTTTTATTTATTAATACGTATTTATTATTGCAGTTAACAATGGATAAGTGGCTAATAAAACGCACATCTACAGATGCAGGTGGCGGAAGTCCTAATAACGCATCACAAATCAAAAGAATTAAACACGTAGTTCTTGACAGCAGTGTCGCCTCAGATTCTACAATGACAACTACTGTTACGAGTAATATAAGTCGTGAGACCAATGCCACCACTTCAAGTACTAGTAGTGTTATTACTATCGATGAAAGCAGAGAAACATCTAGTTCCACTACTATAACTATTAGTCATAACAGCGATGATTGTAGTTTAACAGCCACATCTACGAGTACCTTACACATCGATACAGAGAGTGACGCTTCAACTTCAACTAAACAAGCAACAGCTACATCGAAGACAACTGGGAAGCGTCAACGCATCTTTAAAGAATCGTACATCCAGTTTGGTTTTAAATGTACAGTGTTGAATTTTGAACAACGTCCACAGTGCGTTGTTTGTTCGGAGGTTTTGGGAAATGAGAGCATGAAGCCGGCCAAACTGAAAAGGCACCTAGAAACTAAGCATCCACAGTTAAAAAATAAAGATGAATCTTATTTTAAACGACTTGCCAGCAAACTAAAGTCACAGCAGGTTGATTTCCAAAAATACACAACAGTTAACCAAAAAGCCTTACAAGCATCTTTCGAGGTTTACTTTTTGATTGCCAAAACTAAAAAACCTCACAACATTGGCGAGACGCTCATTTTGCCAGCTGCAATGAAAATGGTTTCGATCATGCAAGGAGAAAAGTATGCCAATTTACTGAAAACAATTCCACTATCAAGTGACACTGTTCATCGTCGTATCAATCTACTTGCTGATGATATCAAAATACAACTTATAGATCGCGTGAAAGGGAGTACCTATTATGCTATTCAGCTGGATGAAAGCACTGATGTAGCTAATGTAGCTCAACTTCTGATATTTATCCGATACCGATATGAAAACGACATATGCGAAGAATTGTTATTTTGTCAGGGATTAGAAGGAAGAACAACCGGTGAAGCAATTTTTAATGCAGTTAATACCTTTTTTGAACTCCGTGACATAAAGTGGGAATATTGTGTATCTGTGTGTACAGACGGCGCAGCTGCATTGACCGGCTCCAAAACAGGATTCAAACAAAACTAACTGAGATTGCACCTCACGTAGGCTTTGTTCACTGTATGATTCACCGTGAAGCCCTTGCAGCAAAACATTTGCAACCAGATGTAAATAAAGTGTTGGAACAAGTCGTAACAATAATAAATTTTATTAAAGCTCGCGCATTAAACAGTCGCCTTTTCAAAATAATGTGTCGTGAAATGGGATCAGAATACGAAAATCTACTGTTACATACGGAGGTCAGGTGGTTATCGCGAGGAAAAACACTCCGACGTGTATTAGATCTCAAAGATGAAATCAGAATATTTCTACTTGAACGGGAACCAAAGCTAGCGGAATATTTTTTGAATGAAAATTGGTTGGCAACAGTTGGCTATCTTTCGGATATTATTGAAAAACTTAACGATTTAAATCAATCGTTGCAAGGGAAGAGTACAAATGTATTGATTTTAGCTAACAAAATAAAAGCTTTTTGTAGAAAAATAAGTTTGTGGATAGACGAAATCAGTGCTGAAAACTACGAGATGTTTGCATGTTTGGAAAAATTTTCTGAAGAAAACAATATAAAGCTCGAAGAAGAAATTAAAACCAAAATCATGATGCATCTTACAAACCTTAAGCAAGACTTGGAAATAAGATTTCCAGATACGTCACATGGCGACCAATGGATAATTAATCCATTCACTTGTGATCTTAACACTGTGAAAATGAACTTAAAAGAAAAGGAGCAGCTGATCGATTTAATGTCCGATGAAAGCCTTCGATCTATTTTCAAAACCACGGATCTATCTAAGTTCTGGATAATGACGGAAAAGGAATATCCACTGTTATTCAAAACATCTCTGCTGAAATTGCTGCCATTTGCATCTACATACCTTTGCGAGACAGCTTTCTCCACATTAACTGCTATAAAAACAAAATATCGCTCCAGACTTAACGTAGAACCTAATTTGAGGGTGTCTGTTTCTGATAATATATCACAAAGAATTAATATACTGACAGCAAGTGTGCAAGCACAAGGTTCACATTAGATTGTAAGGTTACGTATATGTACCTTCTTTTTTAAATAAAATATTAAAATAATTGCTTGTCTCATTTAATGCCATCATAAATATTACTCGTTTGTTAAATGCATATTTTCTTGTTTGCTCTAATATTACTTTCCAAAATAAATAAACTCATCAATATAAATAATTTACGAAATAAAAACAAACTTCAAAACTTCAAAAACAAACAAAACTTCGTTACCTTAACCAACCTTTGGACTTGTTAACTTAGTGATTTTTTTCTGGGGTCGCTCATAACTCTTTTTTGAATTTTGGGGTCGCAATATCAAAAAGGTTGCGGACCGCTGGTATAGGCTATCTAGCATTAAGCTAGCCTTAAATATGGATATTTGTCAAGCAAGTCAGAAGAAAAAGCGCTCTCGAAATGATTTATCCGCGTACACTGGTGTTATCATTAGGGATACGTAAATACAATGTTGTAGAAAAGTATAGATCTTTACTCCGTCTAAAAAAAAGTCCGCGATACCATATGCCTATTTCTTATACATAAACCATAATTAGGTATTTTGTGACAAAAAAATATTGAAAATTAAAAAGTGATTTATGAGCGTTATTATTAGGCATGGCCTATTTATCCTTACGGATGAAAGTTACTTCATCATCAAGACAATTTTATGAAGATAAACTTTGTTCTTTATACCATGTTATTTGGACGCATAGTTTAAGAGATAATGTAAAATTAAAATAATTCAATACTTGGCTGGGCGCGTTTATTGAGTACTTTTATGACAATGATTAGTTACATCTTTATTTCTGAACTCTTTTATTTCACGTTGCTATGGTATTTTGAAAATTTAATTGATTAATAAGTATAAGAGCTTGATAGCTCAAGAATCATTTCATTCCTACACACTTTTCATGTATCGTGTACGGTTTTCTTTAAAACTGGAAAGAAACACGCTTTGGGACACTTTCTAGGACGTGGGGTGGGGGGTGGAGGGAGGAAAGTGGATAAAACTTAACTACGCTCTACATCATACATAATGCGCCGACAGATAAAAGTACTCCATTAACTATGCCAATTTTTCCATACATTGCTATCAAATAAAATATTTAATTGCAATTATAAAATGCCGGTCATGTCGCGCACCACCGACACGTGATGACGCGGGTGAAACCGCGGGGCACAGCTAGTCTAACAAAAAAAGAAATAAATTTACCTTTCATTATCCTTTGGTAACTCAAAAAATGATATCTGAATTCTTTTAATTGCTCATTAAGCATCCATCCCCGCAACAATTATAGTAGGAACGACGTTTTGCCATTATAATTTATCAAATAAATAGGTAATATACTTATATATTATTCTTAAATTACATTAAAACTTTACTAAACAAAAAATATTTCAACAGGTATTTACAAAATATTATTTATGTAAACAGCGTTAAAAGACTAACATTCTATCGCCTAGAACGCGCTAGCTCCAACTACGATCTACCCCTGGGACAGCTCGTGATTGTAGGTAATTATTTCATGCAGGTAGCAAGAGTGACAGAAGCCTGCTACAGGGTACTTCCCGTGAACTCAGAATCTTAGAATTTGGTACGAAGCAACGTATTTTAGCACAGATAAAGGAAAATTTGCGAAAAGCATAAATTTTTAGTTACATCATATAAGAAAAATATTTTTAATAATTAAACTTATATACCTACGGATTTGTTCGGAACCCTCGGTGCACGAGTCCGACTCGCACTTGGCCGGTTTTTTATTTAATGCATACGTACTTTACGCCGCAATTTTATTACAGCTGTAGCACGAATGCATCGGCTCGACAAGGGAAGGACTACGATTTCACAAAACATAGACGTAAAATAATGACATAATGATACTCTGTTTCATATGCTAAGTAAACATCTGACACTGTATTTACTGATATCATGGCATTCCATCTTAGCTCACAAAGATGACAACGCATGAAGAACCAGATACTTTACTGGTAAAGAAGCAATCCGTTTTAGGTTACAGGGACGACAACGTATCTGCATTTTGATTTTTAATCGATAATAGATGTAGATGTCTATGAGCCACAGAATTCACTTACAATTCGGTGGGGTGTATATTCCTTTGTCACATTTACTTGTGTTTATTTCAACGAAACATATTGCTCCGGAACATTTTTATTAAAAACAGTAAACCATCGTAGTACCCGTAATATATGTAATTGTAAAATAATAATGGCAGCGGTTACTCTGTTCTGTGTGGTTTCATATAAAATAATAAGGCACGGAAACAAAGTAACCGCAAGCAAAGTATGCAGTATAATTATATGTATGATAATATAAAATATGAATATAATTTGAGGTACATGACTTATTTCATGTTTACATAAACATTCCATCATTTTAAAATACTAATAAAAATTCTGAGTAGTGGAGTAATAACACCACATTTCGTCCCATTTGTGTCGTAAGAGATAACTATAGGAAATATCAAAAAGGATCCCATGGCTACCGACAGATGGCGGTATAAACTGGTTTACGCCAGACGGAAAATACACAGAACAACGCTGGGAGCAGCGTTAAAAATTGTGCGAGACGAATTCTGCCATTGTCAAACCACATGCAAAGCGTAGCGATAAAGAGTGCGCACGTACAAAGCCAGAAAAATCAGATGTAACGCGCGCTTCTTCACTACTAGGCAATTATGCTGCATAATTTCTTTTTTCATCGAAAACAAAACAGGCTTTTTATAGAATAAGGGTGACAAACGAGCACACAGTCCACATAGAAATCTACATTAATCCTCGATTAAGAATCAAAATTCAATTTATATTATTCATCATTTTATATTATGCATATCTATTACTATTTTATGGTTTATATTAATAAAGTTATTTTTGTCGCCAAACCACGTATTTTTATTGTTTTCTTGCAATCCTGTCCATCCATTGTCTGGAAGAGATCGCTTTTAGCAATAAGACCGCTCATCGTACCACATTTCTTTTTTCCTTTTTTGTTCATATTTAGGTTTTTTTTTGGCGTACAATAAAGTTTTATCTATCTATCTATTAGTTGTCACTAAGTTGGGACTAAGATAGAATGTCTGGTTCTCTACATTCACCATACCAAACACAGCAGCATTAAACTGCTATTTTACGCTGATATTCTGTAAGAGCGTGGTCCTACTCCCGTTGAGCCGAACCATTGTTTCTATAAACATAATATAGCTACAGTGTGTCTCTACCATATATGTATACCCGTAGTTGTCAACTCGCCTGCCATGCGAGGCATCTATTGTCTTTATTCTCCCAATGAACCAATCTAAGAGGAATATAACAGGCTGTAATGGATGGAACGAAAAATATTTTAAAAAGTATAAATAATCTCTTTTAATACGTAGAAGGAAATTTTGTAATTTTTCTCTATTTTAGAGTAAATTTTCGCTAACACTGCCGCTTACGTTTAGAATAATTTTGTGTCTTAATTTCGAGTAAACTCAGTTTTTTTTTTATATGATAAGGGTGACAAACGAGCACACAGTCCACCTGATGGTAAGTGATTGCTGCGGCCCATAGACATCTACATCTATCCTCTATTACGAATCAAAATGTAGATGCGTTGTCACCCGTGAGGAACTAAGATGGAATGCCTCATTTCCAGTAAAAAGGGCCTCCAGCCACCTGCACTCACCAAGCGAAACGCAGAGGTAAACCTCTACTTCACGCTGGTTTTCTGTGAGGTCGTGGTACCACCCCGGTTCGAGCCGGCCCATCCGTGCGACAGCAAAAGCTGCCGCGTGGCTCTACCACTGTTAAGTAGGAATCCGTGGAACGATTTAGGGTTATATTTCTGTGTATTTAATATCTTGTGAATTATGGAGAGGGATGGCAAAGTCATAAATATAGAAACAGCCAATTAAAAAAATGCTTTAAAAGAATTTTGGAAAAGACCTTTTTCATAAAGAAAGAGAGACAATACCTTCGTTGATGTTGATTGTTGACGTTCATTACTGCTCTTTATATTCATTTTTCTAATTACAACTTACCTGGCCAATTTAAAAAGATATTATGAAAATTAACAAACTAAATGGAAACTATTGAAAGATCATTAACATCGGTGTAACAGAGCCGTTACGACGACAATTACCAAGTGCAGTTTGTTAAATTTTATAGCAACCAAGTACGGGAGCAGGCGTTCACTTTAAAAGTTAAATTAATAGTTCATTATCAACTAGTGAAAAGTTATTGTATTTTACATTGAAAGATACTTTTATTACAGAATTTAATCAATAGTTATTGGAATTGCTATTGATAGAGCAATTTTAATGAAATTACTTTAAAAGGATTTTGCTTTTGACATTTCGATTATAAAATTTTGCTATGAAAAAACAAGGTAGCAGCTATATACCATTAGTTGGAGATGGTCTTCATTTAATTTTTGAGTTAACTTTTGAGCAGAAAAGTGTCTACCGTGCTACAGTGCATCTTGGTGGACTGCACATGTCCACGAAATATTATTCTAATTTGTCAGACGTGCAGGTATGTTTCTTTACGATGTTTTCCTTTAACGTACAACAAGCGGTAGATTACTGTAAACCGCTCGATTACTGTAAATTTAAGGAGTGATTACGAACGCTTAATCCCTGAGTTCCCATAATACATTCAAAGTTCTTAATATCACTATCTTTAATAACAACATAATTAACATTTCAAAAATGAATTAGTCGTTAAATAGTGGTAATGTTTATATAAAATATTTATTCAGATCGTTCTTTCCATTATAAGGTCCAAAATATTCGTTAATACAAAGTTAATTAAAGACATATACATATGTGTCTTTGTAAAGTTTGTACATGCTAAATTTTAATGTAAATGGTGATAAGAATGCAACGAGGCGGGACGTTCCAACTGCGCAACAAAGAAGCAGCGTGTTTTTGTTTGTCATGCATATGTACTTGTATGATATAGACTCTCCTTGTCGTCAGTCGCACCCAGGTGCATTCAATTTTTCTTTTAATCAAAATAAGACTTTTTGATAAGATATTAAGCAGCTAATTTTATAATTCTACAGGTAATTTTGTCCAAAACATCTGACAGTGGCCAAAACTATCATCTGTGAAAGAATGACTCGTAATGTCTTCGAAGACAGAATTTGTTATTACCTATATTATATTACAGAAACGTACGTACGTTACAAATTTTCATAACATTATATAATGTAGGGTGAAAGTACTATTCATATGTAACATTTCAAAGCACTACGATGTACCCAAAGACCAATGCTTTTTTTTTTTTTTGCGGATGGAAAATCATCAAATGACGCCTTTCGCTCTGGGTGGAGCGGAAGGGAGGGTCAGACTTTTACTGACTAAAAACCATCCGTGTTCCTTCAGTGCCCTTACGTTCCGGAGCCGCGGTATCTCTTTCGAACAGCCCGCAGCCCCGGCAGGCGTCGGCCCTTGCGGGCCCCTTCACGATGCTGACAGCTCTTTGAGGCGCGCGTGGAACAAAACACGCCATCGACACGGCCTGTCGTCGTTAGACGGACGGACGGCGAGCTACCCATTGCTCGCCATCCACAGGCCCGCACCTACGGTGGCCGGGGGCCACGACGTAGCCCCCGACGCCCGGGGCGTCTCCCGCGGCGGCCGGGAAGGAAAGCTGCTGCTCTCTCCTTCTCCCGCTCCGCCACCTCCTTCGCTAGCATCACTGCTTCGCAGAAGGTGGTGACGGCATCTCAATCCGTCTCGCTCCGGACCATGGCTTCGACCAGGGCAGGACGCGAGAGGTCGCCGCCGCCTATCGCCGCTACGAGGACACGGCGGTGCTCCGCCCAAGCAGGGCACACCTCCACGGTGTGCTCCACCGTGTCCTCCGGTCGATGCTCGCAGTGGAAGCACCCGGGCGTTTCCTCCCGCCCGATTCGGTGCAGGAACCTCCCGAACACACCGTGTCCGGTGAGGACCTGCGTCAGGCGGAAGGTGAGGACGCCGTGGCGTCTCTCAAGCCACTCCTCAAAGAGGGGTCTTATCGCCGCTATAGTGGCGTGCCCAGCACGGGGTTGCGACAGTCGCTCTCTCCATGTCGCCATGAGATCACGCCGGAAGTCTGTCCGCTGCACGACAACTTGCCGCGGCAGCAGGGTTTCCCCCCGGCATAGTGCCTCCGTGCGCCATTCGTGCAGGCGCGCGAGGACTATCGCCTCCAGATCCCATGGCGGCAATCCGGCAAGGAGGCACGCCGCCTCGCGGGAGATCGTGCGGTAGCCGCGAACCATTCTCACGGCGACCACCCTTTGGGGCGCGTTCAGGTGGTGGACGGCAAGCCGCGCCAAACCACGCGCCCACACCGGGGCCCCGTAAAGGGCCATGGACCGCACAATCCCCGCGTAGAGCCTCCGGCAGGAGGCGTTTGGCCCCCCCAGGTTCGGCAGGAGCCGCCTGAAGGCAGCCCCGGTCCGTTCCAGTTTGGGAGCCAAACGTCGGAAGTGCTCAACGAAGTTCCATCGGCCGTCGAGGACGAGTCCTAGGTACTTCAACGTCAACTCGACGCCGACGGATACCCCTCCTACCATCACTGAGGATCCCGGTGGTGGCCTGTTCCGAGGACCATGGAAGTGCATGGCCTTGGACTTGTGCAGAGAAAGTCCAATGCTTAAGGTATAGCTTAAGAATCTTTGAGCTCAGTAAATTGCCCACTTTTATTTACCAGTTTTCCATGAGATTTTAAGGATATAAACAGTGGTAGAGCCACGCGGCAGCTTTTGCTGTCGCACGGATGGGCCGGCTCGAACCGGGGTGGTACCACGACCTCACAGAAAACCAGCGTGAAGTAGAGGTTTACCTCTGCGTTTCGCTTGGTGAGTGCAGGTGGCCGGAGGCCCTTTTTACTGGAAATGAGGCATTCCATCTTAGTCCTCACGGGTGACAACGCATCTACATTTTGATTTGTAATAGAGGATAGATGTAGATGTCTATGGGCCGCAGTAACCACTTACCATCAGGTGGACTGTGTGCTCGTTTGTCACCCTTATCCTATAAAAAAAAATATACCTACAAGTAATTAAATGTCGTACGATTTTGAATTCTTAACATCGGTTATTGATATTATAATATTATATTCTACTCTTGATTGCCTTGTCCATCTATTGGGCGTAAGAGTAAGTGCTGATCATATCGTCTCGGTAACGATTATTTATTGGGTTTTTCTCAAGTTCGCGTTTGGCGATGTTTCCATATAAAGCCGTTAGTCCTGCGCATGATCTCTCTCCATTCGTTGCAGATTGCCGTCATACAAGACTAGACAATGCACCCTTGCTTGCGCCCTGCGCTGATGACTAGTGTCCGTTGAGACTGGCCGGCGTAACCTAAATTTGGTCTGGAGTAGATTATTATTATATTCTTTTCGTAGAAGGCCACTGCTGCATATTAATCTCACCCATATTAAACAAGGTTTGCAAAATTTATTTTACATCTATCATTGCCATTTATGTAATCTAAAATTGTCCGAGAAACCCATTAATACTCATTAAATTTTCCCTCAAATCATCTGCTAAAGCCAAAACATTACAAAACATAAGATTTTCTTAATAGCTTATTTTATTATGCTGTAACCCTAGGTTATTATAAAAAGACACTTTATTTGCTGAAATACATTATATTAAAGAAGGGTGTTGAGCTCCTACAATAATTAGCATCGGCGTATAATAAACCAAATCTTTGTCTAAAATCTTATGTACTTATCTTATTTCCCATACAATAGATTCCCACATAAAATTATCGTTTTAACAAAGAAGGTTTTTAAAATAAAAAATTTGCTTTTACTTTTAAATTTTGAAATGAAAAAGGCAATATATGTTTACAACGTATTATATGCAGAAAATTTGATACTGCATTCAGTACAAGCCGCGCTCTCCAGTCTAAACGTGCTATTAAGGTAATATTTCACATGCTATTGTCTCGTTATCGACGTGCCAAACTTTAAATAAATGGGTAATACTTATTCAACACGTTCACGTGTCGATATTGTGTATATGGTTTATTTATTTATTTATTCTTTATTGAACCTTACAGTATCGGGTTATAGGATCCAAACATCTTATAGCTTAAATCATTTTCTGTGATACAATTTTTTAGATAGTAATTGAAAACGGTTGGGAAGAAAGTAGTCATTTAAATAATAAAAAAGCATACTTTGAATTAAATTGATTTTAGACTATCCAAGGACTATAAAATGCGATTCAAATAAGAATAGGAACCACAATGACCTCAAATGACCGCGATCTGTCAATTATCATTTGAAAAGTACGGCTTTCAAAGAACATAAATTTTTCACTTTTATATATATTTGCGTCTTATTACTAGTTTTATATATAATGAATCTTTATGAAATCTGTTGTTATCTGTTTTTGTTATTTTTTTATCTCACTGATTGCTTCAAAATGAGTAAACAAAGTGCTGTTTTGCATGAGAGATCTCAGGAAATTGTCAGCAATGTAGACAAATATCGTCAGATCGAGAAACAGCACAGTGCTACATTGATACACGAATTAAAGACAGGAAAGATCTCACGACCAGATGTAAATATAATTTTAACTCGTGAAATGTACACAAGCATTTTGCAAACACTGCAAAACGCAAGTAAAGTTACGCCACAGTAAGCGAGTTCATTTGGCCACAGGTATAAATAAAATACTTTGACTTGTATTTCACGCTAGAAGCTTGCAGCTGCAAAATAACTACACGAATAATGGTGGCTATAAGTTCAAAAAGTGCCAGTACAATCGTTAGCTCTTATACAAAGACTTAACATAAATACCTGGAGTGCCGGATATTTATGACGCATTCGCCAAAATGATATGCTGGGGACTGACAAAAACCCGTAATATATTTATATGAGACGTGGATGCTCACTACACGTGAAGAAGTGTTGGCAGACAAGCAAAATGGTGGATAATCACACACACTGGAGTTGAAAATGGTTTTATAGACGGGATGATTCTTATGTTAACAATTAGTTTAATATTGTCAATGGAGTTTACAAGTTGAGATTTACAAATAGTGCAGTGGTGGCTTCAGCTGTTTCTGCAAATATGTAGCATCACAGATTGGGGCATGTGAATAGCAATTATTTGTATAAAGCACGTGCTGCAGTAGAAAGCATGGACTTGGAAGAGAAAGTTGACATATCGAAGTCACCATGCTCAATTCTTTGTGAAGGTAAGCAGTGCAGGTTACCATTTAATAGTGTTGGCAATAGAAGAAATGAAAAACTAAAACTAATCCATACCGATATAGTTGGACCAATGGAAGTTCAATCTATTGATGGTTCAAGATATTTTTTGTTATTTGTTGATGATTACTCGAAAATGACCTTTGTGTATTTTTTAAAAAACAAAAGCGAAGCTTTAAATTGTTTTAGGGATTTTAAAACTAAAGCAGAAAAACAGTTAGACACAAGAATAAAGTATTTAAGAAGTGATAATGGTCTTGAGTTCTGTAATAGAGATTGTGATTTATATTTGCAGCGGGAAGGAATAATTCTCCAGAAAATTAATCCCTACACTCCGTAGCAAAATGGCTTATGTGAACGCCGGTAACTGAAAAGGTTAGGTACCTTTTATTTGGTGCTCAACTAGGCAAGGAATTTTAGGCTAAGGCGACAAATACAGCAGTATACCTTCAAAATCGCATTGCAGCAACCGTTTTAGATAGTAAGACACTTTATGAAATATGGAAAAGAAGCAAACCAGATATAAGTCACGTCAAAGTATTAGGCAGCAAAGTTATGGTCTATATTCCAAAAGAAAAAAGACAAAAATGGAATAAGAAATCCGAATAACAAATATTAGAAGGATACCCTGATAATGTAAAAGGCTATCGAGTATACAACCCTATAAATAAAAGGATAACAACTAGCAGAGATGTTATAATTAGGGAACATGAAGGATTCTATGAAATTGCTGTGCCAGCGGAAGAACCTGAGCAGAACATTTCAATTTCAGAAGAACACACTATTACAGAAGAGGATGAAATCATCACTACATATACATCTGATGAAACTTATGTTCCGAGTGGCAGTGACTCGGAGAATAGTCAAGAAACACCGGTCAAATGTATACCAAGACCTGTACGGCACAGGAATCCAGTTGAAAGGTATGGTCTTTCAAGTATGCATATGGATGAAGGAATGCATGATGATGCTAGTGACCTAATCCTGGAAGACCTGATAAAGAAAATTCACTTGGTGCTATAAGTGAAAAAATACAGAGTTTTCAAGATACCGATGCATTGGAGCTGGTAGATGCTCCAGTTAATAGTAATATAGTGAAGTGTATGTGGGTTTTAAAAAAGAAATATGACAGTGAAAATAAAGTGCGCTTTCGTGTGACACTTGTAGCCCAAAATTTATGCAAAAAGAAGGTGCGGACTTTTCTCCCCTGTGGTGCGACACACTACACTTAAGACTCTTGTTTGCATTTACAGTTCAGTTAAACTTAGACGTTACTCACCTTGATGTGACAAATGCTTTTCTGAATGGGAACCTTGAGGAGGTTATATATATGCAGAAACCAGATTATTTTCCAAAGGAAAAATGAGACTAAATTTTGAGACTAAAAAAAAATATATGGAGAAAAGTAGATGACAGTCTTATTACATAAGGTTATAAGAGTTCCCAAATTGAGCCTTGTCTGTATACTAAAGGTGAAAATAATAATTGCAAAACTTTTATAGCATACAATGCTGTCGACGATTTTTTTTTCCAATAGCTCTGTAGAGACTGTGAATTTAAAAAGTTTTTAACTTCACAGTTAAACTTAAAGACTTAGGAGAAGTGAAATAATGTCTAGGAATTAATGTATATATACAAAATTAATAAAGTTGTCAAGTTAAGTCAGAAACATTATGTAAACCAATTGCTAAAGAAAAATGTGTTAGAGTGCTTCCAATGGAAACAAAATTAAGTTTATACAAAGCAAAAAAATAATAATGTTAGTTATCCTTATCAACAACTTGTGGGTTGTCTTATGTTCTTGGCTGTGTTGACAAGGCCAGATATAATGTTTTCTATAGGATATTTAAGTCAGTTTAACAATTGTTATGAAACTAATCATTTTTTATATGCTAAAAGAGTTAAAATAATTAAAGCAGGCAAAGCATTATGGTTTAATTCATACAAAAATTGGCAATACTAAATAAGAAGGTTTCACTGATGCTGACTGGGGAAGTAATATTGTTGACAGAAGATCATATACGGGAGTGTGCTTTACTTTATCTGCTGGTGCCCTCTCATGGGCAAGTAGGAAACAAAGTACAGTTGCCTTGTCATCATGTATTCATGTACTCATGTATTCAGCCTCAATGCTGGCTGAATACATGAGTATCACAGAGGCATGTAAAGAAACGATCTATCTAAGATCTTTAATTTGTGAAATAACAGAATTGTATACTGTACCTAAATGTCTTTAATGATAATCAAGGTGCTCTAAAGGTGTCTGTTAATAATTTATTTCACAATTGTACAAAACATATTGATTTAAAATTTCATTTTTGTATAGATTGCATTAAAGATAAAATTGTAAAATAGCAGTATTTAGAAACATCAAAGATGCCAGCTTATTTATTAACCAAAAGTTTACCTAATGTAAGGCATTATTACTTTTTAGAAGCACTAGGCATCAGAAGTACTAAATAGTTATGTATGAGTATGTTTAATTTTGTAGATGTGCATTTGCACTAATACTGGAATATCAGCTTATTTTGATAAGAAGGGGTGTTGAAACATATATCGAAATAAAGTTTTCAAAATACATGTGCTTCCATCTATCGATGCTGTGCGTAAACTGTATAAGCTGTTGATTATTATCTGTGCTACTCTGTTATGTGTTCTATCCATAAATAAAATTTTAGTCGTTGGTAATCACTCAAAAGCGTCCTTTGTTTTTAGAAATTAAAAACGGGTGATTATCATGAATGACTAAATGAATTGTAAAATTTTTATTAAACGGTTCATCATTTAAATCATTGTTCATCATCATTGAATCATTGTTTTTTCACGACAAGATTCCCAGTAGACCGATAACATATTCGAGACAGATGATCTCTTAAAAGAATAATGTTTTATTTCTTATAAAAATTGAGCAATTAGGCAGCTGTTAAAAACTCACTCAGTCACAACACTCAATTGTCAAAACCCTGGATCATAATATCCATGAAATCCCACGCAAAATAAGTCGCTTTATAACCAATATTAAATGGGCAATATATTAAAAATTTTCCCGTTACAAACACATCTCACAACACTTAATATGGGAATATTAAAAATTTATAATAATTTCATTTGCATCGTTTTAAAATTGTTTTTATTGAAATGAGAGATTCAAACTACTTCATAAATTTCATCTTACGCTATAAGCTTCGGAGTTATAAATATTAATTATTGTATTAATACGAAAAGGAAATAACCGATAAACAAGAAAACAGATATTTAAAAAATGAGAACAGTCCAACTAATGAACAAGCCTCACTCACCTAAAATGCACGTTAAGTACCAACACCGTCATCCACACACTTAATGACACCAATATCATTGTGAACAGCAAATACTTCCCTAACAACGGTATCGCCAGTGACGTAGGCGGTATAATCTCGGCCATCAACAGGAAGAACACTGTCAGTGATACCAGTATCGAGATGCTTAATGATATCTACGAAAAAGAAAAAGATACATAAGGATTACCTGAAATGGACGTTTACAATGCATACAGTGACCCATACGCTGAGCGAGACGAGTATCATGGTGAATAGCAGATATTTCCCAAGCAAAGGGATCGCCAGGGACGTTGGCGGTATAATCTCCGCCAGACCAAGGAAGAACACAGTGAGGGACACCAGGATGGAGATGCAGAGCGAAATCTAAGGGAGAGAAGTCCTTTTTGAGTTACACGCTATTGATAATTCGCCAGTTGTCTTTCCACTGATCTTAGAATGCGCGCTCAAAATGGCGACTATTATCGCTAATTGAAATCACTGTTACATTATCATAGAGGACCTTGTAAAGTCTTTGTTTATAAGTGTTTTGATAATTTCTACATCATTGCAGAAGTCATTGCCTAATAATCTTTGATGCAATTCAATAGTCGCTATTTCGAGGTTAAATTATTTAAACAAAATTTCATTAGTTTATTAAAAAAAATATTTATATTAATAAAGCTACAACAGAGAAAAATTTTGTTCCATTCCCAGTACTCGAAGTTAGTTTTAAACATCAGATGAGTTATTCATATGACAGAATTCAACTTAAATTATAAATTACAGTAGTATAAATATAATAGTTATTGTTTCACTTTTGTGTTCAGTCAGATTATAATTCATTTGATGGATAACTTTTATAATACGCTGATATTTAAATAATGATTGATTTAAAATGATGAGCTGGTGATTGAAATATCAACTACTATTAATCCGTTACAAAAAATTTTTACAGACTTATTTATTTTAAGTGGTTTTTATTATCAAATATTAACATTAACATCCTTAGAATTTTTATTTGAGATGTGGAAAAAATCTTACCCTGTTGTAAATGCAATAATTTTGACGAAAACGAAGCAAACAAGTAAGAAAAAGTATAATAAAAGTAACGCATGCTTTTAAAACACGAAGCCAATTTTCATAACATAGAATAATAATAAGAAAAAAAAACATTTTTATACAGAATAAATTATTGATGATATTAAAACGCATCAATCTTTATATTTTTTTTTATTAAAACTTGAATATATCTCAAGAAGAAACAGAATAAGATCTGCATAAGTCTTATTTAATGATGATGTTAATGTAATCCACATCATCATAAATGAGCGTTTGAATGTAACTTTTTGCGAAATAAAAAACCTTCCTTTGCACAAAATATAAACTTAATTCAGTATTCGAGTTACTTATCTCCGACTCAATAAGCTGATATGCCAACTACATGGTCATTGAGAATTTCTTAGTATAATACTATCATAGCAAGACAAATAATAGTTAGAACTGTTTGTGTTATAATTAGGGCTTTTAATTGCTTTCAATTTGGTTTTACAAATTTTAACTAGGAGTTTTTACATCTACAGTTCACGCTTCTTATAACTTCTAAACCCACGCGCGTAAGACAAATATCTTATGAATCTTTTTTGGATCCGCTCGATTCTCAGTGAATGTGTAGCGTAATGAGGTCTCCAGACTACAGCACAGTATTCTAATATACTTCTTACCAAACTGTTAAACTGTATCTATAAAAGATAATTCGTTATTTTGTAAACTGCAGGTTTTTGGCACTTCACGTGCCTTATCGAAAATCAAAATTACAATTGTAGGCAAATTATATTTAGATTATATTTTGATATTACATGAATTACATTCCTGACATAAATTTTATGATTAGTTTTGGATTTGTAAAACCATATGTATAAATTATATACAGAAAATATGGTGGCTTTAATCCAGATTTCCGTAATTACTCGTACTTAGTAGTTATTTTTACAAGAAAAAAGTATTTTATTATTTTAAAAATTTTGAATTTCTATTCATTATAATATGTTTAATGGAAATAAGCTAACAAATTTATTTATCTTATTAGAATTAGTTTATACAATAAATACATAAAATAAAACGAGAAATCGCATATTTTGTCTATATTTACTCGTGCTAAGCGTTATGTGTTTATTACAATGTGAAGTAACTTTTAATCTTTACATAACTATCCCTTTATATAATATAAGTATAATTTTGAACTAGATCAACATTTCTGTCGGAAAATCTCTAACCACCTGATTTATGGTATTTAAGCTCGAAGTTGTTGTTTTTTTTTAATGTTTGGAGTTAACTTTATTGCTTTAAAACTTTAGTGTGGAAAGACAAAAGTTAATGATGCGCAAAATAATTTTGATGACACTACCACACTCACACAAACAGCCAATGAATCAAAAAAGACTGACAACTGCAACGGACGAGACGTTTGGCAAATGGACAATGGGTTCTTATATGGATTGGAGGATGGAAATGAGCATGCCCTTGGATTAAATATTTTTTAGAGACACTGATTTTTTGACGTACTTAAAATTTATAATTTAGACAATACTTTAACATTTCTCAACATACTAAAACTAGAAAAAAATTTATTGTTTTTAGCAAGTACACTTAAGTAATATTAAAAAAAAAATCTGTGTAACCACTTCAAAACATTTTTAATACGTCACGAATTCGGTAATGAATTTGACTGGTTGCAATTCGTCACTTTCACTGTTTACATGTATAGTAGTTACATATTATAACCGATTCCTTGCTATATTAATATGTATAATATTACTTCTTCGTTTTTCTGGAAAATCTAAACGCCATGACTTCATGAATTCATTTCATTTCTTTTTTTTCAGTTTTAATTAATGGACTTATTTACCCTAACACACATTTAGGAATCCCTAAGAAGAGTTATTTAGAAAAATTGCATTTCTCAATCACAATACTGCTTAAAAAAAAATTACATGTTTATAAATGTTTGAGATGATTGATTTTTGTTGACTTTCTATTTTTTTTTCCATGAGTGGAAAACAGATATGACACATCTGAGTGTCTCCGATTACGTGTATATAATCAATACGTATAATATCATTAATAACCTTGACTTTTTTATCATATGGAAAACAATTTTATTAGACTTCCAAAATACAGAGGATTTACCCTTTACTCTGTGTTAATATTTTACTACGTATAATAATAGCCAACTCATAACAAATAAATAAAAACCAAAATTTAATTTAACATGTTGCTATAAATAAAATAAGAAAGTTGAAAAAAATACATGAACCATATTTCGTTGAATCAAGCGAAGCCATTTCTTACTCTATAAGCAGCCACAAAAAGAAGAAAAAAATCAGTGTCCCTATCATTATAAAATTCACAACACACAAATTATGTAACACTTAATCACAAAAATGTTTTGTGTAATTACATTTCATATACAATACTTACATTGAAGATAAACATTTTACCTTTTCACCGGAGTCTGACGGCAAGTAAAATACTAGAACAGTTAGGAACGTAAGACCAACACACGGAATGATCAGGTTCACTGTGTAGAATAGAGTCTTTCTACGCATCGTTAATTTGAATGTAATATCTGCAACAAATACTTCAATATTACTTACATACATTACATTACATTTTTAATCTTAATTTAATTCATACATTTTTCAATCGACTTCATAAAAAGGAGGAGGTTCGCAATTTCTCAAAAACCGATTGTAATTTTTTAATTAAAAGCTGACGCTTCTCATGTGGTCTCATATACATTTGATCAAGATTTGACCAGTAGTTTTGAGTTATCCTTAATAATGCGTATTTAAATGACTCCGACTACATTTTATTTATATTGAAGTTTGTTGTACAAAATTATTAATTTTACTACTTGTTTACTATGTTAAGTACTGACTTAAGTACTGACACTATTCCAATTGATGGAAAGCGGTGATGCAGTTGAAGATGATAAAGCGCACTGACTTAGATTAACAAAAGTCTATTCACTCTTGCCATGAAGACATCCACATTATAATCAAATGAAAAGACAGATGCTGATGATGGCAAATGATTCCAACTCTTTGCTGTGCGCATTATGAACGACGAAGCAAACCGTTTGGTTCGAGTGCGTGTAGTTATATGTTGCAACTATGACTATGTTTGTAGTATGAATGGGTCGGCTCGATCGGGAAAGGACTACGCCCACACAGAAATCCAGCTGAAAATAACAGCTTGATACTTCTGTGTATTGTATGGTGACTGTATAAAAGCAGAGACCGTTTACAGTGAAAATGAGGGGTGAGATTGCATCTGTATCTTGATTTTTAATCGATGATAAATGTAGACTTCTATGAGCCACTACATTCCATTTACCATCAGGTAAACTGTGTGCACGTTTGCCTCTCTTATTCGATATTATGTACTTATTCCGAGAGCTTATGTGAATGGGATGGAGTCGGTCTTTCTGCATGACGTTGTTGCGTTTGGTAACCACAGCCATGGAAGCACGTATCATGGTATAGTAAACTAAGCTATCATTACAGTACATGTCAGTTTTTATACTCTGCGTATAGTGTAGCTATAAAAACTGATTATATTAACTATTAAACATGATTAGTTGGTGCGTTTAGTAGATATAGCGTTATATACAAAAGGCGTATTAATTTCCTTACAAAAAAAAATGTGAAAATTTTTCTGATACTAGCTATAAAATTAAAATAAAACCAAAATTAGAATTAAATTCGAACCAAATCCGAAATATTCATAACCATGTCAATCAGGTACCACAACGAAAAATTATACAACAACTATATATAATTATACAACAAATAATTTTCAAGAGCTCACTTACAATATTTATACATAATATTTTAATGACCAAACCCTACTAATATTAAAGTTATCACTTACCGGAGAAAGGCTCAGGGCAGCACGGATAGTATTCTTCGTTCCTAGTGGCGGGCACCTCTAGAATATCCCACTCAACTGACAGGTAAAATTCGCTTAGATCAATGCCAACATGCACTAGGCTGCTACCGGGAGATTGGTCCATATGTTTTAGATCCACCTAATGTACAAAATACAATTTAATCATTATCGTCCACAGACGTTGCACAAACTTTTGATAATCCAACTGGATATGAATTTATTTTCACCTAAGAGAAATTTTACAATCACTAGTCATCATAGTCCAGTTCACTGAAATCGTAGCTGTTTGGTCTGCATTTTTGGAGCTGGTAATTCAAAAGTGTGATGGTTACAATATTTTTGGATTCTATATCGACATTGACGACACCCAAAAAAAAGATATAGAATTAGTAGTCATCATCATCAGCTTATTATTGAAGTTCAGTGCTGGACTTGGGCCATTTTATGGTGAAAATAGCCTAATGAGTTAAACATTTTCATCATCATCTTTACAACCCTTCATAATTTTACTGCTGAACATAAATAAAATTTACCATCTTAAATTTATAATTTAAATATGTAATCAATTTGAATTTGAAAAGCCTCCTTCAAGGAATGCCACAAAGCACGGTCCTGAGCCACCTGCATCTATCGACTTCCTACGTCTCTTACCAGATCATCATTTAGTCTAGTCTAGTCTGCTTTACACTTCGCTTACCGGTACGACGCTGCCACGCGATAAGGATACGGACCGCTAAAGGAGACGGTCCATTTCTGGCCCAGTCTATGTACAATATACCGTAAAAAAGAGAAAAATTCAGGGATTTTGTTAAAAATAAAATGAGAGAATAAATCAAAATAAATAACATGCAAAGAATAAAAATGCAATCCCAAGTTTCTGATAGTTTTACAAGATGGTGCCCATCCAGTCATAAAAAAGTAAAAAAGACACGGTTATTTGTCAAAGGTCATTTTTGTCAAATGATATTTTTATTTATTTCGAGCTTGGTTGTGTAGTTCAGAACTCTACTATCTACTTGTTTGACTCTGCTTTTAATTTTGGACTTAATGATTTACGTGAGATTTTGATTTCGTTGATATCGAACATCTGTATTCTGTAGAATCACATCTTGAATCAGTAAGCAGGTATGTACTAAAGAAAGATGTTTCCTTAAGCTATTAAACGCATTTGAATGACATGCTTCTATCTGTAGTCTGTTAATAATTATTAATTTCTACATAAGTTCATAATGGCTGCAAAATCCTAATATAATGTAATTATCTTTCAGTTCACCTGTTAAAACATGTTGCACTGTTTAAAATGCGCTTCTGCAATATAGTAGATAGATATAGATAGTTTATTAAAATAAGATTGTTTTGTTCTAGATGGATGAAAATGTACCAATATGTCCACAATGTTTTGCAAACGTATTACAAGAATTATCTGTCGGCACAAATCTTGAAAATGAGCTCCAGCGCCCTAATGCCAATACTATCAGTTTATTGTATGTTTGGTGTCAACGAAGACTAGGTAGCAGATAAGTTGTGACCCAATTAATATCATCCCAACAAGACTCTGTTTTAATAAGAGGCCGTATAACATCTCGCCATCACTCGAGCAGAGCTTATTATACATATTATATACTGGTGGCGAGACAAGGGACAAGTTGGGATGAGATGATTGCAGGTTATTATTGCAGTTGCTCTTCTGGACAACAAACAGTGGGTTGCTGTGCCCACATATGACCGTTGTCTGGTATTTGTGTTGGGCTCAGTATGAAAATTCCATAACCGCATTGGCCTCAATTCTGGATGGCATTTTAGTAAGAGAGGTTTTTGAAGTAGGATAAATAAATAAATAATAGAAAATTAAGCTGTTTTATTTATGTTTAGTATCCAAAACATGAATGACCTATTGTTTCACTTTCTATAATTCATAGGACTGTTAACATTTGGTATGACATTATCCAGGCTTCAAATGTCTGTAAAGGCTCAAGGCATACTCTGACACGCTGAGGACCTGTTATATGAAAATATTTGTACGCCGGAAACGGCAGAATATTTAGGATGCCAATTCTTTTGTAACAACTGTAATGTACCATATTATAACAAATAAATTATATTATCGGTGATTGTACCCTAGCACTTCAGCAGCCCAGATAGACACATATACCTGAACAGAAATTAGTATTCAGGATTATTCTGTTTATCCACCTTAAAACAGCCACTGTAAGGTAAAATAAGTTAAATATATTCTATAAGATTAGTGCAATAAAGTAGTATCTCAGGGTGGATTTTTTTTTATAGAATAAGGGTGACAAACGAGCACACAGTGCACCTGATGGTAAGTGGTTGCTGCGGCCCATAAACATCTACATCTATCCTCTATTACAAATCAAAATGTAGATGCGTTGTCACCCGTGAGGACTAAGATGAAATGCTTCATTTCCAGTAAAAAGGGCCTGCGGCCACCTGCACTCACCAAGCGAAACACAGAGGTAAACCTCTACTTCACGCTGGTTTTCTGTGAGGTCGTGATACCACCCCGGTTCGAGCTGGCCCATCCGTGCGACAGCAAACGCTGCTGCGTGGCTCTACCACTGTTAAAATGGATTTTTTAGGGTAGAGAAACGGAGTTACCCTCTATTAACACATAATCTCGGCTTTGAGCTACCTGGCACTAAATTGAGGTGAAGTGTGCATTAGTACACACTAATGAATGCAATGAAATAATTTTGTGTGTAGACACTGTTGATTTATCTCAACAATCTTCTTGTCTGGAATTAGGTAGTACTTTTTACATTTGTTTTCTCCTGAACTGCATTTATGATATGCAAATATCAACAAGAACGTTAGTTGTTTTAAGACCAAAAAAGCACATACACAATCTATAATACACTTTATTCGTGTTTTGATCAAAAAATACAACTTTTTTGCCCTACTTTCCTACTAGTTTCGAGACATTTTAGCTATTTTACATAATAAATCTACCTGATAGGCTATAGGTGATATGAGTATATCACAGACTAACTAGAAGATTCTACCCGAGAGTATATTTCAGAGATGACAGCTAACGTCAAATCAAAACGACATCAATCCGCCGTTAGTGTTGCATTTATTGGTGAGAATAAAATATTAATTGCACTGAAATTAAGGCAAATTCATGGATTTGAATGATCAAAAGTGGTTTAATATTTTATTTTATTTTATTTCCATACTAGTACAAAACTAGGCCTACGCTTCATACAATTTTGGACCGTCTCCTTTAAGTCAATATTCGAATCCGCTATTCGACTACTCGTACCAATGACCGTCAACCAATCTTGGTTAATTTATTTAAAGCTTAGTTAGAATGGTAAAAGGGAGTATGGCGTGATCGCGGACCAGGAAGAATTTCAAATTATTGCAATTCATACAAATGTGAACTTTAAAAACTTGAGAATAAAATCGGTTTTCGAATCACAAATACTGTTCAAAAGGTCCTAAAACTATCTTAGTTGCGATAGAAATAATTTTTTTATGATGGGAATTAAGTTTAGAAATCATCATCATCATCATTACAGCATTTCAAAAGTCCACTGCTGAACATAGGCCTCCCCCAAGGAATGCCACAAAGCATAGTCCTGAGCCACCTGCATCCATCGACTTCCTGCATGTCTTACCAGGTCGTCACTCCATATCGTGGGGGGTAGCCCTACACTTCGCCTACCGGTACGAGGCCGCCACTCGAAAACCTTTCTTCACCATCGGTTGTCGGTTCTTCGAGCTATATGGCCGGCCCACTGCCACTTCAGCTTACTAATCCGTTGGGCTATGTCGGTTACTCTGGTTCTACTGAGGATAGCCTCATTTCTTAGTTTATCACGCAGAGAAACCCCGAGCATAGCCCTCATGGCTCGCTGAGCGACCTTGAGCTTCCTCATACGGCCAGCAGTGAAGGACCACGTCTCAGTTCCGTAAGTCATCACTGACAACACGCACTGGTTGTACAATTTCGTTTTAAGGTTTTGAGGTATGTCTGACGAGAAGATGTGTCGAAGTTTCCCGAACGCTGCCCAGCCGAGTTGAATCCGGCGATTGACCTCTCGGTCGAAGTTGGACTTACCTAATCGGACTATTTGTCCCAGGTAAACATACTCGTCAACAACTTCGAGCTTAGTGTTCCCAACAACTACCGGCATAGGTATGACATGGACATTAAACATGATCTTTGTTTTGTCCATGTTCATCTTAAGACCTATCCGTTGGGAGACACTATTGAGGTCATTGAGCATGGTGCTTAATTCCTCAAGCGATTCTGCCATAAGTACTATATGGTCGGCAAATCGAAGGTGAGTGATGTACTCGCCATTGATGTTAATACCGTATCCTTTCCAGTCCAGAAGCTTGAAAATGTCTTCCAATGCAGCGGTGAAGAGTTTCGACGATATAATGTCACCCTGTCTTACAGCTCTCTGCAATTGGATAGGTTTCGTACTCTGGTTCTGTACTCGGATAGTCATCGTAGCCCTACTGTACAAGCACTTCAGCACTTCGATATACCGACAGTCAACTTGGCACCGCTGAAGGGACTGCAGCACCGCCCAAATATCGACGGAATCAAAGGCTTTTTCATAGTCCACATACGCCAGACATAGTGGCAAATTGTACTCCTCGGACTTCTGTACAACTTGCCAAAGGGTATGTATGTGGTCTATGGTGCTAAAGCCCTTTCGGAAACCGGCTTGTTCGGGAGGCTGGAAGTCGTCAAGTCTGCACGCGAGACGATTCGTAATGACTCTCCAAAACAGCACGTAGACGCGGCTCAGAAGGGAAATCGGTGTATAGTTCTTCAAGAGATCGTTGTCACCTTTCTTGAAGAATAAGACCACCGCACTTCTGCTCCACGCCTCCGGTGTAATGCCACCACGGAGGACGGAATTAAAGAGCTTCTGAAGGACTTCAAGTACCTGTTTTCCATCCGCTTTCAGAAGCTCCGTCAGTTTAGAAATGCAAAGCAATAAAAAAATTCCTGCTCCGCGACCCTGCTTTAGTAATATTGTTAAAAAACACTGAGATTTAGTATATTTTTAAAAGGATTTGCTTTAACAGATACGCTTGACGTACTTATTGCCGATCACAATACGAGATATCTCGTTCATCATAGTTGTTCAATTTATCTTTATTAAAAAACAAGAAGCCAGTATTAACAGTGCAAATGTACATGCTCGAGCCAGTATAATTATGGGACATTCCATCTTAGTCCTCAGAGGTCTTTTTATATGAGAGGTGGCGAACGAGCATGCGGCTCACTTCATGGTGAGTGACTACCACCGCCCATGACCAACTACAACACCAGGGCAATTGCAGATGCGTTGCCGGCCTTTAAAAAAATGAGTAGGCTCTTTTCTTGAAGGTCCCTAAATCGTATCGGTCCGGAAAAGTCGCTGGTGGTAATCGATTCCACAAGGAAGTTGTGCGGGGAAGAAAACATCTTCTAAATCGCACAGTGTTGGACCGCCAATCATCCAGATGGTATGGATGGTATCGCGAGTTTGGTAGCGATGTGCGATGGTGAAATAGAGCGGCTGGAGTTAGTCCGAATAATTCCACAAAGCACTCCACGAGATAGATGCGATAAAATACGCAAAGAGATGCAACATCTCTACGCAGTGCCAGTGAGTCAAGCGGATCGCAAAGAACTCGGTCATCGACGATTCGAACCGCTCTGCGCTGGATGCAGTCAAGTGGAAGGAACTGGCACTGGAGAGCCCCTGCCCAGAGATGGGAACAGTATTCCATGTGAGGCCGAACCTGCTCCTTGTAAAGTTGCAAGTGATGTGCCAGCATGAAATATTTTCCCGCTCTGCTGAGCACGCCAAACTTTTTAGAGGCCAATTTGGCCTTCTCCACCAAGTGACTACGTAACTGCACGTCACTCGATATGTCAACTCCGAGGATTCCGATACTGGCTGAGGCAAGAAGAGGAGTGCCCTGAAACTGAGGAGATACGACAAAGGGGTTCTTTTTAGCGGTAAACGCGCAAACTTGTGTCTTCTGGGGGTTGAACTGGACTAGATTTAGTTGCCCCCAGTCTGAGACTTTGTTTAACAAAGTCTCGACTTGAGACACAAGTTTGTTCCGGTACTCGGCGCCGTTTTCCTGAGAAATATTGGCACGGCCGGTGTATAAAGCATCACCAATGCTGTCGTCTGCATAGCAATGAATGTTACCGGTTTGCAACATATCATTGATATGCAAAAGATGTAGCGTTGTTGATAGCACACAACCTTGTGGAACACCAGCGTTAATGGGCTTGTAATCGGAACATGCACCGTCTACTACAACCTTAATGCTCTGATCTGCAAGTAAACTGGTGATCCAATTGCACAATTTCTCAGGAAGCCCATAGGAAGGGAGCTTCGAAAGAAGCACCTTGTGCCAAATCCGATCGAAGGTTTTCGCTATGTCCAAACTAACGGCCAATGCCTCCCCCTTGGACTCCACAGCCTCTACCCATCTATTGGTAAGGTAATATAGAAGATAACCAGCTGAGTGACCTCGACAGAAACCGTACTGGTGGTCACTAATCAGCTGGTGATTCTCAAGGTACCTCATGAGCTGGCAATTAATAATGGTTTCCATTACTTTGGAGAACAAGGATGTGATAGCGATAGGTCTGCAGTTGGACAGATCTGAGCGGTCGCCTTTTTATGAGATCGGGTGCACCAAAGCTGTTTTCCATGATTTCGGGCCTACGCCTAGGGAGTACCGAAAAAGACACGTTAAAATGGGTGCAAACTCCGAAGCACACGTCTTCAGCACAATAGGTGGGACTCCATCAGCCCCACTCGACTCGTTAACATCCAGGGAGAGGGGTGCTTTACGCACCGAGCGCTGTGTAAATAGCACTTCCTGCATGAAGCACTCACACACCACGGGATGGTCAGCGGTGTGTTCCCCCTTCATCTAGGGTCGAGTTGGAAGTTTGTGTCATGTGCCAGTGAGTCGTCCACCCCGTGCAGAGATGGCAGAGATGGCTGACAAAAGTTCCCTTGGACAGCCTTGGCGAGAGACTAGAATGCACGTGTCCCCGAAGGGAACCGAGCTAGTTTCTCGCCAATTCTGACGATGTGCTCTTACTTTGCCTTGGCAATGACACTTTTAAGGGCATAGAGGCGGAATTATACTTCTTTTTAAAAGCGCTGGTGCTTACATCCCGGGACAATGATGCGTCAGCCCAGCTCCGGTAGCATTCCTGCTTATAGCGTGTTTTACAGGAGTGACCAAACCGTGGCTGAGTTTTGACTGCAATGCCTGCATGCAAAAACAGACCGCATCCCGTCCCAATCAGCCGACCAAATTATAGTGCCAAATACAGTGGCAAGCTGCAGATCGCAACTGCGATGAAAGCTTGAGTCACACCGTACTCCAGATCAGACAATGGTCCGAAAAGCCAAGAGGGGATCGACGATGACCTGATATCCGTCCGAATGAGAGGTCAGCAGAAGGTCCAACAGGGAAGGTACATGATTCTCCACATCTGGGATCCGTGTAGGCAAAGTAACTAGTTGTGTCAGACCATATGCCAAGGCAAAGTCATAAACAGATCTTCCCGCATGATCGGTTAAACTGGAATCAAGCCATTCAGTGTCGTGGGTGTTAAAGTTGTTGTAGTGAACCTGTTGCAACACGGAGTCTGCAGCCATTTAGACGTGGTTGATGAGTCGGTCTGTGTCGGCATTACAGCTATGGGACCTATAGAGGCACCCGTATACGCGGGGATGCTGGTCTCTATCTACGCGCAGCCAAAGAATGGACAGGTCCGTACCTTCAAGACTGACGAGACGTCGAAAACAAATGACCTATCTGACGTACACGCAAACTCCAGCCCGGGGCACAAAGGAGTGTTCTAATTTATTCCCCGGATAGCAGAAATACAAAGTATCAGCCCGAGAGGACACCTGTGTCTCGGTTAGAAAGAGCAAGGCCGTTTTTGCCGTCTACAGATGGTAGTGGACAGCGTTAAGGTTTGAATGTAGTCCCCTGATATTGCAGAAATTCAAGAAAAACGTAACAGGGGTTGCCTTTGTCTTATTGCTCCGCTTGCCCCGACCAGGTTTCGTCTTGAGCGGAATTTGGCACCCTCCCCCCAGAATACGCGGGCCAGCCTGAGCACCCACGCTCAGAAAAAGTAGGGTTGCTTGGGCGTGGATGCTCAGCGAGGGATTCTCCAGGGATGCTGGTACCCGCCTGAGGTAGTCTTCCATTTAATTCCGCTACGAACTTGAAGGAGGGGGGGGGGTGATTGGGCCTCCGGCCACCTGCACTCACTAGGCAAAATGCAGAAGTAAACTTCTACTTCACGCTGGTATTCTGTGAGGTCATGGTACCACCCCGGTCGAGCTGGCCCATCCGTGCATCAGCAAAAGCTGCCGCGTGGCACTACCACTGTTGATGATGATGACAACGCATCTGTAACCTTTTTATTTGAAATTGGTTCTATGTGGCCATGGACTTACTTTTAGGTGGAGTGTAAATAAAGTTATTAAAAAAGACAAGCACAGCATGGGGATATCAGCATATCTTCATCAATAGACCAGATCAAATGAGTGTAGCTATTTCTCTAAGTAATGCTTGCCAGCTGACGCTTTCTAAGAGACGCCTAAGTATAAGTAGGTTATGTGTCTTTACATGGGGAAGCCATGCTGCAGCTGAATTATGACTTCAGCGTGGATCAGCTCAAATAGGGAATCAACAAGCTCTCACAGAATCACCAGCGTCCAATTGCAGCATAATTCTGCAGTGTTTCGTACATGTGTAGAGAACCGGAAACTATTTTACTGCTAATGAGGCATTCATATTAGTTCTTAAGGGCAACAACGCATCTAAATTTTGATTCACGATCGATGAGAGATGTAGGTGTTTATGGACCACAGTATCCATTTACCTGGTGGCGTACATATCTGGTCAAACTTCTGAAAGTCCTGAAACCTTTCAGCTCAAGTTACAAAACCGATTTCAGTGCCTAGAAGACTGCAATGAAGTGGACGGTATGAATGACAAGCTCGTGGAAACTGTCCATGCGGTCGGAGCTAAGTTCTGCAAGACCCGCCGCAGAAGAACACAAAAACTCTCCGATCACACTCTTAATCTCATGGCTGTTAGACTCCTGTCTGAAGCTACATTCTTCAACAGATTTGACAGCATACAGGCAACTGAACAGACAGATCTCCAAATGCATGCGGCGGGACTTACGCAACTTCAATACAGCTTGTATTGAAGAAGCGATCGAGTGGAACCAAGGCTCCAAAGTCTTTGCCAGAGATCTGTCTGCCAGAAAGAGCCAACTGCCAAAGCTGAAGACCGAGTGTGGCAGCATCGTTTCCGGGGCACCTGAGATTTTGAATGAGATTGAGAGGTTCTATGGGCAGTTGTACACGTCATCATTGGCGCCACACGCAAGTGTGAGTAACGATCCAAGAGCGAGTCTTATCCGACACTATTCTGAAAATATCCCGGACGTCAGTCTGAGCGAGATTAGAATGACTCTCCAGCACATTAAAAAAGGCAAGGCCCCAGGCGAGGATGGAATTACAGCGGAGCTTCTGAAAGCGGATGGAAAACCGATACTTGAAGTCCTTCAGAAGCTCTTTGATTCCGTCCTCCGTGGTGGCATTACACCGGAGGCGTGGAGCAGAAGTGCGGTGGTCTTATTCTTCAAGAAAGGTGACAACGCTCCCTTGAAGAACTATACACCGATTTCCCTTCTGAGCCGCGTCTACGTGCTGTTTTGGAGAGTCATTACGAATCGTCTCGCGTGCAGACTTGACGACTTCCAGCCTCCCGAACAAGCCGGTTTCCGAAAGGGCTTTAGCACCATAGACCACATACATACCCTTTGGCAAGTTGTACAGAAGTCCGAGGAGTACAATTTGCCACTATGCCTGGCGTATGTGGACTATGAGAAAGCCTTTAATTCCGTCAAAGTTTGGGCGGTGCTGCAGTCCCTTCAGCGGTGCCAAGTTGACTGTCGGTACATCGAAGTGTTGAAGTGCTTGTACAGTAGGGCTACGATGGTTATCCGAGTACAGAACCAGAGTACGAAACCTATCCAATTGCAGAGAGATGTAAGACAAGGTGACGTTATATCCCCGAAACTCTTCACCGCTGCATTGGAAGACGTTTTACAAGCTTCTGGACTGGAAAGGATACGGTATCCACATCAATGGCGAGTACATCACTCACCTTCGATTTGCCGACGATATAGTCCTTATGGCAGAATCGCTGGAGGACCTAAGCACTATGCTCAATGACCTCAATAGTGTCTCCCAACGGATAGGTCTTAAGATGAACATGGACAAAACAAAGATTATGTTTAATGTCCATGTCACACCTATGCCGGTAGTTGTTGGGAGCACTAAGCTCGAAGTTGTTGACGAGTATGTTTACCTGGGACAAATAGTCCGACTAGGTAAGTCCAACTTCGACCGAGAGGTCAATCGACGGATTCAACTCTGCTGGGAAGCGTTCGGGAAGCTACGACACATCTTCCCGTCAGACATACCTCAAAACCTTAAAACGAAATTGTACAACCAGTGCGTGTTGCCAGTGATGACTTACGGATCTGAGACGTGGTCCTTTACTGCTGGCCGTATGAGGACTTACAAACGGATTAGTAAGCTGAAGTGGCAGTGGGCCGGCCATATAGCTCGAAGAACTGACAACCGATGGGGAAGAAAGGTTGTCGAGTGGCAGGTGGGCGAAGTGTAGGGTGACCCCCCACGAGATGGAGTGACGACCTGGTAAGACATTCAGGAAGTCAATGGATGCAGGTGGCTCAGGTCCGTGCTTTGTGGCATTCCTTGGGGGAGGCCTATGTTCAACAGTGGACTTATGAAAGGCCGTAATGATGATGATGATGACGATGATCTGGTGAACTATGTGCCAGTTCCTCACCCTTTATTTTATTTCAAAAATTCTACAGTGAATTTATATGTGGGTTATCTGTGGATTCGTTATATGTGGGATAAGTTTTTCTTACTTAATACAGACCAAAATATATATTACCTGAGCTCCATTGTAAGTCCACGAACCGAACTTCATGAAGCAAGTCTGCTCGTCAAAGGGGAAGTATTCCACGTTGATCTCGCATGATGACTTGTATATCGCCGGCGGCTTCCAGTTCACCTCACCCGTGTATTTCAGCGTCGCCTTTGTCATTAACGTTACCTGTAACGGTAGAAACCAATGTTTTATTATATTTCTCAAAATTTGAACCATACGATATTTACTTGAGTTTTTTTATAGAATAAGGGTGACAAACGAGCACACAGTCCACCTGATGGTAAGTGGTTGCTGTGACCCATAGACATCCACATGTATCTTCGTTTGCAAATCAAAATGCAAATAGATGCGTTGTCACCCGTGAGGACTAATATGGAATGCCTCTTTTTCAGTAAAAACGGTCTCCGGTTCTCTAAACTCACCATACGAAACACAGCAGCATAAAGCTGCTATTTCACGCTGGTATTCTGTGTGAGTGTAGTCCTTCCCCTGTCGAGCCTACCCATTCGTGCTACAACTATTCTATTAATATAGCTGCAGCATGGCTCTACCACGTAAAAAATAACCGAATAGTGACAAACGACCTAACAGTCAATCTGATGGTAAGTAGCAACTGCGATCCATATCTCCAGCTAACTTCAAACAAACAAAGCTGATGCGTTGTCAACTCCGAGGATTAACCTGTAATGCCTCACATCTTGTAATTATACTGGTTCTCTATACCCTTCAAACCAAAACACAGCTGATCAAGCTCTGCAATTTTGCAGCAGAAAAAGTTAAGGTGGTACCTACCTAGACTGACTCTTAGGTAGAAAAGGTAACCACCTAATAAACTAAACTTAAACTAAACTACGTAAATAGACATGCTCAGAAGGGCTAGAACCCAGAGCCGTAAAGCCACTTAAAAAATAGACAACTAGTTTTTCAAAACATGCTTTCTCTTTTCTTTCTCTTCTTTTCTTTTCACTTTAGTCTTTTATATAATATGTCCAAGGGTAAATATGCGGTCTGTATTATTTAATTCTTATACATTCAATTTGGTTTCTAGTAATACTTAAAAATAATGTATTACAAAAAAAAATCTTGCCTCGTAATTTCCGTCCCAATTATTATACAATACGATGTCCGGAAGCCAAATATGCTCGGACGGAACGTACAACATCTCCACGCCACCGTAATCTTCTGGATTCCATTGAAGCTTATAATCGAACCATTTCTGAAAAATTTAAATGAAAAAAAAACTAGATTAATATTCAATAGGTCTAAATACAAAGTTACACATTTTCATTGTTTTCATTACATAAAAATACTTCATCGTTATCATCAATATTAATAATAATAATAATATTTTTTTTTCAGATAACCAAGTGATCCATAAAGTTTGTTAGTAAATATGAAACTTATAACCTATGTTAGTACCTAATTCTAATTCTTAAATACAATAATATTGAATATGGTTCACGCCGAATAAGGTGATAAAAGCAAAGCTCAGACAATAAGTACTTACCTACTGGACTTAAAATTTTAACGTACGCGATCAAACCGAACTCGCCACCTGCCTGCAATAATTTGTTAATTGCAATGCTAAGTGCTAACTTTACTCCTACAGTTGTGAAGGAAAACATGGTGAACTATCTTAAATGATTTTCATTTATAGGTACTGTGACCCTCTTTTCGGTCACGTCGGTTTACTGTCACGACCGATTGCTTGATCCGCCCGTCCAAAACTACAAGTGACCAATGCAAAGCTTGTTCCGTTGAAATGGTAGGACAGCTAGGATGTAATGACAGAGATACAAGACTCGAGGACAAACATAACTTGATAGGACTTCAATTAAACTTCAAACTCGATGTAATGGCGAAATACTATCCAAAAACAGCGTTTATAACACTAAACAAAATTTTGTTTAGTGTTGAGTTTCTGTTATTTAAAAACGATACTATAGCGATTACAATATGGCGTTCATCGTTATTATATATGTTTTCTTCTTTTTAACTGACTTCAAAAAAGAGGAGGTTCTCAATTCAGATGTTTATAATTTTTTTATATATGTTCGGGCATCACTCCGCCATATATGGACGGATTGTGAAATTCTTTTTTTAAGAGGTTTATTTCGAAATGGTTCCATTTAAATTTCGTAAATATCTGATGATGAACTTTGGAGACAGACAACGAAAATTTTTAATACATGCTAGTAAATCAACCGCGATTGCTGCTATCGCACGTTTATGCATTGTTTACGCAATCAATCAACGTAACATCACGCCTGTACCCTCTAAAAGTGTACGCAGATGTTTTCAGTATACCACGGTACTCTCTCATTTCTATCAAAGTTGTTACAAATATTTAATAATTAAATATTCTTTTTGCGTGAAGTTTCTTTTCGTCCAGTATGTTTATGACAGTAAAACTAAAAATAAATTTGTCGGAAGCAGTAACAGCAGTAGTATTAACATAGCTAAAGCAATGCAGTGTCGAAACGACTGCGTAATGGTCACCATTAGATCACGCGGTGGTTGATTCATCTTTTAGACGCGTGCTAATGAAATGAAAACTTGTTTACGAAAAATTACCTGCTCCACCCACAAGTTGGTCGTCATTACTTGGTTCTTCAAATTAACCTCCATCAGCTGCGACAGCTTCAGACCCAGTCGCACTGTTAGGATGTCGCTCACATTGGTGACGGGGCGAATCAACCGATTGTAATTGCTCAATAGGTCGTCATACAGCCGTTTCACATCGGGATTTGCTTCTAGCAATTTTACAGCTAAAATAGAACATAATAACGTAATAACATTTTATTCAATGTAGATTACTACATAATACTTGAAAGTCACAAATATTCCTACCACCGTAGTACTAGATGGTAGAAATACAAATACTGTATTTATCTGTTACTGTACCTCACGGAGAGGTGTCACTACCCGTAGTATTGAGATTATGAGACCCGTTTCATAATTACAATATTTGTAAGAAGTTGCTCCCTCTGTAGTTGTTAAGGTCCTTCTCAGTCTTAAGGAGGTCGTCTGGGTTTTTTTTATAGGATAAAGTGACAAACGAGCACACAGTCCACCTGATGCTAAGTGGTTGCTGTGACACATAGACATCTACATCTATCCTCGATTACGTACCAAAATGTACCCGTGAGGAGTAAGATGGAATGCCTCGTTTCTATTAAAAAGGTTCACCGTTTCTCTACACTCATCTTACCAAACATAGCAGCGTTAAGCTACTGTTTTACGTTGGTATTCTGTGACGGCGTTGTCCTTCCCCGATCGTGCCGACCAATTCATACTACAACTATACTACTATTATAGCTGCAGCATGGCTCTACCACGTAAAAAAAGCATAGATATAAATATGGGTGTGTAGGATTATAAACCCAATATTCCATTAGTCACCTTTTATAGCTAGGCAAGTAACACAGTTGGCACATTCTTTTTTATTAAATATCCCTTGTAAACACCTGTAGTTCATGTACACCAATAACCTATGAGGACTAAAATGGAATGCATCACAGCCTGTAATTACGCTGGGTCTTTCAGACCGGAATAAACTTTTTTTTTATAGGATAAGGGTGACAAACGAGCACACAGTCCACCTGATGGTAAGTGGTTGCTGCGGCCCATAGACATCTACATCTATCCTCGATTACAAATTAAAATGTAGATGCGTTGTCACCCGTGAGGACTAATATGGAATGCCTCATTTCCAATAAAAAGGGCCTCCGGCCACCTGCACTCACCAAGCGAAACGCAGAGGTAAACCTCTACTTCACGCTGGTTTTCTGTGAGGTCGTGGTACCACCCCGGTTCGAGCTGGCCCATCCGTGCGACAGCAAAAGCTGCCGCGTGGCTCTACCACTGTTAAAACCTGTTTATCCTTTTACCTATTTCAACCGTCAAGCTGTTGTGCTGGTAATAGTAGTTTCGATTTTTAAAAGTGACAGCCCGTGCAATTACAGATTGTGAGGCAAGCCGTCGTAACCCTCAGGTGTGACATCAAATTACAGTAAAAAGAGTAGCCATCTTTTTGTTGGTTGCACATGTTTAAGGGCTACTAATAATAGTTACTTAGTGTTGAGTCGCTTACTTAAAGATTTTAATATTTTTAATCATTAGTGCGTATGTTACTGATATTTATTCACAATATATATATATATATATATATATATATATATATATATATATATATATATATATATATATATATATCTTATATCTTCTTTATATATAAAAAGTACGTGTCACGTTGTTTGAATGAAATTTTTGGTCAATGTGCAGTTTGGTCCAACTTAAAAGATAGGATAGCTTACATCTCAATTTATAGTCGCAATACAACATTATTTTATTTTATTGAAAATTATTTGTCTATTATTTGACAGTCACAATTATCTGTTAGCTCCAAACGATTCTGTCAGATGACGATATCTGTTGACTGGATTGGTAAATATTTAATAGATGGCACAATGTTAAAAATGCAAACGTTTAATATAAGCTACAATCAGTAGTATAACCACCACGTGTTGTTGTAAGTATTCAACAAATAGAACCGATTTCAAGAAAAATTTGCAGACTGTGTGCAGTTTGGTCCAACTTGAGAGATAGGATAGTTTTTATCCCGATAAGTGACCCTCAATTTTTTTTTTTTGCTAATTTCAGGAGTTTTTTTTGGGAAAGCAAATGGTCGTTCGGAAAGGGCAGAACAACGTCTGCCTGGTCAGCTAGTACAAGGATGAGCAACACGCGGCCCGCGGGCCGCTTGCGGCCCGTTAAACATGTTTATGCGGCCCGCCAAGCATTTCTAAAATTGAATTTATTTTATCGACTTTCTCTCATCAATATATTGTTATAAAATTAATTATAATAAAATGGTAGTACATACTAACCCGAAATATTTTTTATGGCGAGTTACTTGTCGACAGCGTTTTTAAACATGCAATACGAACGCGTCGCATCTGCGCAATTTTTTTGTGACGAGATACACACTTGTCGATGACTTGTTCAAACATGCAATATGGACGCGATGCGTTTGTGCTCGTTGTGTTTGCTTCTGTCACACTGGTAAGCTGTTAACTAGCTATTTTAGCAATTCTTGTAATTCTTGAAAGGCGCGAGTGCAATATTATTGTCATTAAGGTAATGTTAGAGATTTTTTTTATTCAAAATTAAGTTTTTATACGATTTTTTAACACTCTAGTTTTTAATCCATAATAACATGACAGAAAAGCAAACAAAAAATGGAAGATTGCGAAATGAGCATAGGTATTTTCAAGAAAAGTGGAAATTTGATTATTTTTCACTTTCTTTAAAGATAAAGCTGTATGCTTAATATGCTCAGAGACTATGTTGACATTAAAATAATATATCATAAAAAGGCATTATGATACAAAACATGAACAAGAATATAAAACTTAACAGGACAACTCCGGATAGATAAGTTTAATCAAATAGAGAAAAGCTTGGGAAAACAACAGGCTATTTTTAAAAATCAAGCTATTTTATCAAATATGGCAGTCAAGGCTAGTTTTGTTGTCAGTAAAATACTGGGAAAAAAATGAAACCCTTTGCGGATGGAGAAATGATAAAAGAATGTCTGACTGCTGTTGTAGAAATAGCATTTCCTGATAAAATAAATATTATTTCAAACATTAGTTTATCAAGATTCACCATTGCGAGGAGAACTGAAGACTTCTCCGAGAACATAACAACAACGCTTCGTGAACGCATTGCAAAAATGTTATATTGTTCTTTGGCACTTGATGAGAGTTGCGATATTAGCGATACAGCACAACTGGCTATATTTTACGTGGTATAGACACTAAATTTAATATTACCGAAGAATTGTGTTCACTGATTCAAATGCAAGGGACTACAACCGGCAAAGACCTGTACAATGAACTAAAGTCTGTGTTGATAAATTGTTCAATTTCATTAGAAAAGATTATTGGTATATCGACGGATGGAGCACGAGCAATGTCAAGCATGGAGGTAGGAGTATCGGGAAGGCTATTTCAAGTGACTAAGAAGGTCACAGGAAGGACTATATTCGTTAATCACTGCATAATTCACCAGGAAAATTTGTGTGCGAAAAGATTGAGTTTGCTAAATGTCACAGTACCAATAATTAAACTAATCAATTTTGTAAAGTCGCGCGCGTTAAATCATCGTCAATTTAAAAAATTCCCGAAAGATTTAGAAACTGAATATGGCGATGTGGTTTTCAATACCGAAGTACGTTGGCTTAGTAGAGGTGCAATGCTAAAAAATAGTATACAACTTAAAAAGCGAAATACAATTGTTTTTGGATATGAAGGCCTTATTAATAACATGAAGCCTTTCCTCATTTTGGTAATAAAGAATGGATGTGCAATTTTGGGTTTCTTATCGACATGACTCAGTATCTCAATAATCTTAATATGGAAGTTCAAGCCAAAGGACAGTTTATTCACAATTTGTATGATAAAATTCGGGGCTATGAGCGCAAATTAAAAACAAAAAAAATTATGGAAACAGCATCTTTTGCAGAATAATATGTCTCACATTCCAAATTTATAAAAAGAAAACGTTACTACTTCTCAAAAATACGCACAAAATTCAACGAATTTCAATTCCGATTCCAAATTTTCAAAACTGAGAAGACAGCGGTTACCGTGAAAATGTTTTCCTCGCCATTTAATATCGATGTGGAAACAGTTCTCGAAGACTTTCAAATGGAAGTGATTGACATGCAGAATAATACCGATTTAAAAGATGTATTTTTCTTAGTAAACATCGAAAATTTTTATAAATCTTATGAGAGCCCAGAAAAATTTCCGCTTTTGACGAAAAATGTAAAGCAAATGATGTCTCTGTTCGGAGTACGTATGTTTGCGAACAATTATTTTCAACCATGAAATTAATCAAAAATGACCACCGATCAAGACTGAGCGATGGACGATTAGAAAGCTGCGTACGTGCAGCTACCTCATCCATTCCGGCTGATATTGTTCAGCTTGTATTATAAAAACAGTGCCAAATTTCTCATTAAAAATTTCAACTAAATTCGTTTTTCTGTTCTTTTCTTGTTTGTTTTTATCTTGCATTAAAATTTGTATACAAAATCTTTACTTTTTTTAATTTTATACTTTTTTATTCTAATATTTATTTTATTATTTATAAATAAAGTTTCGTAAATTATTAATAAGAAGTGCGGCCCGCCAAAAAAAATTTAAATTTAAATTGGCCCATTGATTAAAAAGGTTGCTCACCCCTGAGCTAGTATATATATATATATATATATATATATATATATATATATATATATATATATATATTTGTTTTGTCAAGGAGACGATTCACAGCTATGTTGAGATGCAATAGATGGCGCTGAAGTCAAGTTAAGAACATTTTTATACATAGACTTTAGTCGGGCATGTTCCACATATATTATGTTAGTTAAGTGCCAAAAAAAAATTACAAATATGCTGTGCGCTGTGGTGGAATTACTATTTTTTTATTTACACTTTCTTTCGGGTGTCTGTCAATGTTTGATGGACCAGCTAGTAGGTACATATATAAATAAAATGGTAGAGGTTGCAGTGGTGCGCGCATCACGTAAAAACTACTGGATAGACTTCAATTAGGTTTTCTAAGTTTTATTTTTTTAGACACATGGCCCAAAAAATTATTGCGATATTTTCATTTAGTATAAAGTTATTAAAGTTTTAAGAAACAACGATTTTTATACGGGGTTTGTCACACGGTCAACTGTACGTCGCTTGCTCTCGCGTTACTAACCCACATAGTTTATATATTTTAGCTACGAACGGAGCAACGAATAACATTGTTTTAAAAAAGGTAATTTTGTAAGCAAAGTATATTTTTGCTTGCGGTCTTTTTAATGTTTTTTTCCTTCGCACATACGTAAACTTTGTTAATATATCAAAACATGCGGACCAAATCGCGGTTATCAGCTAGTCATAAATATAAAAAAACGATTTCCTCACTCAGATAACTAACAGACGCTATAAATATATAATATGTCTACTGCTACATAATGTAATTATTAATGTAACACCTTGTATAAGAATGGATAATAGTAATAAAGTAAATGAGTTGCAGAAAGTATTAAAACTATAATATTTTAGATATTCTGGAACAAGTTTTTAATACAATATACGGAATAAGTAAATTCAAATACGAAACGCATATTAAGTTTCTTTAAAAATAACCTTAATTGTTTTAATGGCTAAACGGTTATAATATATTATGTATATAATGTATTATATGAATCAATCATATCTTAAAAAAAATAATCAATTATTTATTTCTACTCACCAAAAGAATTCCTGATTAAAACCAAGATTAACCAAACAACTCCCAAATTCATTGTGATTAGATGATGAAAACGCCTTTTCTATCAATTTGTTTACTAATTTCTGTTTCAGATGCTGTAACACACCAAGCTGATATCGTAGCGCATGCGGAATCAATACGTTTTCAAAAATATCGACTATAGCGCTCTCGTTTCTAGCGGCAAAAAGAGGAACTTAATACTTCCTCTAACCCTCAAGAGGTGGCGCTAGACAACGAATTACGGTACTGGCGTACCTAAGCTTATGGAATTGTCATGGGATAATGTTTTATACTTTTTTTTATTGCACGATAAAATAAACAGTTTTAACTCCGTAGCTAAAATCATCGTTTAAATAAAAATATTATGCACCACCAGATGTTACCACATTCTGCTAATAATTTTTATCATTTTAAGCCATTTATTGCAGACCCCACCAGATGACGATAAACTTTCTGCATATTTTAATCAATACAGGTGGCTCAGGACTTCTAATGGGCTCATCACATCATCATCATTACACCCTAATTATTAATTTAAGGACGTATGTACGGTCCAGGCGTTGGTTAGCTCCAAACAATACTTATCAAACCTGTTAATATCCATCTACCGCATAACTTACACAAATGTTAATAACTCATAACTTTAGGAAATTTTGCGTTTTAAGTAGTTAACGCACGCATATGAGATCCGCGTAGGCGAAGTTACCAGTTGTGTCAGACCATATGCCAAAGAAGAGTCATAAACAGATCTCCCCGCATGATCGGTTAAACGTGAACCGAGCCATTCGGCGTGGTGGGCGTTAAAATCGCCAAGGAGCACGATCTCTGCGGATGGGACCTGTTGTAGCAAGGAATCTGTAGCCATTTGGACGTGGTCGATGAGTCGGTCTGTTTCGGCATTACCTTACCGCTATGGGACCTATAGAGGCACCCGTAGACGCGCGAATGGTCGTCGCTGTCTACGCGTAGCCAAAGGATGGACAGGTCCGAACCTTCAAGACTGCCGGGGCGTCGAGAACAGGTGTCCTCTCTGACATACACGCAAATTCCAGCTCGAGGCAAAAAGGAGTGCTCCAATTTGTACCCCGGGTAGGAGAGATACGAAATATCAGCCGGAGAGGAAATATGTTTTTGAGCGGAATTTTGCCCCAGCATAAAACCCTCTCGGAATATTTACGCGAATACTACATTGAATAATAGATACTTATTCTTACGAATTTCAACGCCTCTATTTTATCTTGGTAACTATGTGAGTCGAACTAAAACTAAACAAAAAAACAACTACTGAAAGGGAAGAAACGTTTTTACGACGATGGCAAATGGCTCAGCACCGTGCTTTTTAATCATCTATAACCTATTTTCAATACTCGTGATTGCCTGTTTTGTGATTATGATGATTTTCATCATCATCATCATCATCATTACAGTCCTTCACAAGTCCATTGCGGAACATAGGCCTTCCCCGGGGAATAACACAAAGCACGGTCCTGAGCCAACTGCATTCATCTACTTCCTGCATGTCTTACCAGATCGTCACTCCATGTAGTGGGGGGTTGCCCAACACTTCGGCTACCGGTACGAGGCTGCCACTCGAGAACCTTTTTTCCTCATCGATTGTCGGTTCTTCGAGATATATGGCAGGCCCATTGCCCCTTCTTCTTACTAATCCGTTTGGCTATGGTCACTCTGGTTCTACGGCGAATATCCTATTTTCTAAGTTTATCACGCAGATAAACCCTGAGCATAGCTCTATAGCTCGCTGAGCGACCTTGAGCGTCCTCATACGGACAGTGAAGGACCACGTCTCAGATCCATATGTCATCACTGGCAACAGGCACTTGTTGACATTATCGTTTTCAGGTTTTGAGGTATGTCTAAAGAGATGTGTCGTAGTTTCCCGAACGCTGCCCAGCCGAGTTGAATCCGTTGATTGACCTCTCGGTCGAAGTTATGATGATTTTAACTAAACCAAAACATAAACTTAACAAACAAGCAGTCATCAGGTAGACTGATGGCTCTCGTACTATTATTTATTCTGAGCTGATGGTAAGTGCATGCAGATGCGTTGCCTGAGAATTAAGAAGCAATGCCTCGTTTCCAGTAAAAGGGGTATCCGGTTCTCTATTCTCACCATAGAAAACACAGCAGCATTAAGCTCGGTCTTCGGTATTCGTCGGTATTCGGCTTCGATCAAGTCGACCCATTTTTACTAAAACCATAATATAGCTGCAGCATGACCGTATAGAGGCGGTGTAAGAATATCCATTACCCCATGTCGTCCCGTGGGTGTCGTAAGAGACAAACTAGGAAAGTGGCAGCAACATCTTCTTAATAACAACTAGAAAAATAGAAAACTGCGGTTGCCAAACCGCCTGCCAAGCGTGGCAACTATGACAAATTTCCCCATATAAGGCAATCTATGGGGTAAGCCTATGTTCAGCAGTGGACTTTTATAAGCTGTAATAGATGAATAGTAATGGATGACTCTCCTATGTGTAAAGTAGTTTTACAGACTGTTCCATTTTTCTATAACGGCTCCGTGGCGCAGTGGCTTAGCAATTGATTTGCAGCGCTAAGGGCCGCGGGTTCGAATCCCGCACGGAACACGTGTTTGTATGGCCTACAAATAATTGTTCCGGGTCTGGATGTTTGTTATTGTGCAATTTATGTTTGTAAACTGCCCCCACAATACAGGAGAAAATCCTAGTGTGGAGGTTACGTACGTTACGAGGTTACGAAAAAAAAACAAAAAAAGAAAAAAAAAAGGTAAAATGGAAATCAAGAGAAAAAACAAGAAAATTTTTTGGTAAAACTGTCAAAAAAGTTTTATATTATGTTGCCTGAAATAAATACACAAATTATTGTAAAAAAAATGTATTAAACCTTTATTACATACAATTTACATATATTTAATACTTAAAAAAATAATTCTGAATTCCACAATCTGTATTTTATGGTCTACTTAAAACAAATTTACAAAGTAATCAACCAATTTAATTTTGTACAAAATCCAAATAAATTAATTTAATTCAATCATAAATTCGTGTGGTGGGTGAAAAACTCTTCAACATTTTATCTTTTATTATGTCTTATCTGGTATATTTGTGAACTTCTTTTGTACCGATGTTTTTGATCTGAATCTGCCCGATCTGCAACAAATACGTCAAATTAAATAAGAAGTTGCTTTGCGGAAATTCAGATATTTAAAAAATGTCAAAATTAATTAGCTAAGCCCGCGTACAAAAACAAAACTTTCGCCTAATTGTGAACTTGTGAACGAATCGAAGATTTACATCGTTTTTAATTTATATCCGCAGTAGAACCAGAGTGACCGACATAGCCCAACGGATTAGTAAGCTGAAGTGGCAATGAGCCGGCCATATAGCTCGAAGAACCGACAACCGATGGGGAAAAAAGGTTCTTGAGTGGCGGCCTCGTACCGGCGGACAAAGTGTAAGGCGTCCCCCCACTAGATGGAGTGACGATCTGATAAGATATGCAGGAAATCGATGGATGCAGGTGGCTCAGGACCGTGTTTTGTGGCATTCCTTGGGGAGGCCTATGTTCAACAATGGACTTGTGAGGAGCTGTAATGATGATGATGATGATGCGAGCGGAACCAAGCAATGTAATTATTCATGAGGACAATAGGTACAAGATAAACGTAGGATATGAGGATTGCACAAGGCATTCTACATAACCTCACCTCAGATTAGTGGTTAATGTATAAATTTAGTAGTGCTTGTACTGCTGCATTCCAGCATAAACAGCCAGTATACTTATAGGCTGTTAGTTATTCCATCGTAGTCCTCGTTGATGACAACGCGTCTGTAGCATTCTTTATTTGAACTTGGTGGTGTGTATGAACTGCAATGGCTACTTACCAGCAGGTGGACCGAAAGTCTGATTATCACAGTTTTATAAAATAATGACTGTGTCCCTTTCCTCCCCACAGCATGTATTTATACTGGCTTTTCATTCTATTAAAACCAAAATAAAACTGAATGCACTGCTGATTCATTGTTCATGACAGCGCATATATTCTTTCTTTTGAGTTGGTTATAATTGTTTAAGGGCTGGAATACAATTACCTGGTGGACTGTTAGCGTATTTATCACAATAAGATTAGGAAGAAATATAGGTATATGAATCAAATGCGGTTGCAAAGACACAGAACACAATGCACTCACATCCAATAATCAATAAATTGTGTTGTTGTACACTAAATTGACTCCAGACGAAATTTAAGCGCAGACGTAAGCTATGATTATTTTTAAATATTTTTATAACTATTATAAGCCAATTCTTGACTAATATCCCAGTTAACTTCGTTTCAAAAAATATATAATAAAAATAAAAAAATAATAATATTCCACAACTATCACACAACGCCATCTAGTCCCAAGCTAAGCAGAGCTTGTGTTATGGATACTAGACAACTGATAAACATACTTATATATTTCTAAATACATAAATATTATAGATAAATTACACCCAGACACAGAACAAATGATCGTGCTCATCACACAAACATTTGTCCTGGGTGGGAATCGAACCCACGACCTCCGGCATAGCAGTCAGGGTCACTAACCACTAGACCAACAGGCCTAAATATAAATACCATCGTAATGCCAATGTGTGGGTGAACGATTTGCATTTTGATCCTTCATGAAGGAAAATTTAAGTAGGTATATATGAACCACCATTAAGTAAACTGTATGTTCATTCTTACTTTATTTTAGAAAATATAACCCTTATCACCGCAATAATACTGCAACGGAAACACAGTCCCTCTTTTAGGTACTGAACTCCTACATGTAAAATTATATTAATAAAAATTATATGAGTTTTATGAGGGGGATGAGTCGCTCGCGTCCGTAGGCTTTGACCACCTAATCCTAGGCCCACCCTACACGTGTCCCCCGGGTGGTGCTAAACAAGCGACAAAGCCGAAAGAACTGACTCGGCTCCTCGCCGTGTGGTAGCGGCGTAAAAAATACCACACCCTACTTTCGCACCATGAGGCATACTATTAAAGAAATGGCCCCGAGTTCCCGGCGCCCCTTTAATGGGGCAGGGGTGCGAAGAATCTCCGGGAGGAAAACCGGCGACGAGGTTCGCCACCCGTCACGTTCTGTCCCCCGGAGGGGCGAAAAGTGGATTGCGGAAGCCCGTCTGGCTACATTGAATGTATGTGGAGGAATGAATGATAAGATGGATGAAGTATGCGATATGATGCATGATAGAGGAATAGACGTGTTATGTGTAAATGAGACGAAACGGAAGGGAAAGGATGCTACTACACATGGCATGTATACCGCGTACTGGTCTGGTGTAGACGAGACCGAGCGGGCATGCCAGGGAGTCGGTATCATCCTTTCAGAAAGAATGGGTCATTGTGTGAAAGAGTATGAATGTGTAAGCCCGAGACTGCTATGGATACGAATGAAAGTGGGCTTAAAGAAGTTGTTTGTTTTAGGGGTCTACGCCCCAGACATGTCTAAGCCCACTTATATCCGAGAGCAGTTTTGGGAGTTGGTAAGGATGGTGCTAATGAAATGCAAGGTTAATGAAAATATTGTGATATTAGGCGATTTTAATGGAAGGGTTGGGGTGAGGAGGCTTGGTTATGAAAGGATATTGGGAACGTTTGGTGATGAAAGTATAAATGAGAATGGTGAAAGTCTTCTCGCCGTATGCGTGGAAAAGAGTCTTTTTGTGACGAATACTTTCTTTCGTCATAAGAAGATTCACACGTATACATGGGAAAGAGGTGATGATAGAAGTATGATAGATTTCATAATTGTTGATGAAAGAATGAGGAGCGCGGTGGTAGATACAAGGGTTTACCGGGGCTCTAACGTAGGGACGGATCATTACTTGGTCTTATGCCGAATTAATGGTCTTTTCAGACGTTGGAGGCATCGGACATCTGTGTCTACCACTGCTTTACAGCGTATAAGAACAGAGAGGTTACAAGATGAAGGTGTGAGAGAGAAGTTCAAATATAGATTGAGAGAAAATATAAGTGGTATGGCTGAATTGTGTATGAATGATTTAGACTTGGAGACTGTGTGGTATAATGTCAAGAAAGGTTTAGTGGATGCAGCTACCGAAGTATGTGGTGTAAGTAAGAGAACGAATGAAAGGAAAATTAACACGTTATGGTGGGATGATGAGGTACGGATGGAAGTTGAAGCAAAGAAGAAAGCATGGCTAGATTTACTAGCAACCAAGGCTAGTAATTCTAGCAGTATGAATGATGATATTGAAAGGAAAAAGGCAGTCTTTAGACACCTAAATAAGAGAGTAAAAGAAGTAGTTGAAAGGAAAAAGCAAGAAAGAACGGATATGAATGATAGAAGAATATCGGATAACTTCCAGGCAAACATTAAAATGTTCTGGAAACTCGTAAGAACTACCAGGGGACATTCAAAACAGCCTAGAATGAATGCTATACGAGACCAGAATGGCTGTATTCTGAATGACGAAGTTTTGAGTTTAAGGAGATGGAAGGAATACTTTGAAAGCGTGTTTATGAGTGATGAGACGTTTGAATTAAATGAAATAGAAATTCCGGAAGAAGAGGAAATAGATAGAGATATAAGTATAGATGAAATAATGAAAGCAATGAAAAGTATGAAAGCAGGTAAGGCAGCCGGTTATGATAGAGTATCTCTCGAAATGCTAAAGGCTGGAGAAGGAGTGGTGGCAGACCTGCTGTGCACCTTGTTTAATTTATGTTGGGAACTTAAGCGGGTACCGGGAGACTGGTGCAAAGCCGTGATAGTCCCAATATATAAGGGAAAAGGATCACAGCAGGACTGTAAAAACTACCGTGGTATCAGCCTTCTTAGCATTGTGGGAAAACTGTATGCTAAGGTACTAATTGAAAGAGTTATGAAAGAAACTGATGGAAAAATTTGGGATGTGCAAGCGGGATTTAGAAAGGGAATGGGATGTACGGATCAGGTCTTTTCCATGCGCATGATCGCGGAGAAGTTTTTGGCCAAAAACCAAAAAGTTTTTTGTGCGTTCATAGACTTGGAGAAGGCTTATGACAGAGTGGACAGGGATGTGTTATGGCAAACACTGAACTCATTTGGGTTGAGCGCTGGCTTGATACAGGCATTGAAGTCTCTATATAGGGACTCTAGTGCTTGTGTCAGGATCAACGGGGCCTACTCGGACTGGTTTGGCATCCATAAAGGTGTCAGACAGGGCTGTGTGGCTTCCCCGTGGCTGTTCAACCTATTTATGGACAGTTGTTTGGAAAATTTGAAAGCAGAAGAATGCGGGTTAAGAATGGGTGAGTTAACCGTCAAATGCCTTTTGTACGCCGATGATCAAGTCATACTTGCGTCGTCGGCAGCCGAGTTGCAAATGATGGTTACATTAATGAACAGGACATTAAAAGAAAAGGGAATGAAAGTGAACGCAAGTAAGACGAAAGTTATGGTTTTTGAAAGAGAAGAAAGTAAAACGATATGTGAAATAAGAATAGAAGGGGAGTTGGTAGAGCAAGTAGATGAGTTTGTGTATTTGGGATGTGTGTTTAGCAGGGATGGTAGATATGATCAGGATATAGAACGACGAGTGAATGCAGGAAATAGATTGAATGGGGCTCTACACTCTATTGTGAAAAGTCAGAATGTGTCCAAAAAGGCACGTTTGGCAATTCACAATGCTGTGTTAGTGCCTTCTTTAATGTATGGTAGTGAAAGTTGGGTATGGCAGAAGAAGCACGAGAGTAGAATAAATGCAGTAGAAATGCGGTCATTACGTAGTATGCTAGGGCTGAATCTGAATGACAGGGTGAGAAATAGTGTGATAAGAGAAATGTGTGGTTTGCAAGATGATGTTGTGACTAGGATTAAGAAAGGAATGCTTCGGTGGTTTGGTCATGTAGAAAGAATGAATGAGGAAAGAGTGACAAAGCAAATTTATGTTGCAGAGGTGAATGGCAGAGTCGGGAAGGGTCGCCCTAGGCGAAAGTTTATCGACCAAATAGGCGATATATTGAAAATGGGCCAAATTAAGAGTACCTTTAACCGACGAGCGTGTATGCGTAGGTATATGGATGTGGAGGAAGCGAGAGAGGTGTGTCAGGATCGTGCCAAATGGAATTCCATAGTCTCTGCCTACCCCTCTGGGTGACAGGCGTGAGTGTTTATATTATGTTATGTTATATACAACCATATCTCAGTACTCTAAGTATGCAGGCAATGTCATTTTCCATCTATCCACAAAGATGTCAGTGTCTAGACGGGGTTTCAAAGCATTGAGAGTGGAGAGAGTACGAGAAATCGGAGGTTGTGCGACCATACGAGTATAGCATGCGGGCACTCTTGGTATTAACAATAATATTGTGGCCAATTCAACGAATAACAAAGAGGCGTCTATCATTCCGCATGAGAACTTGCAATTATCGTAATTTTCTAACTAGCCAACAATTAACGCTTTAATATTTTCAAAAATAACCCACCTGTTTTCATGAATCTGGGTAACGGCCACAGGCTGAACGGATACATATAGTAAACAGGCATTTTTTTCACGGCTATCGGTTTGTCCTTCACCACCCTGGACTCTGAAAGAAATGAGTAACATTTTAACTAAAATACTTCTAAAATTTCACAAAGAGAAATAAATGTCTATGAAATTAAATAAAAACAATCTCGTAATTATATTAACTGTTATTTTTTACCACAGCCCAACCTGAATTATGTGTTATTATATTACGAAGTGTTAGTAATATTCCAAAATATAATTTTAAAAAATGTGCAAGAAAAATTGCAAAATTACTATTTTTAATCTCTAATTTATAATTCATGGTTTGTTTTCTTCAGATTATTCTCAGTGATACTTTTAAAGATACGATGGGCACAGCAATTTTGAAGTATTTATTCGTGAAATAAGCATATTTTTTTTTATAAAACTGTAATGTCTAACGAACTACTTCGTACGTGGTAGAGCCATACTGCAGCTATATTAGTAGTATAGTTATAGCACGAATGGGTCGGCTCGACCGGGGAAGGACCACGCTCTCACAGAATACCAGCGTAAAATAGCAGCTTAACGCTGCTGTGTTTCGTATGGTGAGCGTAGAGAACCGAAGACCCGTTTTTACTGGAAACGAGGCATTCCATCTTAGTCCTCATGGATAACAATGCATCTGCATTTTGATTCCTAATCGAGTATAGATGTAGATGTCTATGGGCCACAGCAACCACTTACCATCAGGTGGACTGTATGCTGGTTTGTCACCCTATCCTATAAAAAAAACCTGAATTATTTGTTGCTACATTATGAAGTGTTAGTAATGTTCCGAAAAATAATTTTCAAAATGTGCAAGAAAAATTTTCAAAATTATTTATTTATTTATGCTTTATTTGCACACCAAGTACAAAAAGGCGGACTTAATGCAACAGGGCATTCTCAACCAGTCTACCTCCAGGCTAAGCAGAGAAAATATTGTGGGTGCAAAGTGCAAACAGCTAAGTAAATAACATCTATGTCTACATAATATATACATATATATACATAAATATATATAAATACATACATACAAATATTTACTTAATACTACTTATATATATACAACGTGTCCCAAAATTCAACGATAAGCCAACACCGGAGGATAGACCTGCCCCGGACTAATCGGGGATAAAAAGAAAAAAATATATATCCCAATTATATTTTAAGTTATATAAAAAAAAATAAAATTCTTCAGAAATTGAGACCGTTTATGATATTTTTCACTAACATGCTCACAATTTTTGAAATATTTTTTTCTTTTTTTTTATAGGCAACCTGAATAGTACTGCTATCTACCACAATTCTTAAAAATTCCAGAATAACTCTTGTTTTATCACGAAAATTAATGAAACTTATTTTATTCCCTAAATTTTTTGAAGACTTTTACTTTAAACCAAATTTAACTTATCGTGGTGTAAAAAAAAGTATGAACACTAGTATGGCAAGTTTTTTTAATAATTGACGCAACTAACCAACATTCCAAAATGGTATAATACTCTAGGAAAACAAGTTATAAAAAAATATGGGCCTATTATTTCTTAACAGGGGCCAAATGACGGTCGGTTGGTACCGCTCGACCAGGGTACGAGTCGGTGCTTGGAAAGTTTGGTGATAAAAGGGTTTAATGATGCTGGCAAGCTTATACTGGCGGTATGCAAGGAAAAGGGTCTTCTTGTGACAAACACTATGTTTAATCACAAGAAAATCCATATGTATACTAGAGAAAGAAAGAATGAGAGAAGTATGATCGACTTGTTCCTGGTGGATGACCGACTGCGAAAACAGGTGATGGATACGCGAGTGTTCAGGGGTGCTGACCTGGGAACGGATCACTATCTACTGATTACTAGATTTAGGGGTCTGTTCGGGGGTTGGCGCTACCGGACGGCAGTAACAGAACCACAGTCGGTCTGTCGCATCCGAAGCTGGAAGCTTCAGGAAGTGAATACTAGGGACAAATATCATGCGAGGGTAGCCGAAAAGCTTGACACCATCGATGGTAGAAAAGAATGTGTGGAAAGAACATGGTAGAACCTTAGGGATGGAATGGTAAGTGCAGCGGAAGAAGTGTGTGGAACAATAAAAAGAGGCAGTAGTAAAAGAAGAGATGCATGGTGGAATGATGAAGTGAAAGAAGCTGTAATGAAGAAGAAGAAAGCATGGTTAGACTACTTGGCCTCTAGTAATGATAAGGATATGAGAGAGAAGATGAAAGAAAGATATAAGCTGCAGAATGTTCACACGATAGCATTGATTGAGGAAGTGCGTGAAAGGTGTAGAATGGAAGCGGACGAAAGGTTGTCGCACAACTTTAAGGAGAACTCCAAACTCTTCTGGAAAGAGGTTGGAAGGACCCGAAGCGGTGCGACGGCCTTAAGAATGAACAAAGTCCTTTCGAGAACTAATGACGTCCTCACAGAAAAATCGGACGTCATGCAGAGATGGAGTGAATTTTATAGAGAAATGTATGCGTGTGATGATCTTAGTGAGGAATCCGGGGATGACGCCGTGACTGGTACGCCAGACCCGGACCTCGATGACACTGAGGTCATCAGTATGAAAGAGATTGAACGGGCGATTCGAAGTTTTAAATGTGGTAAGGCTGCGGGACTAGACAGAGTTACTGCTGAAATGGTCAAGTATGGTGGGCCTCGCGTTTGGGACAGCTTTCATCTGCTGTGCAATTTGTGCTGGCGGACAGGGGGTGTCCCGGATGATTGGCGATCCGCAGTCATTGTGCCTTTATATAAAGGTAAAGGTTCACATTTTGACTGCGGGTGCTACCGGGCGATCAGCTTGACCAGTTTAGCAAGTAAAGTTTACTCGAAGGTTTAGACACGTAGGTTGCAAGAGAAATCGGAAAGATTTCTATGGGAGGCACAATGCGGATTTAGACCTGGAAGAGGATGCACGGATCAAATGTTTTCTCTCCGCACGTTCACGGAGAAGCTTCTGGCTGCTAACCAGAAGATTTTCTGTGCTTTTGTGGGTCTTGAGAAAGCATTTGATAAGGTTGTAAGGAAGAAAATGTGGGTACTGTTGCCGGGGTACGGTGTGGATGGTCGATTGCTAAGTCACTTTACTGTGATTGTAAAGCCTGTGTGCGGATAGGATATGACCTTTTACCCATGTTTAGCGTCCAAACGGGCGTAAAGCAGGGTTGTGTCATGTCTTCCTGGCTGTTCGTACTGTATCTCGACAGCTGTTTACAGAAGCTGAAAGACAGCTGTTTGGGTGTGAAATTGGGTGACATAAAAGTAAATTGTCTGCTGTATGCTGATGATGCAGTACTTATTGCACCATCAGAGGCAGAACTGCAGGCATTAGTTACGTGTATGGAAGAGGAATGTGAAATTAAAGGTCTCCATTTGAATGCTAATAAAACTAAGATTCTGGTATTTGAAAGGGACGAAGAGAGAACGAAGTGTGAAATATGGGTAAATCAGGAATGTCTAGAACAGGTAAATGAAATTGTATACTTGGGGAGTGCTTTTAGCCGGGATGGAAGATGTGATTTAGATGTGGACAGGCGTGTCGCTGCCGGGAACAAAGTCAATGGTGCCCTGACTGCGTTAGTCAAAAGGCAAGGCGTAGTGAAGAGTGCACGCCTTGCAATACATAACGCAGTGTTGGTACCAACTTTGTTATATGGCAGCGAAACCTGAGTATGCCAGAAGAAGCATAAAAGCAAGTTGATTGCAGTGGAGATGCGATCTCTTCGTAAAATGTGCGGCGTTACCATGGCCGACCGAAAGCGAAACGAAGAGATTCGCAATATGGCAGGTTTGAAAGATGACCTTATCACAAAAATTGATAAGGGCGTGCTTCGATGGTTTGGGCACGTTCAGCGAATGAGTGAAGACCGAATAGTGAAGAAAATATATAGCGCGAAAGTTAATATTAAAAGGTGTCGAGGTAGACCGAGACTAACTTTCGAAGACCATGTGAGCAAATTGCTCGAAGAGGGGAGGGTCAAGAGTACTCGGATACCTAGACGTGCATGTATGAAGAAGATAATAAATCTGAAAGAAGCGAAAGAGGTATGTAAGGATCGTGACACTTGGCGTTCTGTTCTCTCTGGCTACCCCGTCAGGGATTGTGCGTGAAGATAAGTAAGTAAGTAAGTAAGTAATAAAGAATAAATAAATAAATAAATAGAAATCAAGCAGACAATGCGCAGCAGCATTTACCTGATTACAACTCAAAATAATAAAGGCTCAACGCAACAACTTTTGCAAATATCCTCTCTATGAGGCAATCTAAGGTAATCTATGGATGCCTGGTACCCCTTTAGATAGTCTGAAATATAGCCAAATTTCAATCATCTACGTGAAGCGTAAGAGAAACTTCAGTGGGAAACAGACACCGAGGTGACTTTACAAAATAAGTATTCCTTTTTAGCCATAAAAATCTAAAATATCTAAAGTGTAATAAAATCTTTCAAGATAGAAAACATCCGCATTATATAATATTAAATTACAACAATTTTTACACTTCAGCAACCCCTGATCGGAACTTTTGATCCAAACATGTAGTATTATAGTAGGTAATAGACGTTTTAATTCAATTAAATCGCATCAAGAACCAACCACAATTGATTTGATCTCATGATAGTTTGAAATAAGCACCTCTTCATTGTAATTTTGAATTCTAACGTTTTGATATGGGTGAAAAGAGAAAATAGATGACATACGGTGTCGGCGTATTCATCGCCTCATTCTGTCCCGTGGGTGTCGTAAGAGGTGTCAACGGAAAATGTCAAAGGCTGAAAGGATAACATCTTCCGATTTCCTATAGTTGACGGGGAACAGCGATAAGTATGGTATTTCCATCATCAATCCGCTTCCCAAGCGTGATGATCAAGGGAAATCCTCCTATCATTCGGACAAGTCCAGGCAGATGAAGATGAAGAAGACGAAACAAAGGCCCGTATTGAGCCACATACATTTATATTAAGTCAAATATTATAGTTGCATGTGCTGCAGTACAGCACTTGTAATTGTAAAATAAACTAGCTTTTGCACGCGACATCGTCCGCGTGGAGTTCGGTTACATCGCGCCCATGTGTAAAAATGAGACTGCTGGTACAAGCCACAATTATAAATGGATGTCGCGGGCTAGTAAACTACAAAACTTCTTTATACACCACATTTTTTGCTAATCTATTACTGTGTGCCAAAATTATCAGACTACTGGGCGAGCTTACGCGTGAGCAAGCCACATAGAATTGCCATGTGAAAAACAATTTTCTCTCAAGCCTATACCCGCAAATTTTAATGTCTGCCCTTGTAATTTATTTATGGTCATTGCAAAGCAGACTTTAAGGGGAAACTGTTTTCGTTTGAATTCTAAGGGAAGATCATTCGGGATCAAGGGAATTCTTGGTACAAATACAGTTTCCCCTTGTGGACATCCAGTTATAATTGTGGCTTTCACTACATTGCGATGTAACGGTTTTACTTTTAGTCTGGTTCCATTGCACAGTTGAGGAGGTTTTAAATTTCGCAACAATATAACAGGAGTGCCCATGCGCAGAATAAGCTTATGATGTGGAAGACCCGATGGTTTCAGTGAATTAAGAAATTCGACAGGGTAGTTAATTGCATCACATGTGTTGACCACAGAGTCTATTGACGTGTACACCATTTTCCCCCCTCAAAATACGTTAGCAGTATATCGTTAATTGTTGCTGCTCGGTCATTTTTCGGGGTTAGTACGGCACGTTCACACAGCCATTCCGTTTTATCGTGGATATGAGCAATATCTGGGTAAATTTTGGATATTAACTCCTGTAACGTAAATACAACTGTGCACAAATTATCAAAGATGGTTATCATTCCGTCATTTATCGGGTAATCGCAAGGAATTCGCAAATCCACCAGCAGATTCTTTTTCTCCTAAGTGTACCCGTATATTTTTCGAGAGCTTGAGGATTTCAATTAGAAGCCATAAAGTGGATCTCTTAAGACACGCTTTAACTTCATCTGATTTAGTTCTTTTTGGCACTACTGGTAGAGCCTGCCTAAAATCTCCAGCCAGCAAAACCGTTACACCACCCATTAGCTTCTTATTTCCTCTTATATCTTGTAGAGTTCTGTTTAAAGCCTCTACGCCACCCTTAAGAGCCATGGTTATTTCATCCCACACTATCATTTTCGTATGTTTTAATACTTCAGCCAAATTACTTTGTTTCGATATATTACAAATGGGAGAGTATCAGCTGTTGATAAATTGAGTGGTAACTTGAAAGTAGCATGAGCAGTTCGTCCACCCTCAAGCAGTGTAGCTGCGATGCCAGAAGAAGCCACAGCCAAAGCAATTCCGAGAGTACTTCTAGCGTTTGCTAATAGCAATTTTATGAGGAATGTTTTGCCTGTTCCACCGGGAGCATCTAAAAAGAATATTACACCCTCATTAGATCCATTTTTGTGTTAATTTGATTGTAAACTGCTTTTTGTTCCTCATTCTTCTGTAATCCGTGTGATTTTAACCGTGTTTTCTAATGATGCTGAGTCGTAACTTGCCTCTTTAAGAAACTCTCTATTTTCAAATTGTTGTTTTTTGCTTGGCTGAGGCCAACCCATACTCTTTTAATAGTAGTAGACTACCCAACGCTAATACGGCATCTTCTATTACCCAAAGGCATTTGTTAAATACCACATCTGTTATGTGTTCTACATCCACATCTCCCTGTCTTTCTAATTGCCTTTTAAAATCTTCAGATAAGTATTCTTTGAATTTCTCCCAAAGGCTTGAATGGTACTTGGCAGGACACTGAAATAATCGTCAAAAGATTCCGAATAATTTGCGGTGATTGGCAAAGTGCTGCCTATTCCATTGCTGCGAACAAATGCTGATCATCTTCAAGCAAGCCGAGAGCTTTGCACGCTGATTGAATCGTGAAATATAATGCATGTTTCCAGATGACTTCCTTTGGTGGTAAACAGGTAACATGACCATCTTCAGTTTTTAACGCTTCAAACAAAATTGGGCCCCGTATCTCATGAAAAGGAGATAGCATTCTGTATTGTTCAGATGCACAGTATAAACCCTGCCCAGAGGGTACTCTTTTTTAACCCCTGGCCAGCCTTCAACGTTTGCTCCTCTCTTTCTCCTTTGGAACTTTCTTTTATCCCAAACGTAGTATGCAGGTACTTCTAGGTAGAGCAATGTTTTTGCAAAGTTATCCACTTTACACAAATCGAAAAAGGATAGGAGTGTGGTTGTTGGAGGACTGTTCACTCTTTCACTCAGATTTTTCTCATCAAAATAAACCCTTTGCCCATTTTCCAAATGAACAGCGAGGTGGACTACGGGAGGGAAACACACATGAATGGGAAGTTCAAGGATTCGCCATAATGCCTCTGATGAACTTAAATATCTTCCAATTGTGTAGGTTTTAACTTCATCCTTCTCATTCTCTAAAGCAAACGATGCCTGGTCTGAATATTTGTTTACGTATTTACTGACGTATTTTATTGATTTCACACAATGGCAATATTCCACATTTAAGTGAGCGTTAAATGTTTTTAATAATACTGGATTATAAGGGACTACCCAGCGATTATCTATGGTTGTGCCTCTGATATCCACAGAGAACCCACCGTCATCTAGTAAACATCTCTTATACTGCGGATAATCGTCTTCACTAGTTTCAGTTTACCTTATTAGAGCCCTGGGGTGTCGTTTACTGCACATGTTCTCTTTCATACATGGTGACTTTCGATTTAAAGTTCCACATGGACCATGTATCATATTACGTTTAACGATTTCGTGAAGCTCTGGGTCACGTTTGGGATCCGGTATTTCAGCACAAATTATATTGTCGATTTGATCCGGAGTAACACGTTTGTGAAGCCATAAAAGAATATGAATATGTGGAAGACCTCTATTTTGCCATTCCGTTGAGTACATATAGCATCGCTCTTCACCAAATATTTTGCCCTTTGTCAATAAGTTCATGATCTTTTTCACCTTTAGTCGAAACACTCGAAATTATATCTTGTCTATCATGAGATTCCTTGAAGCAATTGCTCTTTTATCTCGTCCTAGCGAGGTTTGCATGTGAAAGTGATAAAAAGATCAGGCCGGCCGTAATTCCTAACATAGGTCATAGCGTCTTGTGTTCTTTCGTGCATATACCTAGGTCCCCCCGTAATAGATGATGGAAGGACAACCATTTGTTCTAGTAGGTTGGCTTGTGCGTCTTTTCGTCCAATAGCATCTTTTAAATGGATTTAACTATCGGCACGTAATTTGGCTTGATTATTTTTGATATAATTTAATCTCTTTGTTTCTATTTTGGCGTATTCATCCACTAAATATTAACTAAAAAGGATACGATAGTTGATTAAGTAGTTATCTACTCCTTCTTTAATCATTGTTCTATACGAATAGAAGCTTGCAGAAGAGACAGTTTTATTAAGCGGCAATTTAGTTGTGGGAACGCATTGTGGTATGTTGATTGAATACCCCTCATCCCCCCAGCAAAACATCAATGGATACTGTAGAGCATCATATGCTCGATGTATCTCACTAATACGCTGAAGTGAATTACTTCGGCTCTCGAGAATGATGTCCCTTCGATCAAATTGTTGATCCACTAACACTAAAGCCACTTAATTTTAGTTGGTGCATTATACCTACCTCTATGTTTTTCTGGCGGTTATTTTTATCAGCATGTATGATAACAAAAAGAACTCTGCAAACTCTGAAGGAAGGCTTTATCGGCACTTTTAAGATCTTTTATATACGGGTTCACTTGATCCAGCATATTCTGTAATTGTTTGGTTAAATTTGCCTTTAAGTTAGGAAATTTAGAACATCGAAACTTTGCTTCTCGATCATCTTCACTTACAAAATATATTTGAAGGTACTGAGTGTCATGTTCAGCTTTTGGTAATATACTTCCAATTAAATAGTAGACCTGGCCTTGTACTATAAAAGTCGGTGAAAAAGCATCTGCTGTTACCTGTTTACCACCAAAGGAAGTCATCTGGAAACATGCATTATATTTACGAATATTACCCATAAAATGGTCATGATCTGGGTGTAAATCAATAATCAAACTAAGGAGTGATTCAGGCAGTTGTTTCAACCGATCAAGTTGCACTTTTCCAGCGCTGCAACACATACCAAGTATCTCATCCTTCCATTTCATGCGCATGGTACAAAACTGACACTTGTATGTCGTAGATCCAAAGGCTACACTGCTGTCAGTTCTATAAGCAATATCAGGGTCATACTCCATATCGGACTATACCTTGTTTTTCCATAAACGCAGTGTAATGTTTTCCGCATACTGTGACTGAATTGCTTTAGCACTTGTGGATTCGCAGTTTGGTAATTTGCAACAGCTTGCCTGTGTACATCGGGATTTTTTTTCTAATGAGCGGACACAATTTTACGTTTTTTTCGGATCTGGCTTGTTCTGCCTATATACTTTTTAATAGACTTTTTCTTGTGTAATTAGTAAATTTCCATCTTCGTTTATTTTCCTTTTTTTCATATTTTAATATCGACGATGCAGATTGATCTGTTCCGCTGGTTGGAGATGATATTTCACTGTTTACAAAAGATGTACCAGCTAAATGGTCAAGCTCTGAAAAAGGATCACGCTCTTCGACAGGTACCTCCATGCGATGCTGTGTAATTTTCTCCGCAACAATAGGCAGATAGGCGTTAAAATGTACATAAAATAAATCATGGCTAAAACGTAATCGCCATACTGGACAAATATCTGTTCCAGATTCTGTGTATAGTAGACCGTTTCAATATACATCAAACCGAAACGGAAATACGGAATAATTATCGCCATTTCTGTCATGGGTCATAACGGAAAACTTAGGCCAACTATTTACCACAAATCTAACAATTTGTGAACGCACCACCATCGCATTTTCTTGGATTCCGTATATTAAAAATGAAAGATCCCGAAACAAACAGACGCCGTCACCTATAATGGGGACGACAGTATGTTCTCTCATTTTCCCTTTAATGTTAAGATTTTCTGTAGTCGTTTTTTCCTTGAGAAAAAATACTTCTATCAATAATACCTATTACCTAATCACAAAGCAAATCGAATTCCAAGTTTGAACAGTGGTTGTAAGAAAGGCAGAATCAAGCAACTAATCTGAAACACGAAGCAAATCTTAAATCGTAAGCAAGCAAACAAAGTCGAAGTCTCGTCAAATATCCGTTAACAGTGAATAGGTACCGTATGTGATACAGGGTTAAACGCTCATTCACCATTCACTTTATATTAGTTCGAAAAAATACAACGTTACCGCGTTCTAAAACGATACCAACGCCATCTATTGGTAGGGATTGGAACTTGAAGATCAATACAAAATAGGTATGAACCTAAGTATTTCTTTGGTTTTGCCATTTTATTAATTTATAAAAATTATATTTGGTTTGGTTGTTTATTTTCATTGTTATTTAAATTTTAAATTAGCTTTTTTTTGTTCAGGTGCTCTTCTTGTTTATTTTGTTTTATGTTTTTGTGCAATAGAAGTATATTGTATTCTATTCTAATAAATTAATTTTAAAATATTTAAATATCATCTACGTTATTTACGACCCAAAAACTTTAAAAATGAGACACCCAAGTCACCCAACCCATAATGATTTTTACATACAAACATACAGCCATCCATTCTTCCATCCATGTTGGTTTCAAACCATAATCGATGTCATCTTCGTAATTAACGTTCCAAAAAACCATAAAACGACACCCATATTGACATTTCAACCACGTCGTACCCCCACAGGGGATGATGGCGGTAGGTATTTCACGTCTATTTCGTTGGATTTTGAAATAGTTGTTGTTTTCGTAATTAGCGACCCGATAAACCATGAAAACTATACCCATGTATATGTTCAGAATTTGTCACCCCTTCTGCACCTTTTAGGGGTTGAATTCTGAAAGAGCGTCAACCACTTGTTTACTCATTTATTGATTGGAGTACTCCTGTGAAGTTTCGAATAAAATAGTTATCTTGTTTCCCGATACAAACTTTCAACCCCTTTTCCACCCCTTTAATGGTTGAATTAAAAAAAAACCTAGAACACCTAATTGCTTATTTCTATTCTTTAACCGAAAAACAAAGTTTCAGGCTTCTAGCTGTAAAAATAACGGACTTCCATACAAACTTTTAACCCCTTTTTCACCCCCTTAGGGGGTAAATTTTCCAAAATCCTTTCTTAGCGGATACCTACGTCATTACAACTGTCTGCTTGTCAAATTTCAACGAAATACGTTCAGTAGTTTCGGCTGTGCGTTGATAAATGAGTCGGTCAGGTTTGCCTTTTATATATATATATAAGTAGATTTTTTCGCGTAACTAATCTTTGTCGCCATTAAAGATTTTATTTTAGTGATGTATATCCCTAAATATATTCTTCTGTGGAGAAATAAGTGTATCCATCACCCTATTTCGTGAGAGGTTATGAAAATCATTGACATAAAACTAGTGTACAAATTTTTATATAGCATTTTTCACTACGTCTTATTTTAACGATTGCCCTTTAAGTCCGCAAATCAACTAAATATAATCAACAAATAAAACTATATCGCGGTTATTCCTAGCAAGTTAGGTAAGCCATAACAAAGCCAAGAACAGGAAGGGGCCAGGAATTGATCCCTGAGGAACACACATAAATACTCCCGACCCTTTAGAACTACTCCCATTGATTGACTGAATGCGTTTTATTATTTAAATATGATGTAATAAGTTTAAGCACTATGTTTCAACACCATAATGATGTAGCTTCCTAATTAATGTGTCATGGTGAACTGTTTTAGTGGAGCAATTTATTTACAGAAGACTTTATAGAAAAAAACAGAAGACTTTACCTAGAATAATTTTTCAAAAATAATTACTGGAGAAATAATAAGTACTGAGTTTTACAGGGCATGAGAAAAATATTTTTTTTTAGACTCAGAGATGGCAACTAACTAGATAGACGTGGAAAGTAAAACATTATCTGAGATTACATCTTTGGTCCAACAAGTGAACACCTAAATGGAATATAGCAGACAAGCAAAAACCAAAATCGATTGGAAGTTTTGATATCATAATAATAACCATACTTATTAAAGTGGTAGAGCCATGCTGCAGCGTGATATGACTACGGCACGAATGGGTCAGCTATGGGAAAGTACCACTTTCGCACAGAATACCAGTGAGGAAAGAGCAGCATAATACTGCTGTGTTTCGTAGTGGTTGGTAGGAAACTTCTTTTCACTCAGTCATATGGGGTAAAAACCAAGAAAACTTATCTACATTTTTATTATTATTGAAAAATTTGACATTTAAAACTTTTAGAAAATGTGAAATATACAAATGAAAAGTCGATGTCAAAGAATAAAATGTGGCTATGTGCGATAGATGGTCAATAAATTGTATAAGTTAAGTAATACAAGCGGAATAAAATATGCTTGTGAAATTATACAATTTTAATCCCTCAGTACAAAGTACAGTTTTGCAACCAGGAAGGGACCACGGAAAACGACTCCCCACTAAACTAGGAAGATTTCGCAGAGATCAATGCCAAACTAATAATGAAAATGAATGAATCAAGTCATCCCATTCCGCTATGACTTAATAAATTCTAGGCATGGACGTTGAATCAACGAACTAGTTAAACCAACTGTTGATCTTCTGTCAACCTGTCCTCGTTGTTGTCGTTGAGAAGGGTTTATCAATCGAATAGAAGAATTCGTCAACGACATTTGGAATTAACAAAAAACAAATACGTATTCACTGATCTCTTTCAACTCCTTGTTGCTTGATACGATACAAAACGAACTTTGACTATTCTACTAGCGAACGTGGCAGAGTAAGACGTGTAGAAAAAGGATGGCGATATTGATTATAGTTTTTTTAATTCACAGTCGGAGGTTATTTGCGATAGAGCTTATGAGATAATTATTAATATAACCCAAGTCAATGATTACACCAAAACCATAAATGTGAAAAGGGGGGCAAAGTTTAGTATAAACGAAGTTGGGATTTGTCGGTTTCAATCAATCCAAAATAAAAAACGCATCATCTCGTAGATTTACTCCATAACATCTCGTAGATTTTATAAGAGACGCTATAGGGAAACTGAAACAGGATATATAATAATAAAAAATTGCTATTTCGAACACACCAGCCAAACGTGCCAACTGTGGCAAATATTTCCCCGACGAGGCAATCTATGGGGGAAGTCTATGCTCAGCAGTAGACTTTTATGTGGTGTAATTATGATGATGATGATGATAGCGATACAAACGAACCACGAAAGTGAGTATACGATCCAAGAGTTATTCTATTTCTATCCCTCCTCAACGCTTTATACAATAGACTATTTTATTACATCAGTTGACTTATCTGTTTGCCCGGTCACACAGTTTGAACATTCCGGTCAGAGGATATTGAATGTCGTAATATTTGCTTGAGATCCACTTTGATTTATGTTGGTAGAGCAGAGTAGTCACGAGTCAGTCTTATAACGCACGGCATACATTAAAAAATGAGGGTAATAATTTTGACTGTTTGTTTGTTGAATCAATTTTTAATATTGCATGGCGAGCGCAAAGCACATAGGTATGTTCTACTAGCGCCTAAAAATCAAGATTCCAACGTTTTGTCGCATGAAATCGTATCTAGCAATCATATTATATATATAAATGATATAAAAAGCACATTGTCAGAAAGATAAATGATTGTTGAACTTATTAATATATTTTTTTTTAAATCGATTCATTGCTATTTTTACATAAAAAGGGGTTTTAGTGGCTTATGGTGTGGATTTATCAAGTCCATATGGCTTTGTAAACACGATAACTTTTGAAAATATTAACTGTTTAATTCAAATTTATTTTTTAATCTCTTCAGCTATCATGTGGGCAGCCATTGAATGTAAATGGCAGTTTAATTTTGTTTTGTTTAGTTATAGTTAATTTTTTTCGGCTGCTAAATGTCGAAATTTTCGGTGTTTTCGCAGCCTTGTGTTAGAATGTATTTCAGTAAATAGAGACTGCCTGTGCATCACTCGCTTAGTTCGGCGTCAACCGCCGTTGGAGTGGATAATGTATCGGTTGTTTGCAGCGGCTCAAAAATATCGCTGTACAAATAAATACAAAATATTCGGAAAACAAATTTCATATATACTTGATTATTACAATAATCAGAGATTTTTATTACAATATTTTAAAAGAACAGAATAAATAATAGTAGTACGTACTAAAAGTAAGTAGGATGTAATATTTATACTTGAATACGTCTTGAACTTTGGAGTGACATGAATGATGATATGATGATCATATGAGCATTATGAGTCGTGCACTTTGGATTTTCCAAACTTTTCAAATTGAAGTTTGACATAATATTATCGGAAAATTGGAAGTATAATAAGGTTATTAGTGAACACTTGTGTGTATTTAAACTACTTTTAAAAAAATCCGTATAATCATGCTATACGTAATTTTTTTAATGCGAAGGCATGCTCAATTGGATTTACCAATAGTTTTTTTCTTCTACCTGCGGTAAAGCCACGCTGCATTCTATTACTTGACTATACTTGACTTGACCGAGGGAGTACCATGCTCGCATGGCTATTTCGGGTGATGAGTATCGAGAATGTTATTGCTATAGAGGAATTCTATCTTTCATCAGCATATCATAAGGGAACAACACATAATGGGGATCAATAGGTGTTTACAAGCCACAGCCTTCACTTATCAACATGTGGACTGCGTGGTTGTTGGTCAGACTTATTTTGGAAAAAATGTCCTTAAAATCCATTGCATTAGACCTGTTCCATTTTCGAGAGGAGTTTCGAGTGTCGTACTACACGCACCGCAGCACCTATGAGGTCATGGCGAAGTTTTCCATCGTCATTCTAAATAATTTACATTTGGTATAATATACATATAAACTGTTCCTGATTGCAAATCAAAAATATAAAAAAAAACTTTTTTTTTATATGATAAGGGTGACAAATGAGGACACAGTCCACCTGATGGTAAGTGGTTGCTGCGGCCCATTGACATCTACATCTATCCTCTATTACAAATCAAAATGTAGATGCGTTGTCACCCGTGAGGACTAAGATGGAATGCCTCGTTTCCAGTAAAAAGGGCCTCCGGCCACCTGCACTCACCAAGCGAAACGCAGAGGTAAACCTCTACTTCACGCTGGTTTTCTGTGAGGTCGTGGTACCACCCCGGTTCGAGCCGGCCCATCCGTGCGACAGCAAAAGCTGCCGCGTGGCTCTACCACTGTTACTGCTACTGCAGTTGCCAACCCGCCTGCCAATCGTAACAACTACTGCAAAATTCCCCCTATGTGGCAATCTATGGGGGGGAGGCCTATATTCTACTACGAATACTATATTTTACTGATTTTGTTGCTAAATTCTTCACCATTCAAGCTGTACTACTCTGGAACTCCCGAAAACGTTAGAAAAATATCTAACAAGGCCTTAAACGCAGTCGCCTTTAAAGTTTTGGTACGTAAACATTTTATGAAGATATCAAATGGTAGTTAGTATGTTCAACTTGGTTATCTTTGTTGTTATTTTAATTATATGCTATATATACTATATGAATATATATAAGATTTGGTCCCCATTATGTGTTGTACCCTTATGATATGCCGATGAAAGATAGAATTCCTCTTTAGAAATAACATTCTCAATACTCATCACCCGAAATAGCCATGCGAGCATGGTACTCCCTCTGTCAAGTCAAGTAATAGTCAAGTAATAGAAATAGTTAAGTAATAGAATGCAGCGTGGCTTTACCGCAGGTAGAAGAAAATATTGGTAAATCCAATTGGGCATACCTTAAGCGCATTAAAAAAATTACGTATAACATGATTATACGGAATTATTAAAGTAGTTTAAATACATTTCGACAGCACTATCGGCTTCAACACCCTCGAAAACCATGAAAATGACACCCATGATGAAAAAATTGATACCTATTGCAGCCGCCATCTTGGATTTACATTTCGACAGCACTATCGGCTTCAACACTCTTGAAAACCATGAAAATGACACCCGAGATGAAAAACTTGGTACCAACTTCACCCGCCATCTTGGATTTACATTTCGACTGCACTATCGGATTCAACACCCTCGAAAACCATGAAAATGACACCCAAGATAAAAAACTTGATATATATTGCAGCCGCCACCTTGGATTTACATTTCGACAGCACTATCGGCATCAGCACCCCCGAAAACCATGAAAATGACACCAATGATGAAAAAATTTATATCTATTGCAGCCGCCATCTTGAATTTACATTTCGATAGCACTATCGGCTTCAACACCCTCAAAAACCATGAAAATGACACCCATGATGAAAAAATTGGTACCTACTTCAGCTGCCATCTTGGATTTACATTTCGACAGCACTATCGGCTTCAACAATCTCGAAACTCATGAAAATGACACCCATGATGAAAAAATTGATACCCATTGCAGCCGCCACCTTGGATTTACATTTCGACAACCCTATCGGCTTCAACTCTCTCGAAAACCATGAAAATGACACCCATGATGAAAAAATTGATACCTATTGCAGCCGCCATCTTGGATTTACATTTCGACAGCACTATCGGTTTCAACACCCTCGAAAACCCTGAAAATGACACCCAAGATGAAAAAATTTATATATTTTGCAGCCGCCATCTTGGATTTACATTTTGACAGCACTATCGGCTTCAACACCCTCGAAAACCATGAAAATGACACCCATGATGAATAAATTGGTACCTAATTCAGCCGCCATCTTGGATTTACATTTCGACAGCACTATCAGGTTCAACACCCTCGAAAACCATGAAAATGACACCTATGATGAAAAATTTTATACCTATTGCAGCCTCCACCTTGGATTTACATTTCGACAGCACTATCGGCTTCAGCACCCTCGAAAACCATGAAAATGACACCCATGATGAAAAAATTGATACCTATTGCGGCCGCCATCTTGGATTTACATTTCGACAACCCTATCGGTTTCGACACCCTCGAAAAGCATTAAAATGTCACCCATGACAAAAAAAATTGTACTACTTACTTTTAGTACGTACTACTATTATTGCATACCTTAAGCGAAAGCGCAAGGTAATGTTCTACTATCGCCTAAAAATTAAAATTCCAACATTTTATCGAATAAAATCGTATCTAGCAATCATATTATACATATAAATGATATAAAAAGCACATTGTCAGAAAGATAAATGATTGTTGAACTTATTAATAATTTTTTTAAATCGATTAATTGCTATTTTTAAATAAAAAAAGGGTTTTAGTGGCTTATGGTGTGGATTTATCAAGTCCCTGTGGCTTGTAAACACTATAACTTTTGAAAATATCAATTGTTTAACTCAATCTATTTTTTAATCTCTTCATTTATCATGTGGGAAGCCACTGAATGTAAATGGCAGTGTAATTTTGTTTTGTTTAGCTATAATTAATTTTTTTCGGCTCCAAAATGGCGAAATTTTCGTTGATTTCGTTGCCTCGTATATAAATTGTTTCTGTAAATGGGGATCTACAGCCACAGAGTAATTTAGTTCACAGAGTACCTTTGTATTAAGTTTAGTTCGGTTTCAATCGCCGTCGTGAGTGGACATTGTTTTGGTTGTTTTCAGCGGTTCAAAAAGATCGCTGTACAAATACACAATATTCGAATAAACAAATTTCTTAAATACTTGATTATAATAATAATAAGAGATTTTTTTATTACAATATTTAAAAGCACAGAATAAATAATAGTAGTACGTACTAAAAGTAAGTAGTATAATTTTTGTGTCATGGGTGACATTTTCATGCTTTTCGAGGGTGTCGAAACCGATAGGATTGTCGAAATGTAAATCCAAGATGGCGGCCGCAATAGGTATCAATTATTTCATTATGGGTGTAATTTTCATGGTTTTCGAGGGTGCTGAAGCCGATAGTGCTGTCGAAATGTAAATCCAAGGTCGAGGCTGCAATAGGTATAAAATTTTTCATCATAGGTGTCATTTTCATGGTTTTCGAGGGTGTTGAAGCTGATAGTGCTGTCGAAATGTAAATCCAAGATGGCGGCTGCATTAGGTACCAATTTATTCATCATGGGTGTCATTTTCATGGTTTTCGAGGGTGTTGAAGCCGATAGTGCTGTCAAAATGTAAATTCAAGATGGCGGTTGCAAAATATATCAATTTTTTCATCTTGGGTGTCATTTTCATGGTTTTCGAGGGTGTTGAAACCGATAGTGCTGTCGAAATGTAAATCCAAGATGGCGGCTGCAATAGGTACCAATTTTTTCATCTCGGGTGTCATTTTCATGGTTTTCGAGGGTGTTGAAGCCGATAGTGCTGTCGAAATGTAAATCCAAGATGGCGGCTGCAATAGATATAAATTTTTTCATCATTGGTGTCATTTTCATGGTTTTCGGGGGTGCTGATGCCGATAGTGCTGTCTAAATGTAAATCCAAGGTGGCGGCTGCAATAGGTACCAATTTTTTCATCTCGGGTGTCATTTTCATGGTTTTCGAGGGTGTTGAAGCCGATAGTGCTGTCGAAATGTAAATCCAAGATGGCGGCTGCAATAGATATAAATTTTTTCATCTTGGGTGTCATTTTCATGGTTTTCGAGGGTGTTGAATCCGATAGTGCTGTCGAAATGTAAATCCAAGATGGCGGCTGAAGTTGGTACCAATTTTTTCATCTCGGGTGTCATTTTCATGGTTTTCAAGAGTGTTGAAGCTGATAGTGCTGTCGAAATGTAAATCCAAGATGGCGGCTGCAATAGGTATCAATTTTTTCATCATGGGTGTCATTTTCATGGTTTTCGAGGGTGTTGAAGCCGATAGTGCTGTCGAAATGTATTTAAACTACTTTAATAATTCCGTATAATCATGTTATACGTAATTTTTTTAATGAGCTTAAGGTATGCCCAATTGGATTTACCAATATATTTATTCTGTGCTTTTAAATATTGTAATAAAAAAATCTCTTATTATTATTATAATCAAGTATTGGTTATTCGAATATTGTGTATTTGTACAGCGATCTTTTTGAGCCGTTGAAAACAACCGAAACAATGTCCACTCACGACGGCGACTGAAGCCGAATGTGTTCTGTGAGCCGAACTAAACTTAATACAAAGGTACTCAGTGAACTAAACTACTCTGTGGCTGTAGATCCCCATTTACAGAAACAATTTATATACGAGGCAAGCAAATCAACGAAAATTTCGCCATTTTGGAGCCGAAAAAAATTAATTATAGCTAAACAAAACAAAATTACACTGCCATTTACATTCAGTGGCTTCCCACATGATAGATGAAGAGATTAAAAAATAGATTGAGTTAAACAATTGATATTTTCGAAAGTTATAGTGTTTACAAGCCACAGGGACATGATAAATCCACACCATAAGCCACTAAAACCCTTTTTTTTTATTTAAAAATAGCAATTAATCGATTTAAAAAAATTATTAATAAGTTCAACAATCATTTATCTTTCTAACAATGTGCTTTTTATATCATTTATATGTATAATATGATTGCTAGATACGATTTTATTCGATAAAATGTTGGTATTTTAATTTTTAGGCGATAGTAGAACATTACCTTGCGCTTTCGCTTAAGGTATGCAATATTAAAAATTGATTCAGCAAACAAGTAACTGACTGGGAGAGAATGCCAAAAGGCATTAAGTTGGCCTTTGTAATTCTTTTACTCGTATAAAGGTGTACAATGAAGTGTAAATATATAAAATGGATAAATAGATGATGGAGGGCTGAATGGATGGAATAAAGGAGATACAATATTAGTATTATCCGATTTACGATCCCAATTACCTAACCGCAAGCGCTCACGCAATACAGCCACTATAAACGTGATTGTAAATACACATTCATTACTCAAATGTTGACAATTGTACTATTCCGAGCAGAGATTACTTCCCGGTCGGTGCGATAGGTGTAGAACCACCATTTTTCACTTAACATTCATCATCTCCGTAACGAACACGTGTCATTGTTTTGTTGTGCGCACGAGGAAGTTCTGCTACATTGTAACACACTGTCCTATTTTACTGAAGCTTCTGGAAGAGCGGCAATGTAACTAGTTCCAATCCGTCCATACCGTCCACCCATTATCTACCAAAATCCACCGCTGAACATAGGCCTCTCGTATAGGAAATTTTGCCATTATTACCACGCTTGGCAAACAGGTTGGCAATCGTAGATTTTTGAATTGTTATCAGATATTTTAATCATATTAAAATCATATTAAAAAGGTTTTTCATGCGAGTTAAAGCCAGCTATATTATGGTAGTCGGGGTCGGCTCGACTGGGAAGGATCATGCTCTCATAGAATACCAGCGTAAAACAGCAGCTCAATGCGACTATGTTTCGTATGGTGAGTGTAGAGAACAGTAGAACATTTTTACTGGAAACGAGGCATTCCATTTTAGTTCCCAGGGGTGACAACGCGGGTAATTCTGATGTGTTTGATGCGTGTAGAGAGCCGGAGACTCTTTTTACTGGAAACAAGGCATTCCATCTTAATCTCTAGGTGTGCATCTGCAATTTGATTCTTAATGGAGGATAGGTGTAGATGCCTATGGGCCACGGTATTCGCTTACCATCAGGTGAACTATATTGCCAACCTTATTATATAAAAAATTGGGTCATTCTGTTTCTAAAACGATGAAAATGCAACATCCCTTCGACGTCCACGAAATTAAATAATGAAAGTTGACGTAACAATGAAACAAAAACCCAGTGACAGACAATACTTGCATCCGTCACCATAAGGAAGCGTATTACAATTTGCCACTTAACAAACACCAGGATGTAAATTGATACTTATCGCGCACCCTGACAGTGACCAGTCTGGAATATAAATGAAATGACGCATATTGCGATTACGCACTTATTATTATAGAAATAGGGCTAATAATGCCGTGTGTAGGCGGGGTAAGACAAATCTATCACCACATTTCACTTCTTGGCTATCGTAAGAATCGACAATGGTGAATTGCAGAAAAATCTTATGGCCTTCCATATATGGTGTACACTAGACATTGAAGTTACAGTCTATATACGTCCCACTCCTGGGCCTCCTCTCATTTGTGACAGAGATTAATTGCAAGGTAGTGACCACCGTGCACCCAATCCATGTTGACAGACTTCATATGTCTTTGAAACATTCTTTTATGCCAGACGTTACACCAAATAGGCGACATGAAGGAAAGTCAAAGGTGTAAGATGTCAGGAACTGTGCTTCATAATCCGTCTGTCGAGCGTGACGGTTAAGACAGGAATTAGACCGACAACAGGAGAAGCCCAACCAGCACTTTTATGGGCAGCTAATGTGGAAAGTTACGAGAAGGGAATAACACCAGAGAGAGATCAGGTGCATGACCAACGGCTTTACAAGCTTTCCGAGGCACGGGGGTGAGACACCGGCAACTTCCTAACTCCGAACAACTACTGAAAATTTCCTGACGGAAAAATTCTTTAACTGATTTTTTTGGTCCGACTCGGGATTTGAACCCGGACCCTCATGATCAACAGTCACGTTTTACAACCACTAGGCCAACGATGCAATAATAATATTTGTTAGCATATTTATAGCATATAGCAGCCTAATAGTTATAGCATATAGCAGCCTAATATTTATAGCATATAGCAGCCTAATAATTATTAACGACCACCGCGTGGCCTGGCATTTTGTTGGAGATATGGTGGGTGACACGCATAACCAGACCCGAAATCTAAATATATTTGTAGTTTTTTAGTAATGTTGAATACAACTGGAAACAGAACCAAATCTAGGAACGGCGACTTGATTATCCATACATACAGTGGATCACCTGAATTTATCGACTTCCAGCATGTCGTACCAGCTCGTCACTCCATCTAGTGGCTTAACAGTAGTAAGCTGCCTACTATAGCCTACCGTAGGCGAAAGTCGGCTAACAGTTAATAATTTTGCGAAGCAATTTGTACGTCAACGACACGAAATATGAAACTTACACTAAAATCTTTTAGTTTCCTTTGATCAAAAGTTTTCTATGTCAACGATTAACGACATCGTCTGTCTTCGCCACTAAACAAATACCTTGAATGCGAAAGGTTGACTGAAGAAATTTCTATTAGCAATTAATCAGTTCATTGTACTGTTAATTTAAACTCTACGTTTTTACTTTGATTTCTATCTAATTATGTTATATACCATAACACCTCGTTTGTGAAAGCGTTGGATGTGCTTCTGTCAACTCGCCGCCATGACACGATATCCTCTAGTTTAATCGGTATCTATGAACGTAGTGATTATTCTCTTTGGGTGTCTATTACCGATAACACTTTTAATTTCTCTTTTTAAATAGGCAAATGTCATAAACTAGAAATTCTAATTTCTATATTCGTTTATTCTTTTATTGAGTTACTTTTGGTTACTTTCATCTACTTACCTTAATATATAACTCAATTACAGATAACTAACCAATTGATGAAATATTTTCACTATAGTTTCCATATTTTTTTTCTACTTTCTAGTATACAATAATATTAAAAATATTTAACAATATCAACGAACGACAATTAATAATGTTACGATATTGGAAAAACAAATACTTCCATGTAACACAAAAGCTGGAGAAAAGTATGCTTTACCTTTTTACAACTGCAGCAAACTTGTACGTACATATTATCATTTAATACGAGTCAGATAATCAAGATCACCAGATGATTGTCGTCTTTTTATACTACTGGAATATAACAAGTCGTAAAATAAATTGTACGATACAGACCTGCCTTGACCTACGACAATGACCTGTCACAAAGTGAACTTGAGGTCAGTTACGCTTTTGCGGTATAAAGAAGTATAAACATGAAGCGAACACTATTTTAAACAGCATAGGGGTGACAAACGAACACACAACACCCTGATGGTAAGTGTATGCTGTGTTCCATCTACATCTTCTTTGATTAAGATTCAAAATTAAGATGCGTTGTTGTTTGTATTTCTAAAGATTAAGATGCAATGTCTCGTTTCCAGTAAAAAAGCTATCTGGTTCTCTTTACTCATCATGCAAAACATAGCAGCATTAAGGTACTATTTTACGCTGGTATTCTGTGAGAGGGTGGTTCTGCTCCGATCGAGCTGACCCATTCGTGCTAGAACTACCACCTAAGAACAAGTAAAAGTAAAAAGAGCTAACCTCTGGTACTGTTATTTTTGAAAACGGGCGTTCATCTATGAGACATCTAATGCGGCGCTGTTTACAAGTTTTGAAAAATCAGTGCCGGATTAAGATTACTTGATGCCTTAAACAATCCACCCCATAATGGGCTCCCTATGTTCCATACTACTCTACCTCCTCTAGTAAACTAATATTGTTCTGCTAATATTGTTTTTAATTATATTTTAATCACCTTTGATTGTAACGTAATTAAAATTAAAACAATAGACACAACTTAGTAATTGTACCTATATTTAAATGAATCTTCTATTTTTTCGACATCAACCGGTCTCGTGGTTAACATTTCCAATAAACTACTAAGAAGTGTATTTACGAGTAGATTTTCCTTAATCCCGGGATTTTACACGGCCTTTAAAAATCTTTTTATATATACAGGGTTATTTTGCAATAACTGGCCAAATTTGCAGAGAAGGTTCAGAATTAGTAATATTATAGGCAAATGATGAAGAAAAATTAATTTAAAAAATCTCAAACATTCTGTCCTTTTTATCTTTTAAATTCAAATTGCGTGGTAATACATTATTTTAAATGATTGTCATTCATAAATATCTATTTTACTACGCACCCACATCACATTCGTAAGGATCGATTGGTCGGCAAAAACGTTGTGAATTGAATCACATATGTACAGAAGAGCGCGCGTGCACGTAGTTGTTGCCCACAAATCACATTCAATTCAGGATAATTTCAAATAAAAGTAGTAGCCTTATTTATTCGTATTTTTAAAAAGTACAATAACGCTATATTATTATTTATGTATTTGAATTTAATTTTAAAATTTGGATACTCTTTGAAAATTAACCCTGTATAGAAAAAAAATATTTTTCTTACAATATGTACGAGAGAAATAAGAAGTAGGTATTATAAAAAAAACAGCAATACCGTTTTATATTATTTATTGAAAATCGAATCGCAATTTTTCCGGGAACGTATGATAATAAAATTTATTCATGCTGATTTTGAAACCGTTTGAAGATAGTTAATTTATAATCCCTAATTTGATAATATGAGATCTTAAAAATAAGGAATGCGTTTAAATTTATCAAAAAATAATTCATTTCACCTCCAAATGAGAGCATAAAGGCTGTATAAATTGAGGCCCAGTATCTAGTGATTTAAAACAATATTCTTTTTTTCAGTTTGGCCCTTCATATTGTGGTTAGGTCACCATAATTCCGGTCTTTGGTCTGTCACATCTAGTTAACTTTTTAAAATGTCAAACATAAACGTTTTTGTTTATAAAATAACACGATTATATTTTTAGATTTCTTACTTTACTTGATTTCTTATTTGATAGATTCACAGTAAATCTTGCGTTGACTATTATTATATTACAAGGGCCTGTCTTCCTAAAGTTTACATTTATTTTAATTATCCAACAGTTTGTGCCAGATTACTATGTTAAATAATTACAAAGTTTTCAGGTATGGTAATTTGTCCAAGATTTTTAACTACAAAAATTATTACGATCGTTACGTTTAATGCAATCAATGTTTTTTACTTAGAGAGTGAGAGTGGGGTAATTACGAACACTTAAGGGAAAACCGATTTAAAATTAAATAAAATAAATTTACAAATCCTGTTTATTAATAAAGTTTGACTTAAACTAATCAGTCATAAATTCTCATATTCAAAAAAGTTAATTTTTTAAAACCGAATCAATTTCTAACAAATAAGCAAAAACCTTGGTGTCCGGCGTTACCCGCGCATACGAACAGTGCGTGGGGTTATTATGAACATAGGTGAATCACCACAAAAGTCACTAACGCATCATTTTGATGTGCCTTCACCACTCGTGCACCATTTTGTGAGCACATGAGCTAGCTATACTTACAGCACAAAGAGTCTTCATTTAGGAGGATCTTTATACATTTGAACGAAAAATATTCAATAATACTCATTTTCCTTTGCTCAAATTCCATTTTTGATTATGTAATCTTACAATTCATTTTATTCCTCTTCATTTTTTTATTTGTAACCATTGAGTTGTATGTGCAACGTACTAGAGAAGCCTTTGGAAAAAAAAATGTGTACTACTCTATGTTTTAAGCGCGTTGCGCCTGCGCGGACAGCTTATTTAAATAAATATATTTTTATCATGATTTTTTCTTTTGTAATATTACGATATTATTATCTATTTATTCACTTCAACAACAAATAATTTTACTTATTTGACTACTGAATTGTTATTTACGTCCAGGTTTAAACTTTAATTTGAAATCTTGTATTATTAGCGCCGCTCGACACTGCATGAATATTGAAACCACAGACTAACTAGTAGATTGAAACTACACTAAATGACACACTGTACGGATTGCAGTACAGTTCAGTTGAACATAGTGTATGTTCGGAATGCGCAATCTAGTACGTAGTACATAATATATATCGATGTTTCTAACTGTAATGATAACTGTTTAGGGGTAACTGCGGACGTCCGAGATTCCTCCTTTCAAATCGTCCGCCATTAGCCGACACACATAAAATGGCAAAATTATTGTTTTTATCGAGGTTCGAATCGTGTGGTGCACATGGCACATTTTGAAAATGTTACTTGATAAGGTTTTTAATTCAACAAAAAAGATAACAAATTACTGTGCTACAGGTAAAATATTTTACACCAAATTAATTTTAACCCCTGACACAAAAAGACGCGTGCTATAGTTTGACCGCTATGTGTGTCTTGTGGCACCGTAGCTCTTAAACGGGTGAACCGACTTGGGTGCGGTTTTTTTATTTAAAAGCAGGTTTTCTAGCGATGGTTTCTAGATATATTTTATTAATCTTCTTAAAAAAGCTAGTTTTTTCGGGGGTATTTTAAAATTTGAATTTGAGTTATACACAGATATTAGGTGAAATTGTTAACAAAATAATTTAAGCTTATCTTGTATTGGAAATATTACTTCACTACGCCGTTTACTGTTCGATCCTAGTTTTATTCGATCATCAATTATTGGATTATTGATTGTTCGATTATTATTAGTTGTATCATACAAAATATCTCTCATACTTTTAAAATATACCTAAACATCTTTGATAAGATAATCAAATTTTTGAAAAAATAATTTTGGATCAATTGTTAATTTTTTTTAATACAAATAAATTACTTCATAAAAACCAATTTGGTTTTACAAGGGGTCGCTCGGCGTCTGACGCCGGTGTTGAGCTTATGAAATATATTTTAATGCCTGGGAGAATTCACAAGATGCCTTAGGTATTTACTGTGACCTTTCCAAGGCTTTCGATTGTTTTCATCATGAGACATTAATCAGAAAACTACAACATTATGGTGTAAAAATTTTGGCGCTTAGACTTTTTACTTCATATTTAAGTAACAGAACTCAAAAAGTCGTGATCAATGGTTAAGCTTCCTCCGGATCGGTAGTATCAATGGGCGTTCCTCAGGGTTCGATTCTTAGTCCATTCCTGTTTTTAATCTATATTAAAGATTTACTTTATCTTGTGGGAGGCAATCACGATATAGTATTATTTGCTGACGATACCTCTTTAATTTTCAAACTCAAACGGCAGTTAATTAATTATGACGATGTGAAATTAGTACATTGGTTTAATGTCAACAATATGCTCTTAAACGGCAATAAGACAAATTGTATTAAATTTACAACAATACCTAATGTAAAACATTCGAATACCAATGTGCTGTTAAATGGGGAGGAGTTGAGTCTTGTGGATACCACTGTTTTTCTCGGTATTACTATTGACGCAAAACTTCAACGGGGCCCCCATATATCTAAATTAGCAAGCAGACTTAGTTCTGCAGCATATGCTGTAAGAAAGATTAGAAGTCTCACAGATGTTGAGACAGCTAGATTAGTGTATTTTAATTACTTTCATAGCGTAATTTCTTATGGAAATTTACTATGGGGTAATGCGACTGATATTGAAGCTATATTTGTTTTGCAAAAGAGAGCCGTTCGGGCGATTTATAACCTAAATTGTAAAGAGTTCCCTCAGACAAAAATTTAAAGAAATAAACATATTAACTTTGGCATCGTAATATATTTATGAAAATGTAATGTATGTACCTACATAAAAACATAAATAGCCTTAATAAGAATAAGGATGTTCATACCTTAAACACTAGCAACAAACATAAGCTTGTAATACCAGTCACTAGACTCCATAGAATCAGTAATTCATTTATGGGTCAACATGGGTCGCTTTTACACCAAAATCCCAGAACATATTTAAAGTTTGTCAATAAACAAGTTTAAAAGTTTTATTAAAGAAAAACTGTACAAAAAGGATTATTATAATAGCAAGGAATACATTAATGAAAATAAGCCCTGGGAATAAGGTGATCGCCACCATGCTGGTTCTATGCAAAATCATTTAAAAATTGTATAAACGAAATTATTGTTAAGTGAAATATGTTTGAAAAAAAAGTCCCGCTGGCTTTCTTGCTGGTTCTTCCCAGGACAGAGGTATTTTCCGAACCAGTGGTAAATAAAAAATGACTTTTAAAAAATGAAATTAATAAGAATTATGTAATAATCAATATTGAATAAAAAATTGGTATTTCAAAGGGACGAAGATAGAACGAAGTGTGAAATATGGGTAAATCAGGATAGTCTAGAACAGGTAAATGAAATTGTATATTTGAGGAGTGCTTTTAGCCGGTATGGAAGATGTGATTTAGATGTGGACAGGCGTGTCGCTGCCGGGAACAAAGTCAATGGTGACTGCGTTAGTCAAAAGGCAAGGCGTAGTGAAGAGTGCAGGCCTTGCAATACATAACGCAGTGTTGGTACCGACTTTGTTATATGGCAGCAAAACCTGGGTATGCCAGAAGAAGCATAAAAGCAAGTTGAATGCAGTGGAGATGCGATCTCTTCGTAGAATATGCGGCGTTACCATGGCCGACCGAAAGCGAAACGAAGAGATTCGCAATATGGCAGGTTTGAAAAATGACCTTATCACAAAAAATGATAAGGGCGTGCTTCGATGGTTTGGGCACGTTGAGCGAATGTGTGAAGACTGAATGGTGAAGAAAATATATAGCGCGAAAGGTAATATTAAAAGGTGTCGAGGTAGACCGAGACTAACTTTCGAAGACCATGTGAGCAAATTGCTCGAAGAGGGGAGGGTCAAGAGAACTCGGATACCTAGAGGTGCATGTATGAAGAAGATAATGAATCTGAAAGAAGCGAAAGAGGTATGTAAGGATCGTGACACTTGGCGATCTATTCTCTCTGGCTACCCCGTCAGGGATTGTGCATGAAGATAAGTAAGTAAGTAAGAATAAAAAATTATTCTATTCTATTCTATTCATCTGTGTCCGCCAGTACTCTACAAAGATTTTTTACAATTATCTTAAGTCACCATTTTTCTCTTACTCATAGACTATTTTTTGAATCCACCAAACACAGACTACTAAGAGGATACTACGCATGTCATCAAATGATTATAAAATATACGAAAACAATGTTTTATTTGGTTTCTAAGCAATTAAATGACATCTAAGTATGTAAAATGTCAAAATATCTATATAAAGTTTTATATTGTTATTTTATGCTTGAACAAGTGGGAAAATTAAAAATTTTGTACAACCAATTTCAATTTAATAATATGAAAACATCATCAATGTAGTCCAACTCAATTAAATACACATTATTAAGGATATCTCAAAAACGACTAGTCAAATCTTGATGAAATTTATATTCAGGTCTTAGGTTCTTTATACGTGGTAGAGCCATGCTGCAGCTATATTTCTAGTATAGTTGTAACACGAATGCGTCGGCTCGTCCGGGGAAGGGCCACGCTCTCACAGAATACCAGCGTAAAATAGCAGCTTAATGCTGCTGTGTTTCGTATGGTGAGTGTAGAGAACCGGAGGCCCTTTTTACTGGAAACGAGGCATTCCATCTTAGTCCTCACGGCTGACAACACATCTGCATTTTGATTCGTAATCAAGGATAAATGTAGATGTCTATGGGCCACAGCAACCACTTACCATCAGGTGGACTGTGTGCTCGTTTTTCACCCTTATCCTATAAAAAAAACCTAGAAAAATGTTCTGAGGTAACAAACAAAAAATACATCCTTTTTTTAAAGTCAGTTGAAAAGGCAACAAACTCTTCAGCCTCTTCAATGACGCCATCATTAGTAAAAGTTTGAAAAGCTATTAATAATAATAATAATCTTTATTTGCAAGAATATCCTTGTACAATGGTGTTTGAGTATAATTTGTTCTACATACTCTAAGTTAGTGGTGTGCAAATATTAATGGTCAAGTAACCTAAACAACAACACTTATCGACTTTAACAACATATATTAATTTAACAAAATATAAACTAGTAACTAAACTAATAATTGCTTAGAAAACAAAAATAATTAAAAGTTGATGCTTATTTAAATTATAATTTATGTATAAAGCAAAAATATATAAAACGACACCTTAAAAAGTTTACATACCGAATAAACGAATAATAATGTCAAAGTTTATTTTTCTTACTGTATCTACGTCTACTCGCATATTATTATAATACTGATGAAGCGTTATAGCACTGTCCATAGTAAATTTCGGAAAATATCGTTCTGGCGTGGAGTTCAATAATATCAGACATTTTTGGTGCTTTTTATGTTGCCCCGAAATGTGACAGGTTTCACGTTTCGGCGCAAGCTGAGGTTGTAGTTAATCCGGCACTGGTTATAAATTATACAAGACGCAGACGAATAATCAAAATTTGTTTTATCTTGTATCGAAAGGCCTTGGTTGCGAATTTATAACAATTGCACTCATAAAATCCCCCTCTCATGCTCAATTGTTAAAAAAGAAAAGGCACTGTGAAAGTCCTTGAAGTATAAGTAGATAAGTTCGAGAACCGGAGACCCTTTTTACTCGTGAAAAAGCAATCAATCTCTATCTTAGTCCTCAGGGAAACGCATCTCATTTGATTTTATTCGAGGGTAGATATAGGTGTCTATGGGCCTCAGGCTCGCGGCACCACTTACATCAAATGAAAACAGGTTAAGAATGCCACTTTGATATTAATGCATATTTGAAAAGGCTTTTATCATGCAATGGTTTAAACAAGTCTAATAAAGGAAGAAGAAATTCAACTTTAAGATAATGAAGAGATTCCAAATTTTATATAAATTTCTTAAATTACCATAACTCAAAATTTTGTTAGAAAATTTTGATAGTTTTGATTATCACTGGCTACTTAAGATATAAAGGGAGTTTATATTAATCCTTACAGAAAATGATACCCATGTAAATTTGATGAATATCTGGTAATACAATTTAAATATGGACGATGGTACTCCCCTATGGACCAAGCTAAAACCCCTATTCTCACCATGTATTTTTGTATGGATTCAAGATGGCGAATAAAATCTCTTAAGATTAGTAAACCATTTTAAAAATAACAATTGAAGTAAATTTATATTTCATCACCATCATTACAGCCCTTCACAAGTCCACAGCTCAACATAGGTCCAAGGAATGCTACAAAGGGTCCTGGGCTACTTATACATTTGCTTATACTTTACAATTTACATTTATTTTAAAACCTAAAAGTTAAAATAAAATATGAGTACAGATTATGTCGCTAATACAGATAATACATAATATATTAAACGTGCTCTGAATATCTCACTCACACGAGCTACGACACGTAATTTGATTTAGATCATTGACACCAAAACAGTTAAACGGTCGGTCGTGAACGCGCGGTGCCTTTGATCCAACCAACCGATTGACCCATATTACCTAATGTTTCGGTTAGCACTGCGACCGGATGGTGTAAGTGTTGCACCCTATTTTTGGACTTGTTCTGCAAGGCGTTTCAATTAAGACACTATAAGAAATTGTATTACGAAGATTTTAATTTGACTTATTTGAAGCTCTTACGAAAAATCTTACACCAGTTAAAAAGTAAGAACCAAGACATACACTGCAGTCATAAGAAAATAACATAATATAACATAATAACATAACATAACATAAACACTCACGCCTGTCACCCAGAGGGGTAGGCAGAGACTATGGAATTCCATTTGGCACGATCCTGACACACCTCTCTCGCTTCCTCCACATCCATATACCTACGCATACACGCTCTTCGGTTAAAGGTACTCTTAATTTGGCCCATTTTCAATATTTCGCCAATTTGGTCGATAAACTTTCGCCTAGGGCGACCCTTACCGACTCTGCCATTCACCTCTGCAACATAAATTTGCTTTGTTATTCTTTCCTCATTCATTCTTTCTACATGACCAAACCACCGAAGCATTCCTTTCTTAATCCTAGTCACAACATCATCTTGCAAACCACACATTTCTCTTATCACACTATTTCTCACCCTGTCATTCAGATTCAGCCCTAGCATACTACGTAATGACCGCATTTCTACAGCATTTATTCTACTCTCGTGCTTCTTCTGCCACACCCAACTTTCACTACCATACATTAAAGTAGGCACTAACACAGCATTGTGAATTGCCAAACATGCCTTTTTGGACACATTCTGACTTTTCACAATAGAGTGTAGAGCCCCATTCAATCTATTTCCTGCATTCACTCGTCGTTCTATATCCTTATCATATCTACCATCCCTGCTAAACACACATCCCAAATACACAAACTCATCTACTTGCTCTACCAACATAATATCTACATTTTTTTTAAATAAAGTTAGTTTTACTATTATTTTAATATTTATCCTAATATATCTGAATATTTGTCTTTTTAATATTAATTGACTGCAACTAGTCACTTACCACCAGACGAACTATAAGTTTGTTTGTCATTTCAATTAACTAAAAAAATATTATTTACTTGGTAATAAACAATTTAAAATTAAAAATTTTGCACAACCAATAATAAGAATAACTCAAAAACTATTAGTCAGACTATGATCAAATTTATATGGGACCACATGAGAAGCTTTGAAATAAAAAAAGAATCATCGAAATCGGTTCACACGGAAGTCGGTAGATAAATTAGTATATAAAGTTGTGGTTTCGATCAGAAGAATGATTATCCTAACCTTTCACACATACTATCTGATGCTGACGTAGAGGAAGAAAGTTAAAATTGTTCAATTAGTCATGAGTGATGAACTTTTGGTAAGTTTCTAATTTTCCTCATTTCATCTAGTATTTTTAATTTCATCTGTTGCATTTATTCTTAAAATCCCAAACAATGTAAGATACATAATACGACGTATTCTATATTTATAATCTTTGCAACACTTATATTTACGGTAGAGTGAAAACAAAAAGTAACATACCCGAAAATATGAATGAAATAAAAATTGCATATATTTCCCCATGAAAAGTAAAAAAGTAGCAGGCCGCAGAGTTTTTGGCCAAAAAGTGTTCGCTACGCTGATTCCAACGCGGGATGACCTCAACTGGGAAACTTCTCAGATATGCAGGTTTTCCTTCACCGCCGAGAACGTGGTAAATCGGCGCTTCAAATTACAATTAAAATATATGCTAAAATATAATATAATAATGCTTACGTACCATGAAATTTAAGTTTTAATCAGTTTGATTACCGCCTATGACAAGTAAAATAAAATGAACCTTTGTTTAAGTAAAATCTGCTTTCTTTAATTAAAACATTTTTCTACAAGAGCCTGTTCATTTACATATACTCGTATTCGCTATGAAACCAGGACTGTCACAAATATGTCATTATGTCTAAAAATATGAAAGCCATCTTAAATTACGTATAATCATTAAAGGTAAAAAGAGCAGTAGCAACTAATATACGTCTCACTAGTATGCACAGGGCTCCTCATTACCTACACTGTTTTGTGGGCAGAAAAATAGAGTATGCTCCAATGCTTCAATGCATATTAACGGTTTTAACATCTCCACGACTATTTTAATACTTCAGGCATCTAGATTTCCCCACGAAGTTATTTTTCACCACTTTAACGGACACATGTTAAAGTCGGCACGTAAAATTTTCTATAACAGATTCATCATGCATCGAATCAAACACGTTTTGCTCACGTGTCATGATGAAATCTCACGGCGAGCTTCACGGCCCTCATACACAATTCATAAAATCTGAAACTAAGTTTTTGCATGATCGTTGACCACATCTACTTACTAATTACTAATTACACTTCCAACGATGCAACGAACGAATTTACGATTACTTAAGGTACGTTGGGGTAATACCGGACGGATTTTCGAATAGTTGGAAGAGTCTGCCAAAAACTTAAATTTCTCGACATCCGTGTACGTGAGATTTCTGGAACATGGAGCAAACTGTTAATCGTTACACGTAGTTTAGCTCTGAAAATCTTTTGCTTGTGTAAACTCAACGGCTTCTGCTTTAAAAGTGTGCGAAAACTAGACATAATTTTTTATATGCATAATGAAAAATTGGCCATTAAGGGGTAAGACCGGACTTAAATTTAAAACCACTTCTACTGCTTAGAGAACAAAGTTTATAAAAGAGATTTGTCCTATCTTTAGCGCTCAAAAACATATTTCAATATGATCTATAAATTACTAGAAACATAAATGTTTCAAACGATTTTCTTTTTTTTTTTTGTTTCTTGGCATCCGATCTTATCCCTGATATAAAGAAATTGTAATTTTATGTTTCTCAAACTTTGTTATGACATAAGATGGAATTACTCAATATTAGGGAAAGATCGGATGCATTTGATTTTCTTATGGGAAAAGAAAATTAACAGAAAGGACTGGCGTAATGCCCTGGGATAATACAGGAGTTGAGGGAGATGTAAATATTTTAGAAAATCGGCATATGACTAAGCAGGTAGTTAGGTAAGTAGTTAATTAATAAATTATTTTGTGTGCATATTTATATGTGTATCAATAAGCAGACGTGAGCTTATTTATAGAGTTAATTAGAATCAGAATATGGGCATGAAGTCGGAAAAAGTAAAGCAAAGTTGACTAGGCCAGGAAAGGGAACGTGGATTGAAATTTTCCCATGAAACTGAATTAGTTTTAAACTTTATCTAATGAGATAAATATGTAATTTATTATTATAAATTATTTTTTAAATAATTATTATAAATTACATATTGATTTGTAATAGAGGATAGATGTAGATGACTATGGGCCGCAGCAACCACTTAACATCAGGTGGACTGTGTGCTCCTTATCCTATAAAAAAATGTATTTTAATGTGTACTTAAAAGTAATAAACCCATCGTATTGTTTTATTACTTTTCAATATACAGACTTGCTAACGCGACTGAGTCCGATAGTCGCTTGTGTAATCTCCGAAAAAATATACACGAACAATGAAACTTTTACAACCACTGCCATATTTATAACGGTCAAAGATCGGACAATATTCATCCGATCTTCACTCACGCGGGAAAACATCGGATCTCGGCCTACAACGATCTTAGCCCTGCATGGACCAGGTTTATCTAGCTATAACTTCATAAAACTTAGTATTCACACAAAATAATAACAAAAGACGCCATATTCTCGCTAAAAATCGCGGTAAATAAAAGTGATAGGGAAAGATCGGATGGGCAAAAATAATACAAAAATTACATTGTTTTATAAAATGCCGCGCAGCACAGGGCCCACTCGCCGAAGTGACTGGCTGGAACTGAGGGTCGGGGCAGGATGAAATGGCGTTGTGTAGCATATTGTTAGCATTTCAAAATATAGCATAATTCGCTGGGAATTTGAATCCTACGGTCTTGCCCCATCACCGATCTTACCCCAACGCACCTTACATCGTATATTCAATAGCATTCTATTATTAAATCATTGACTTACTCTATAAATATTTCTCTATAAATACTCTATAAATATTGACTGACTTACTTTATCAGTGACTTACCATTTTAGTATATTTAGAAGTAAGTAGATGACGCTATTATTAAGATGAAAGCATAGACTTCGAATATACTGGCGTATAAGTCTATGGGATGAAATAATGAAAGTCAAAACTATACTATCTATTAATATCATCAATGGACGCGAACATTTATTTATTATATCAGTAAAGTGATAAATGATAAAAAACTTATCAATTTTCATATTTTGATAGACGTCACTATTATCTATTGAAATCATTACACATTTAAAATAAAATAAAATAAATAATAAAAAAACTAAACGTTAGAATTTTTAAATAATTTAAAATATCTAATTACTATAACTGAAGGCAAAATATACTACTTTTTCCATTGGGTAATAGATGTTTCGATAAGTAAATCGGTGTAGTTTCAAATAATTTTACCAAGGTTATAACCATTGAGTTATATGTACTACGTACTAGAGAAGCCATTCCAAACAAAAATTGTGTCCTACTCTATGTCTTTGCGCATGCGCGGGAGTAGTAGTCGCGCATGGCCGAAGACTTTAATTTGATATAAAATATTTGTATAAAATAAATATAAGAATTTAATATAAAAAATCTTAACTTAATCTAAACAAACATATTATATTTCTAAATAAAATGTAATAATAATTATTTTATGGAATTCACAAATCTTCAATTTACGCAATATTTAGTTTGTATAGATTGCACTACAGTTCAGTTAAATATAGTCTAAGTTCGGATTGGCTTCTCTAGTACGTAGTACATATAACTCAATGGTTATAACCATATTTTAAACTTTATTTAGTCCCTGGACTTATTTTTTTCAAGAATATATTAGAATTACAGACACTTTTCTACAGATTTAATATTTGTATAGTGTAATTTATTCTAATAATTTTTTAATCCGAAAATTGATAATTTTGAATATTTTGTATCATTTTGTGTTTACTATTTTGTTTTTTGTTTAAAATTAACCCTGCTGCTATTATAGTGCCACCCTAATTTAACGCATTTCGACAGACACCTTTTCATACACAGAGATAGTCCTCCTTAACTCTCTTGAACTAAACAGTGTTGCCAACCGTATAAATATGACAACATACGGTTGCCCTGCGCTCGCGGTGTCACCGGTCTCCCTGTTGTACCAATGACCTCATTTGTTGGCCTGTTTATTTTATTGAAATAAACGTGCGAAAGAGATTTTCAGCAGATGAAAGTAAGGAAATGAGTTACAACTGAATGCACTCTGATAATACAATATTGCATTACATTCTCAAACTTTTAAACTTTTCAGCCATTTTGGAAGAGGTGCAAAATTTGAAATTCTTAATTTCAACTCCAAATTTTGAGTCCTATTCTACTGTTTTTAAAAGTATGTCTGTGTGTGTGTGTGTATGTGTGTATGTGTGTGTGTGTGTGTGTGTGTGTGTGTGTGTGTGTGTGTGTGTGTGTGTGTGTGTGTGTGTGTGTGTGTGTGTGTGTGTGTGTGTGTGTGTGTGTATTATGTGCGAGTTTATGCATATGTTAGCGGGGTATTTGCTTCAAAAAATTATAATATCGTGTCCAAACCAAACTGTTATTCTCGACGATTTATTGCATATTTATCAATTTTTTACAGAATAAGGGTCATAAAGGAGCACACAGTCCAGCTGATGATGAGTGCACACTGTTGCAACTATCCTCGATTAAGAATCAAGATGTAGATGTATTGACACCCATGCGGACTAAGAATAATAAGAATGCCTAGTTTAACAGTAAAAAGAGGTCTCCGGTTTTCTGGTCATCATACGAAACTCAGCAGCATCTTAATCTATTTTATACTGGTATTTTGTACGAATATGGTCCTTCCGCGGTCCAGCAGATCGATTCGTGCTGCAACATATGCATTAGTGTACAGAGTGTCTTACCACATATAATATGGAAAAATTAAAAATATATTATTTTATTTCACTACATAGTATAGCATATATGAATATCACATAGATAAAAATCCAGACTAATAGTTTTTGTAGGCCATACAAACTCTGTTCCGTGCGGGATTCGAAACCGTAGCCCTGTAGCACCGCAACCACAAGCTTAGTCACTGCGCTACGGAACCGTCTGGCATGCATAATTTGAAAGATTTGTTCATACCTTTCACCTGAATTGATCATCATCATCATTACAGCCTTTCACAAGTCCACTGCTGAACATCGGCCTCCCCCAAGGAATGCCACCTGAATTGATTGATAGATCAAATACCCTTGTCTAGTACAAGAGTATATGACTCTATCTCTCTCTATCTATCTCACCATCACTAATCTATATCTATGGCTATGGCTTCCTGTTAAGGTACTCTACACTTAGGTGGTAACTCTACTCTTTTCTATCTCACTTAGCAACCTAAATTTGATTCCCTTAAGCGGCAATGAAATTGTTACATCGTTAATTGTTGCACTACTCACATTCGTATTTCACCTGACATCGATATCGTTTACTTAGATAAACAGATTTCATCATAAAGTTTTCTTTTACTGCAAAAAATGTAAATCAGTACTTGAAATTCAAATTTAAATTTCTATTGATACCGGTAGGAATCTAACTAGGAACTTGCCTTTTATTTTATTGTAGCATAGGTACAATAAAAAAACGTAAGCGCTTTAGAACTACCACATATATACCTATATAAAAAATATCAGAACAATAAAGAAAGATAGATGGAGCGCTGCTTACATTTGAAGTGATGTCACACATATTTCTTCTTTCTTTCTATCATCATTTATTATTCATATCATCATCATCATATATATCATTAGGTGCGGGTAAGATAGGGGGTAAGGGGAGCACATTGCAGGATTTTTAACGCTGGATATTTACGAAAATTAATTACTGGGATTTACGTCACTGGTTCAAATGCGGCTCGAAGGACCAAAACTAACTAAAAAAAAATATGTTTACATTTGAAGTGATTTCACACATCTTTCTTCTTTCTTTCTATCATCATTTAAAAAGATTAGGTGTGGGTAAGATAGGGGTAACGGGAGCACATTGCAGGATAGTTAACGCTGGATATTTACGAAAATTACTTACTGGCATTTACGTCACTGGTTCAAATCCGGCTCGAAGGACCAAAACTAACTAAAAAAAATATCATTACGGATTATCTGCAAATTTATTTAACCACTTTATTGAATTGGAAATTTATGATTTAAATTTTAAAAATTAATATTTGATATCTAATGATCTTTGATTCTTCGTTGTTTAATTGCGTCCTTAATGAGTGACCGTGTGTCGCCGTATATTTTTATTCTCACTGCAAATGAATATAAAATATGTCAAATCGCAAGACAGTGTTCATAAAAACAAAAAAAAATAATAACTGCTTTATTAACCCTAGCAAGATTTCCGTTATTAACACTTTAAACTTAAAATGCTTATTAGGAGGGCTTTATGATAGTAGTCGAAGGGTCGATTCGAACCCACGACCTTTAAATTTCAATACTTTTAAATTGTGTAACGCGTTACAACAGATGGACAGAACAAAATCATAGAAATTTCTTATATACACAACCAGGAACCGTTTAAAAATTTTTATAAAAAAAAATTTAGAATAAAGCTAAAGAAATTTAATTTTTATAAAAATAAAAGCAGACTTCAAATAACTAAAAAGAAAAATATAAAAAAGCCGGCCAAGTGCGAGTCGGACTCGCGCATGAAGGGTTCCGTACCGTCGTAAAACACGTTTCTAGTAATTTGAATGTTTTTATTATTATTATTTGTTCTTATAGCGCCAACAGAAATACACTTTGTGAAAATTTCAGCTATCTACCTATAATGAATCATAAGATACAGCCTCCTGACATACAGGCGGACGGACGGATGGACAGACGGAAGGAAGGACGGACGGACGGACAGTGGAGGCTTAGTAATAGGATCTCGTTGGTTACCCTTTGGGTACGGAACCCATCGATCACTAAAAAAAAACTAGATACACAATCAGTAACAAAAAATGTCCTTACCGAATGAGTGCCCACTCGAACATTTGGGTGCGCTTTTAATTTTTACGTAGCTTTGTGAACACAACTTTAGACAATGCATTTAAGGTTGAATTTACATTAATGTATATTTATTTTAACTAGAATTACGCCAAAACGATGCGCGACAGTTTTTACAGAACAGTCGTAGAGTATGGGATTGAGTGATCAATGACGGAACCCTAAAAATAATTTGATGTTCTGAAGTCGTTGCCAAGACGCGGAAGAATTAAAGTACCGACTTCATTATGTGAAATTATTTTGTTATTTTTAGTAGATTAAGTAATACCACAATCTCAATGTCGTTTAAATTGTTACATTAAAAACTACACCCGCTGTTTTATATTAGTGATGGAATTTTTTCTCCAAATTTATATGGAACCACCGCTGAAGTATAACTTATTTATTGAAACTAATTTTTACGGATTTTATCGCGTTTAATTTAACTTTTTAATTCCCGACGTTTCGGGTGATTTACAGCACCCGTGGTCACGGGGGGGACTGAGATGTTTGACATCCCGATGTCATAGTCAGCCCGGCTAACTTCAGTTTTAGAATATTAATTTTTGGTCCGATCTACGCAGAATGATCTTACAGTATCTTGAAGTCTTGCAGTGGTATGCTTGGGTTTGGATTTAATTTTATTAATTATAGGATCCCAAGCAGATAGCAGCACCCGTCCATCTTCTCTATTGAAATTAGGATGTTTTTTTTTAATTTCAATAACCTCGCGAATCATCCTTGGTAGGAATCGGTGTTCTTTTGCGAAGATTTGTGGTCTATCAAATCTAATGTAATGGCGGGGACGATCTAGAACATGTTAACACACTGCAGACTTCCCGTGACCACGGGTGCTGTAAAGCACCCCGAAACGTCGGGAATTAAAAAGTTAAATTAAACGCGGTAAAATCCGTAAAAATTAGTTTAATGTGTAGTCTTCGCGTAAATATAAGGAATCATTATAACTTTTAATAAAATCAAATAAAAATCTGTTCACAATTGATGAATATATCACGTAACATACATATAAAATAACATACAATTGAATAGAAAACTAGCGTACTTAAAAAAGTTAAGTACGCTAAAAAAATTACTAAAATTGGATTTTAAGGCCTTTATTTTACCCATTACACAAGTACTAGTGTTTTTTTGGTCTGTCACGCAAAGCATTAGAGATATTGTCTACGTGCTTAGTACTCGAAATATATCAAATTATTCAGAAATGCAGATTTCCTGGCAATATTTTCCTTCAACTCTGAACACGAAATAAATTAGGATGTAATTAAGCTGGAATTATTTATTAAAAAAAATCTTGCAAACTGCAAAGTAAAAATTAAGTTTATTTAATAAAAAAATGATAACTTTATTTAAAGCTTTGTGTCTTATTTTAAAATTATTTCTATACCTTTTTTTGCTGATCTCCTAGGCGGCCCCAGCGCAGGTTGTGCCGCGGCGTTGACAACGAGCGCGCACGCGCAGAGCAAAGCAGTGGTACGCACGTGCGACATACGTGCGGGTTTATTAGCGACTAACTGGACCTCATATATATTGTGGGATAGAAACCGAACGTTATAAAAAATACAGCTCAATACAGCTATATTTATATTGTTTTAAATAAGTTTACGACATGCATAAATTGAAAGATTTGCCCATACTTCGCTGGACAGTGGGATATCTTGGTTCTATAATGGGCTTTAACACATTTCGATATCACCTCGCTATACCCCAACATTCACTGTACAGCGAGAGTGCTATGTTCGCCTACTTTACCACTTACTATCGCGTGGGATAGAAAGTGGTGAAGTACACGTCATATAGTAATTAGTGATGTAGTCAAGCACTGGATTAAAATAGTTGAAAGAATTGAATTAAAGTTAAAATTAATAATTCTTGGCCCATAGTAATAATTCTACATGGGCTAGATATAACTGCTACATGTCAGATGAAGTGTGGGCCGGTGGTCGGCCAAGACGAAGGTGGAAAGACGAGCTGATTCATACAAGAACGTGAGAAACTGAAACAATAGAACAAACACGATAGTAGTAAAAAGTTTTTTTTTAATATTTAATAATAAAAGCATAGTCATAACTTTTTTTATTTTTGTTGTTATTTTGTCGTATAATATAATATCTTGTTTGGTATCGAACATGAGTTCATTCTTAATTCACAATATAAGGTATATGTTTCACAAGAAGGAGACATTAGAAGCGATTCATAAAAATTATATCTCTTGAATTGCCCAAAATGAAAGGACTGGGTAAGTAGCCTATCCCCGACGATCCCTAACACCAAAATAATTTATATAAAAGAAAGTAGCACACGTTGTTGTTCTCTCCACCCTTATAAAATTCTCCCTAAAGGAGAATGAAAGGGTGGTCGCAGTTGATAATAATAATGGTCTTCCCCTACATATTAGCAACCTAATGTAAGTCAAGACAACTGCTTTCCGGATAGCAGCACTCTATATCACCCCCGACTATAGGCGTACGGCCAGTCGTCTTCAACGAGAAGTCCGTTCACGCCTCTCTGAACTTCGAGACCTCGAAAAGAGCAAACTCATGGAGAATATCTCTCCCTCTCATACAGCGTACTATTAGATAGCAAGAGCCCTCCGCATAGACGCTATCACTCACACTCCCCCTCTCTCCGTTCCCGATGGCGCTATTGCCTTCGAGGACAAGGAAAAGGCTGAGTGCTTTGCAGACAGCATCGCCGCTCAATGCTCTCCTAGCTCACAACTCACCGACCCCTCCCACATCCAGACAGTGGAGGATGAGGTCCGCCGCCGGAACTCCCCCCACAGCACTACCTTTCATACGGAAAAAGATCCAAAGTCAGTTAATGACATAGGAGATTGGTTCCAAAAATGGCGTATCGATGTGAACCCGGAGAAGAGCTCCGCCGTTCACTTCAATCGTAAACGACGCCGCCTCACTACCATTCCGCCAATCCGTATGCTAGGGACTTCTGTCCGCTGGCATACGACCGCCAAATACTTAGGTGTTACCCTTGACACGAGGTCACCTTCGGGCCCCATGTCAAAAGAGTAACTGGCAATGCGCGCTTTAATCTGAGTAGGCTCAACAGTATGCTGGGCCGACACAGTAAAATGTCCCTGCGAAACAAGCGAACCCTTTACAAGGTCTGTATACGACCAGTTATGACTTACGCGGGCCCCATATTTGCTCACGCTAATCCCAAAATCATTAACGAACTCCGAATAGTTCAAAACCACTTCTGTCATCAGGCTACGAACGCATCCTAGTACGCCCGTAACGCCGACCTCCATCGAGACTTAGAGCTCCCCCAATCCAGCAATTTCTAAAAACACTCTCTGAGAACTTCTTCAAAGCCTCAGAGTCTCACCGCAATCATCTCATTCGTGAGGCAGCTTCCCATGCAGCCCCACTTCCCTCTCGCTATCGAGTTCGAAGACCGAGAAACTCTCTCTCGGACCCCCCAAACAAGCTTTCCCGCTTTCCGCCCTTCTTTCCCGCCGAATCTTCTCCCCGTCCTTAATTTGCCTTAGTTAGGCTCCCCTCTGAGCGGCTCCTCGCCGCCTGCGCCCCCTTTTTCCTAAATAGGGTCGCTTTCGATTCGGCAGAAAGGCCACACAAGTCAATGCCAGTGTCACAGGTGGTGTTTAGTGGGTAGGCACTTAGGCTTCGCAGTGAGTCCCACATAACCATGGCGGCCGTCTATCGTGCTTATGCTCAGAGCATTCATCACCTCCCTTCCCCGCTTCCCGGAGGGTAACCCTTTTCATTGCTTCTGGGCGCAAAAAAAAGTTTTTATCGTAGATGATTTTAACTAGGGAACTTAAATAAACATTTCAACAAAAATCACATACCATAATTATAGCAGTAATCACTATCTTTTTCAATACAATTAAACTTTGGTTATATCTTTGCAAAATTAACATAATCTTTTATAGTTAAATAAGTAACCACTATTAAATATTACCGTGTAGTGACGGTTAAAAATATCCACTACCGCATATCTTTCCGTGGGTGTCGTAAGAGATGACAGTGGGCAACAGGCAGGAGATGGGCAGCAGCGTCTTCCTGATAACAGCAATAGTACAATAAAAAACTGCAGTTGCCAACCCGCTCGCCAAGCATGTTGCCCCCATGGTGAAAGTTACGAAGAGACGGCTCCCACTCGCCAACGGCCCCGTTATTCCAGGCTACGGAGGCGACCATGGTAATGGCGGGGCAAGGGTGCTAAGAATCTTCGGTGAATTTTCGGTTGCCACTTCAAACGACTCGACCTGGCAACATAAAACGCACGCACCCTGAGTACTGACGAGAAGATCCTGGAGCTGGAAAAAGAGATAGACAAGTGCGCTGGAATATTATAGGATTATCTGAGGTCCGAAGAGAGGGGGAGAACACGGTAATCCTCGAATCCGGCAACTTGTTCTATCACCGGGAGGGCGACCTTCTGTCCCAAGGAGGTGTCGGATTTATAATCCACAAGTCTCTCGTTAATAACGTATTAAAGATTGTGAGTGTGTCGACGAGGGCTGCGTATCTTATACTCAGACTCATCAAACGGTATTCGTTGAAGGTCATACAGGTTTACGCACTAACCTCGGCATATCCCGATAAGGAAATGGAGGAAATGTAAAGGATATCTCTAAAGCCATGCATTCCTCCAAAACCCACTATACGGTATTAATGGGAGACTTCAACGGAAAACTAGGCACAAGAGAGAACTGTGAGCTGAAGGTAGGGAAATTTGGAATAGGGCAACCGAACCCAAGCGGCAGCTAGACTTACGCAACTTCAATACAGCTCGAATAGAAGAAGTGATCTAGCGGAACCAAGGCTCCAAAGTATTTGCCAGAGATCTGTCTGCCAGAAAGAGTTAACTGTCAAAGCTGAAGACCGAATGTGGCGGCATTGTTACCGGGACACTTGAGATTTTGAGTGAGATTGAGAGGTTCTATGGGCAGCTATACACGTCACGGTTGGAGCCACACGCAAGTGTGGGTAACGACCCAAAAGCAAGTCTTACACGTCACAATTCCGATGCCATCCCAGACATCTGAGCGAGATTAAAATAGCTCTCCAGCACCTTAAAAACGGCAAGAGCCCAAGCGAGGATGGAATTACAGCGGAGCTTCTAAAAGCGGGTGGAAAACCGGTACTTGAAGTCCTTCAGAACCTTATTACGACTACTTCGGTTGCGTGGAGCAGAAGTGCAGTGGTCTTGTTCTTCAAGAAATGTGATAACGCTCTATTGAAGAACTACAGACCAATTTTCCTTCTGAGCCACGTCTACGTGTTGTTTTCGAAAGCCATTAGTAATCGTCTCGCACGCAGACTCGACGACTTTCATGCTCCCAAAAAAAGTCGGTTTCCGAAAAGGGTTTAGTACCATAGACCACATACATACCCTTCAGCAAATTGTACAGAAGACTGAAGAGTACAATCTGCCACTTTGCTTTGCGTATGTGGACTACGAGAAAGCCTTTGATTTCGTCGAAATTTGGGCGGTGCTACAGTTCCTTCAGCGGTGCCAAGTTGACTGTCGTTATATCGAAGTGCTTAAGCGTTTGTACAGTAGGGCTACGATGGCTATCCGAGTACAGAATCAGAGTACGAAACCTATCCAACTGCAGAGAGGTGTAAGATAGGGTGATATCCCTGAAACTCTTCACAGCTGTATTGGAAGACGTTTTCAAGCTACTGGACTGGAAAAGATACGGTATTAACATGCATGACGAGTACATCACTAACCTTAGATTTGTCGATGATATAGTCCTTATGGCAGAATCGCTGGAGGACAGGATAGGTCTTAAGATGAACATGGACAAAACAAAGATCATGTTTAATGTCCATGTCACACCTATGCTGGTAGTTGTTGGGAGCACTAAGCTCGCAGTTGTTAACGAGCATGTTTACCTGGGACAAATAGTCCTACTACGTAATTCCAACTTCGACCGAGAGGTCAATCAACGGATTCAACTCGGTTGGGCAGCATTCGGGAAATTACGACACATCTTCTTATCAGGTATACCCCAAGACCTGAAAACGAGATTGTACAACCAGTGCGTGTTGCCAGTGATGACTTATGGATCTGCGACGTGGTCCTTCACTACTGGCCGTATGAGGGCTATGCTCGGGGTTTCTTTGCATGATAAACTTAAAAATGAGGACATCCGCAGTATAACCAGAGTGACCGGCATTGCCCAACGGATTAATAAGCTGAAGTGGCAATGGGCCGGCCATATAGCTCGAAGAACCGACAACCGATGGGGAAAAACTTCAAGTTTTCTAGTGGCAAGCTCGCACCGGTAGGCGAAGTGTGGGGGATCCCCTACAAGATAGTGTGACGACCTGTTAAAACATGCAGTTAGCCGATGGATGCAGGTGACACAGGACAATGCTTTTGGCATAACTTGGGGGAGGCCTATGTTCAGCAGTGGATTTGTGAAGGATTATAATAATTAATGATGATGATGATTAAATATTTCAAGAAAACAAAAACAATCTTTTTGTCCGTAATTCCCGGTGCTTATAGGATAAATACGGATACCAGTTGGGGTAATTGTCGACCCTCTAGTGTGATATGTACTTTACAAAAATCAAAAATATAACCACCAGACAGAGGAGGAAATCACCTATGCAATTTTTTATGGCCACTTTGACATCCAACACATAATATTCAGTCCTGAGCGATATCAATAGTATTAAAAATGTATGTATCTTCCTTTTCTGCATCGTTGTCAAATCCTGAAGATTTTTTTTATAGGATAAGGGTGACAAACGAGTACAGTCCACCTGATGGTAAGTGGTTGCTGCGGCCCATAGACATCTACATCTATCCTCGTTTGCGAATCAAAATGCAGATACGTTGTCACCCGTGGGGACTAAGATGGAATGCCTCATTTCTAGTGAATAGGGCCTCCGGCCACCTGCACTCACCAAGCGAAACGCAGAGGTAAACCTCTACTTCACGCTGGTATTCTGTGAGGTCGTGGTACCACCCCGGTTCGAGCCGGCCCATCCGTGCGACAGCAAAAGCTGCCGCGTGGCTTTACCACTGTTAAAATTATCATTATTTATTTATTGTTAGATTATTATTTCCTTCCTGGGACTTTGTATTGGTGTATTTCTTTTTCTTTATAACATATTCTTTAACATTCAGTGTTTATTCTCTTTTATCTACTTGAACATGTTTAATTTGTTTCTTCTTTCTTTATAATTTTCTCATTGCTTTTTCAATACCTGCTTTTCATAAGTACCAGTATCGACAATATTATAGGAAGTATAGTTATCACCAAACTCAGATATAGATAGAGCCCTAACTTTATCCTCATGCAGAGGATAATTTCTAGCCATTTTTTTGTGGGATAAGGGTGACCAACGAGCACACAGTCCACCTGATGGTAAGTGGGTGCTGTGGCCCATAGACATCTACGTCTATCCTCGATTAAGAATCAAAATGCAGATGCGTTGTCACCGGTGAGGACTAAGATGGAATGCCTCGTTTCCAGTAAAGAGGGTCTCCGGTTCTCTACACTCACCATACGAAACACAGCAGCGTTAAGCTGCTATTTTACGCTGGTATTCTGTGAGAGCGTGGTCCTTCCCCGGTCGAGCCAACCCATTCGTGCTACAACCATAATATAGCTGCAGCATGGCTCTACCACGTATAAAAAAAAATATTTGTGGTTTAAAGGCTTTTATGTAAAGAACAACATCATAATATCATCAAATGCGGTTATTTTAGACTCCAGGGTTATTGTCACACTTTATGTTGAAAGCAGTCTTTAGGAGGTTATGAAAGGTCAAGCCGCAGTTGTTACTTTCGTTCTTTAACCGGTAAATACTTTTGTGTGTGGCATATGACACGCGAGGCGTGTCTTTTTTTAAATCGTTATAACTCGCTCAAATTGCTTTTTTGGAAAATTTATCCAGAACAAAATATTCGTTATTTTGCAAGTAGTTCATGCCTGCGGCTTCGTTTCTGGGTATTTTGAAAAATTTAAATTTTTAGGAGTTGACAACCTTTTTTAACTTGTACATGGTACCGTTTTTACTTTATAGGTTTTTAAAACATGTTGTGGAAAAATACTCTCATAAGAAACAAATGAACAAATAATAGCACTCATTGCGATCGCTCAGAAACTCAAGTTGTAAACAAGTTTCTAGAAAACAACTCTCCTGTTAAAAAAAACAATGCCTTTATCTCTTTTGCTTAAAATGGTTGAAGTGCCGACTTATTACTATAATTTGGCCGAATGGACCTACGAAGTACCATGTGCTCTTGTGATATGGTATAAGGTTTATTTTTGCTTGAAACAGTTCGAAACCGTTCATGCATAAAAAAAATTCGCTAATAAATAGTCTTTTGCCAATCCGCCGCCGTATAGCGCCGGCGTTTTTTTCCTTTTGAAAACATTTGTTTTGCTATTCTTACTAATTAGACGTTTTCAGATCGACTTTACTTTTACATTTGTATAACATTAAATAATATTTAACATTTGTAAATATCAATGAATGATATACCTTATTTTTTTTTAGAAATTAAGGTTCTTGATTGTTTGATATTTACAAATTATTATTAGGTGAAAATTTAATTTAAAAAAAAACCAAGGTTTTCCAGGGTGATTTAGCTGTACCTACTTACTTATATAAATATTTTTTTTATAAAACAATAAATTGTACAAAAGGTTTGTAATCTCTTCATGAAAAAAGTCACTTACTCTCAATTTCAAAGAAAACGCGTAAAAAAACACGTAGTTACCCACTAAAAATAAGTATCCTTCCATTTGTAACTTATGTTTGATGTCAAATAAACTTAATTAGGTCTAAACAAGTAAAAAAGCATAAAAAAGAACATTACTTTTACACATGGCGCTCGACACGCCAGGAGTGTCATGAAATATTTGTTCGCCGCCACAGCTAAAAGTTGTCGAAAATCGGTGACGCAACGAATCGGTTTCATCCGTTTTGTCTTAAATATGAAAAAAATGTGGAACATAACTGCCGGTACGATTGCATGCATTCTTTACTGTCGTCTAGGTACCGCGTTCACTTTTATAAGCACAGGGTATCTAAAATATATATTTATCTATAATACCAATGATTGTACACAATAAACAAACAAACAGACAATACATAAAGAAAACCGGCACATTGGGCACTGCTTATTTGTAGTAATATTTAATTTCTGAAGTTCAATTTTGAAATGGGGTAATTGCGGACGTCCATATAATTTACCCAATTAACCGGCAATGAGGGCTACAAATACATACCCTTCGGCAAATTTTACAGAAGTTAGAGGAGTACAATTTGCCACTATGTCTGGCGTATGTGGACTATGAGAAAGCCTTTGATTTCGTCGAAATTTGGGCGGTGCTGCAGTCCCTTCAGCGTTGCCAAGTTGACTGTCGGTATATCGAAGTGCTGAAGTGCTTGTACAGTAGGGCTACGATGGCTATCCGAGTACAGAACCAGAGTACGAAACCTATCCAATTGCAGAGAGGTGTAAGACAGGGTGACATCATATCCCCGAAACTCTTCACCGCTGCATTGGAAGACGTTTTCAAGCTTCTGGACTGGAAAGGATACGGTATCAACATCAATGGCGAGTACATCACTCACCTTCGATTTGCCGACGATTTAGTCCTTGTGGCAGAATCGCTGGAGAACCTAAGCACTATGCCAATGACCACAATAGTGCTTCCCAACGGATAGGTCTTAAGATGAACATGGACAAAACAAAGATCATGTTTAATGTCCATGTCACACCTATGCCGGTAGTTGTTGGGAGCACTAAGCTCGAAGTTGTTGACGAGTATGTTTACCTGGAACAAATAGTCCGACTAGGTAAGTCCAACTTCGACCGAGAGGTCAATCGACGGATTCAACTCGGTTGGGCAGCGTTTGGGAAATTACGGCACATCTTCTCGTCAGGTATACCTCAAAACTTGAAAACGAGACTGTACAACCAGTGCGTGTTGCCAGTGATGACATACGGAACTGAGACGTGGTCCTTCACTGCTGGCCGGATGAGGAAGCTCAAGGTAGCTCAGCGAGCTATGGAGAGGGCTATGCTTGGAGTTTCTCTGCGTGACAAACTCAGAAATGAGGACATCCGCAGTAGAAACAGAGTGACCGACATAGCCCAACGGATTAGTAAGCTGAAGTGGCAATGGGCCGGCCATATAGCTCGAAGAACCGACAACCGATGGGGAAAAAAGGTTCTCGAGTGGCAGCCTCGTACCGGCAGGCGAAGTGTTGGGCGTCCCCCCACTAGATGGAGTGACGACCTGGTGAGATGTGCAGGAAGTCGATGGATACCACAAAGCACGGTCCTGAGCCACCTGCGGCTCAGGACCATGCTTTATGGCATTCCTTGGGGGAGGCCTATGTTCAGCAGTGGACTTGTGAAGGGCTGTAATAATGAGAGCTAATAATTTTTTGTTCACCAGTTGTCGCTGGTTGACACTGAGGTACAGTTTTTTGTTACACAATGTAATTTAATTGAGATGTATAATCTTATTAATATAAAATACAGCTAATAGTACAGAAAGAAACAATAAACTTTACATTTTCCGAACAAATTAACTTCTCCTACTTAGCTATGAAATCTACCAAATATTACACCTTAGTTTCTAGTGGCGCCGCCCTGGTGGCAGAAAAAGTTGTGGATACTCTCATTAACCCAATCACAGTTTTTCTAGACCAGAATTTATTTTGATGTTAGTATACCACATGTGATTTGTTTATTGCTACAATTTAAATGATATATTACATAATCTTTTGTCGCAAAAGTAATATTTCAGTAATTCACATTTCACTACATAAACAAGACAATGAAAATAGCCAAAATTTATAAGTAAAGCCATAAAAAGTATAAGTCTTGTGGGGTAAGAGGAACTATGGGGGAAGGGAAACAGGTAGTTGTAAATCAAAAACTATAGACTCCAGCTCTACGGTTACTCTGTCGGTAAAACAGAACAATGAATTGATTCCAAATAAAAATCACAGATGTCACTAAGCCTCATGATTGCGCCGCCATGACACAAACAAAAATTTTATTGTCATACTACGAAAACACGAGTGCGTGGCATATTTGGTGAGTGGTGATCTAATACAGAAAAACAGATTAAACAAAGCTGCCAGTGCGAGTAAGTATTGTTTAATACCTAATGTTTGATTATTTGCATAGAAAAGTTTAGAATATTAACTATTAATATGAAAATATCATGTGCTTTTGAACATTACCAAAAAATCACTAAGTGGGTAAGAGGAACTGCCGTGGCCGGGGAAGGGGAACTTATGTTTCTCTTTCCCGATGTCAGAAGTCATAAACATATTAAATGAATTAAAATGTTCGTTCTTGTTAAACTAATAATGAATGAATAATCAATAATGTCTAAATGTCTTTCTGTAATGCGAAAATATACTCAAATGAAATTATAATCATACGAATATATTATACAGCCGAAAGCTTATGAAATGTGAATTTTATTTTGTTACCTATGATTTTCAAAACTACTGAACAGATCAAGATGAAATTTGGCGTACTTTTAGAACATAGCCTAACTTATAATAGGCGGCTTTATATACTGAAAATACACGTGCGAAGTCGTGGGCAGAAGCTAGTATTAATAATATTAATAATTGTCATTAGGTATATTAATTATCCGTACGTGTAGTGGCGGTCAAGAATATCCACTACCCCATATCCTCCCGTGGGTGTCGTAAAAGGCGACAATGGGAAACAGGCGGGAGATGGGCAGCAGCATCTCCCTGATAATAGCCAAAGTTACAATAAAAAAAAACTGCGGTTGCCAACCCGCTCGCCAAGCGTGGCAACTATGGCAAATACCCCTCTATGAATGTAACAAAGAGACGGCCCCCAGTCCCCGGCGGCCCCGCTATTCCTGGCTACGGTGGCGACCATGGTAACGGCGGGGCAGGGGGTGCTAAGAATCTCCGGTGGAGGTTCGGTTGCCACCTTAGACGACTCGACCTGGCAACGTACAACGCACGCACCCTGAGGACTGACGAGAAGATCGTGGAGCTGGAAGAAGAGATAGACAAGTTGCGCTGGCATATTATAGGATTATCCGAAGTCCGAAGAGAGGGGGAGGACACGGTAATCCTCGAATCCGGCAACTTGCTCTATCACCGGGAGGGCGACCATCTGTCCCAAGGAGGTGTCGGATTTATCGTCCACAAGTCTCTCGTTAACAACGTTGTAAAGATCGGGAGTGTGTCGACGAGGGTTGCGTACCTTATACTCAGAATCACCAAACGGTATTCGCTGAAGGTCATACAGGTTTACGCACCAACCTCGGCACACCCCGATGAGGAGGTGGAGGAAATGTATGAGGATATCTCTAGAGCCATGCATTCCTCCAAAACCCAATATACGGTGTTAATGGGAGACTTCAATGCAAAACTAGGCACAAAAGAGAACGGTGAGCTGAAAGTAGGGAAATTTGGAATAGGGCAACGGAACCCAAGGGGCCAGCAGCTGGCCGACTTCATGGAGAAAGAGGGACTCTTTATGATGAACTCTTTCTTCCAGAAGCGGCCCCACAGGAAGTGGACCTGGTCGAGCCCCGACGGTACGACAAAAAATGAGATTGACTTCATTATGACGACCAGACGACAACTGTTCAGTGATGTCTCAGTGATCGCGAGGGTGAAAACCGGCAGCGATCACCGAATGGTTAGAGGCACACTGAACCTAAATGTTAAGTTGGAGAGGTCTCGTCTGATGAAGTCAACGCTCCGTCCCCCTCGTGCTCTAATCCAAAGTCCCGAAACCTTTCAGCTCGAGTTACAAAATCGTTTTCAGTGCCTAGAAGACTGCAATGAAGTGGACGATATGAATGACAAGCTCGTGGAAACTGTCCATGCGGTCGGAGCTAAGTTCTGCAAGACCCGCCGCAGAAGAACACAAAAACTCTCCGATCACACTCTTAATCTCATGGCTGTTAGACGGGAGATGAGGCTACATTCTTCAACAGATTTGACAGCATACAGGCAACTGAACAGACAGATCTCCAAATGCATGCGGCGGGACTTGCGCAACTTCAATACAGCTCGTATTGAAGAAGCGATCGAGCGGAACCAAGGCTCCAAAGTCTTTGCCAGAGATCTGTCTGCCAGAAAGAGCCAACTGTCAAAGCTGAAGACCGAATGTGGCAGCATCGTTTCCGGGGCACCTGGGATTTTGAGTGAGATTGAGAGCTTCTATGGGCAGCTGTACACGTCATCGTTGGAGCCACACGCAAGTGTGAGTAACGATCCAAGAGCGAGTCTTATTCGACACTATTCCGAAGATATCCCGGACGTCAGTCTGAGCGAGATTAGAATGGCTCTCCAACACCTTAAAAACGGCAAGGCCCCAGGTGAGGATGGAATTACAGCGGAGCTTCTGAAAGCGGGTGGAAGACCGGTACTGGAAGTCCTTCAGAAGCTCTTTAATTCCGTCCTCCATGGTGGCATTACACCGGAGGCGTGGAGCAGAAGTGCGGTGGTCTTGTTCTTCAAGAAAGGCGACAACGCTCTCTTGAAGAACTACAGACCGATTTCCCTTCTGAGCCGCGTCTACGTGCTGTTTTCGAGAGTCATTACGAATCGTCTCACGCGCAGACTTGACGACTTCCAGCCTCCCGAACAAGCCGGTTTCCGAAAGGGCTTTAGCACCATAGACCACATACATACCCTTCGGCAAATTGTACAGAAGTCCGAAGAGTACAATTTACCACTGTGTCTGGCGTATGTGGACTATGAGAAAGCCTTTGATTCCGTCGAAATTTGGGCGGTGCTGCAGTCCCTTCAGCGATGCCAAGTTGACTGTCGGTATATCGAAGTGCTGAAGTGTTTGTACAGTAGAGCTACGATGGCTATCCGAGTACAGAACCAGAGTACGAAACCTATCCAATTGCAGAGAGGTGTAAGACAGGGTGATGTTATATCCCCGAAACTCTTCACCGCTGCATTGGAAGACGTTTTCAAGCTTCTGGACTGGAAAGGATACGGAATTAACATCAATGGCGAATACATCACTCACCTTCGATTTGCCGACGATATAGTCCTTATGGCAGAATCGCTGGAGGACCTAAGCACTATGCTCAATGACCTCAATAGTGTCTCCCAACGGATAGGTCTTAAGATGAACATGGACAAAACAAAGATTATGTTTAATGTCCATGTCACACCTATGCCGGTAGTTGTTGGGAGCACTAAGCTCGAAGTTGTTGACGAGTATGTTTACCTGGGACAAATAGTCCGACTAGGTAAGTCCAACTTCGACCGAGAGGTCAATCGACGGATTCAACTCGGCTGGGCAGCGTTCGGGAAGCTACGACACATCTTCTCGTCAGACATACCTCAAAACCTTAAAACGAAATTGTACAACCAGTGCGTGTTGCCAGTGATGACTTACGGATCTGAGACTTGGTCCTTCACTGCTGGCCGTATGAGGAAGCTCAAGGTCGCTCAGCGAGCTATGGAGAGGGCTATGCTCGGAGTTTCTCTGCGTGATAAACTTAGGAATGAGGTTATCCGCAGTAGAACCAGAGTAACCGACATAGCCCAACGGATTAGTAAGCTGAAGTGGCAGTGGGCCGGCCATATAGCTCGAAGAACCGACAACCGATGGGGAAGAAAGGTTCTCGAGTGGCAGCCTCGTACCGGTAGGCGAAGTGTAGGGCGTCCCCCCACGAGATGGAGTGACGACCTGGTAAGACATGCAGGAAGTCGATGGATGCAGGTGGCTCAGGACCGTGCTTTGTGGCATTCTTTGGGGGAGGCCTATGTTCAGCAGTGGACTTGTGAAGGGCTGTAATGATGATGATGATATTAATTATCAATTTTGATTACAGAAACATACGATATGCCTAGAAATTAAGTGCGCAAAACCAATAATGCATCATACCCAAAAAAAATTATTAGAGGCTTTTAGAGCAGTGAAAAGTGGGAAATTGTCGGGGTATCAGGCCTCTAAGCATTATGGAATACCCAGACCCACCATAATAAATCAAGTAAGTTACCTGTGTTGACTTTTTAGAGCTTTTTATAACTTTTTTAAAGCATTTTTTAGAACTTTTTAGAGCTTTGGACTTAATTTGATATAAGTAGTTGAACTTGTTTGATTTTTGCACCGATTTCGATTTTATTATTTGTATTTCTAACCGACTTCAACATTTCAAAAAAAGGAAGTTCTATGTTCATTTGTATTCATTTTTGTTTATGTTTTTCTCTGCCAATTATGGACCGTGTCATCCATCACTCATTAAACTAAATTAGGCTAGAATAATAACTAGATGTCATCACATTTACAATTAGATTGCGCTATCAAATGTTCCGTATTTAAAACTACTTCCAAATCTATTTTCATTATTCAGGAATTTGAACTCGATGAATAGTATTTTAAAACAAGCCAAATTATTATTTTAAATGCCCGGCCTGGACATTAGCGCGGTCAGCATTACAGCCAGCCTATGATGGACTTGATTTTCAATTCAGCTTGTCCATCAAGAGCTGGCTACAATGCTGATCGAGTTGTAATGGCCTAGTCCTACGCTACGTTGCGCTCTTGGCCATCATGATCGAAGCTGCTAGCTATGTCATTAAATACAGACCTCGTCAGTAATGTACTATTATTTTCAGGTATATGGTCGTAAAGGTCTCAAATCGAATACCTTGAGAAGAGCCGCTAGCTTATCTCGGGAAGTGGAAGAAGATCTTGAAAAAAACCTGCGTGACATGGAGAAGCATGGTTTCGGACTGACAAGGAAAGAATTATTAGACACAGTGGGCCAGTATATGTCGGATAATGACATTAAAAATCCATTTAAAAATGGCGTGCCTGGAGAAGATTGGTTTCTTGCATTTAAAAAAAGGCATAATCTATCGATTAAGAAGCCTCAGCCGGTGGAATATGCGAGAAAACAGGCATGTAGCCCATATATTATTTATCCCTACTTTGACTTACTGGAACAGACACTAACTGAAATGAAATTACTAGACAGACCATCTCACATATGGAATGTTGACAAAACAAGCTTTTCAAAAGATCCTTCTAAGTCAAAAGTAGTTGGAATTAAAGGATTTACTTCGACAAGAACAATCGCTTCTCCTGGAAAGGACAATACCACCGTCCTATTAGGCTGTAACGCTCTTGGAGAAAAAACTCCACCGGTAATAGTGTTCAACGGGAAGAATATGTGGGACGACTGGACAACAGACGACGGGTATCCTGGGACAGCATATACTGCAACCAATAATGGCTGGATGGTGACAGCGGTTTTCGAAAAAAATTTCGAAAAAGTTTTTTTATAAACAGTAGGACCAAAACGTCCCATCCTTTTGATATATGATGGGCACGCAACACATGTTGGTATAAACCTTATTAAAAAGGCTAGAGAAGCTGGAATTACAATTTTAAAAATACCTCCCCACACCAGCCATCTTTTACAACCACTAGATTTGGCTGTAAATAAATCTTTAAAAGATCGATGGGACGTTGCCCTTGTAAAGTGGCAGAGGTTGAACATTGGGAAGGCGTTGCCAAAAAAAGAGTTTTCTAAAATGCTTGGGCAAATTTGGGGTGCATTGGACCCGGCTATATGTGCAGCTGGTTTTCGAAAAGCAGGGATTTATCTCCTTAATAAAAATGCTATCTCAGAAGATAAGTTCAACCAAGTTCTTCTGCGAGAATGGAAACATAAATTAACATGTGATGCTATGAATATTATCGACGACCCAACTAAGCCGCCGCTGAATGAGGTGCCGCTGTTTATTGAGCAGCCCAAATACAAACCAGAGTCGTTGCTAGCTCTCTCTTTAAAAAGCATCGACTTGACTCTAAATATTCATAATCCTACATTTTCGGATTTCCTACAAAATTCGACAGAAGAATATAGCAGTGATCGTAACTCTTTAAACCAGCTCAGTTATGAATCAACTAGCCCAAAGTTCAAATCTTAGAAAACAGTATTATCAGCTTCGAAGATCTACTATTATCAAGAATAAAAGCAGGGACCAGCTCCAAAACTAAAAGAAAGCGTATGGTAACTGGAGCTGAAATAATAACCCGTGGCGATGTGTTAATAACTTTGGAGAAAATAGATAAGGAAAAAAAATGTAAATCAGTTTTGACAAAGCTACAAGAAAAAAAAGCAAAAGCCGAGCAAAAAATTGAAAATCACGTACAGGAAACTAAACATAATCCAAAACGAAGAAAAGAAAATATACCAGAACAAAATCAAAAAAGAAGACAAAACTCAAAAGCAATAGCAGAGGAAAGCTTTAAAAAAGAAATATGTGAAATTAAAGCGAACTCCAAAAAAAATGAACAAAAAGGACAAATCTCAAAAACAGTGAAAAGAAGAAAAGCGATAAATAATAATAGAAAAAAACGAAAACATTCTTCTTCGAGTGACACTGACACAGAAATTAAATACGACGAAGATAGCGACGATTATGATTTTTGGGAAAAAATACTGCATGGATAGTGATGATGACAAAGCAGAAGATATAGAACTCGATGATGACAAGGAAAACTGTGTTAATGCAGTGGGTAAAAATGATTGGGTGCTTGTTAAATTTTGCACAAAAAAGTCGATCAAACATTACGTAGGAGTAGTTATAAATATAAATGATGAAGGTTCTCCTGTAATACAGTATACAAGAAGGAAATCAAAATCAGAAACATCAACTATTTTTGCTTTCCCTGTAGTGAACGACATCTCAGAACTTAAACACACCGAGGACATTATCACAAAATTGCCTACACCTGCAATTGGTCGAAGAGGTCAAGTTACTTTTAAAATGTCTTTTAATTCTTTTAATATTCAGTAGGTGTGGATAGTTTAAAAATATTTCTTAAATGTTTAATACATGGTATAAAAAAAGTATTGTTTTAGTTGACTACCCCTGCCTCTACATAATATGTTTCCCTTACCCCAAATTCCGTTTTTAATCAATAATTTATACTTTAAGCGATATTTCAATGGAACAAAATTCATTTTCAATCAACGAAGTTCTTAGATATGAAATACTTCTCTAATGATCAACAGAGGTACTATATTTATTAAATATATGCAGACCGTTTCCCTTACCCCAAAAACAGGGAAAGTGGAACAAAAGCACTAGCCTAACAAATTAACATTTTTCGTTAGTAAATATTATTAATAGCTTATTTGGGTGTTCGATCATGGAAAGATAACAAACATAAATATAATTTATATATATCAAAACTATAAAACGACATTCAATAAAGCAGCTAGAGCTTAAAATAATATGTAAGAAATTAAGTATGTTCCTCTTACCCCACAAGACCCTATCGGTACCTTGAAGTGCATGCTCAGTCTTCCATCTTAACTACTGTCCTTGTACTAAAGATGGCGGATGCAATCTAAATAAGGGAGTTGCGGGACGTCTACTAGAAACGACTGTGTACGGAATTACCCCATGTCAGCAATCACCCTCCTCTCATCTATTTTTGTTTAAAATATATCATATATTTTATGCGAACAGGACGGTTACCTTTGATATAAATACATATAAAACTTATTAAAATTTTCTTTTATCTTAATATTTAATGAAATGAAAAGTTGTGTTAACAGTTATACAGTAAATAAATGACTAAGATTGTTTTATTACTTTGGATACAAATATAATAGTCATAATATTAATACCTGAACATCGAACATTGAAGTAACCTTTTTAGTATTTTTTATAAAAGGAGAGGAATGAAACTTATATCCTTCGAAAAGAATTTTCCATAAAACCATTCCATGCTCAGCAGTGGACTTTTATAGTAAAACTGCAATGGATGGATTTCATCATTTTCATTCCTTTGCCTACCATGCACGACAAAATATAGCAAAAATTTAAATTGTGCAATTAAATAGTTTTGTTTCGATATTGTTTCCACGAAATCGGTCGACCTATATAATAACTCTTCGCGACAGGCGATACTAGTAAAAGTAAATAGCACCAATTTTCATTGAGCGGTAAAGTATCCAGTGTTTGAAATTTAAAAAAAAATTAAGAAATGAAAAAATGTTTTTTTTATTTAAAATTTGACCTTTACATACAACTTTATAAATTTGAAATTTCGAAATTTGAAAGTCAAGAAAGCTACGCCATTGCTTCAACAAGATCCTACTACAGGAAACCTTGTAAAATGAAGCGACAAGAAACTCATGTCCGTGGTAAAAATTTCAGATCCGTAGATAAATGGCATCGGTTTATATTTTTTTATAATAATCCAATTATACGTGGTAGAGCCATGCTACAGCTATATTAGTAGTATAGTTATAGCACGAATTGGTCGCTCGACCAGGGAAGGTAAAAGGGCTCTCACAGAACACCAGGGTAAAATAGCACCTTAACATTGCTGTTTCGTATGGTGAGTGTAGAGCAGAGATTCTTTTTACTGGAAAAGAGGCATTCCATCTTAGTCCTCACGGGTGACAACGCATCTGCATTTTGATTCTTTATTGAGGACAGATGTAGATGTCTATGGGTCACAGCAACCACTTAGCATCAGGTGGACTATGTGCTCGTTTGTCAACCTATCCTATAAAAAAGTATGTGTGCTCCTCTACACACGCACCTATCCCATAGCAATAGGGATTTGCAGATGGGTAACAGTAATAGTCGTCTTTTTTCCGTCGTTTGACGCTGCTCTTCATTTTTTAATTTACAAAATCTCCAGGAAAACTCTGTGTGACACACTCAAAAACTTTGTATCATAATTTTATAGCGATGAGCGCGAACAATCCGCCAAAAAGTTTGTAATCAATAGCAACTTTAAACCCAGTTATAAGTAAAATAGCCGTATGACGTAGTCAATGTGATTAATCACTAGTTTAAATGTTAGTAATCTATGGTAATTATGCAAGCCAAAATTAAAAAAATATATTCCTATGAAATCACAACAAAAGCTACAAAATGCGGTAAATGTTAACTTAAGAACAAAATATTTGGAAGCTGATTTAAAATCGGACATTAACGAAACTATCGAGGAAAACGTTAGGTTGCGGAAGGAACTTATTGTGGCCATCGATAAATAACACCAAGAAATGTCTAGAGCGATACAATTATACAAGATTAATCTAGTTTTATCAAAACAAGTACACGAAGCTAAGGAAGAAGCGTGTGTTTTAAAAGAATCCTATAGAAATTTACTTTACAATTTTAAGTATAACAATCACTGAAAAAATGTACAACGCTTGGAAAGTACACCTTGATGCAGAAAATAAATTCCTTAAAGAAGAAATCCAGCTGTCCAAGAGGAAACGTACTGAAGCAAGTAAACAAGCCGAAATACTGGCCGAAGCAAATTTCTATTTGCAAAATTGTCTTTCCGATGTAATCTTTGAGATACGTAATTTAAAATGTGAATATCAAAGGTTACTAGATCAAAAATAAAAAAGCGTAACATGACGAACTATTGTTATTTTGATACTGTTGATAAGTTAATTAATATAATTATTAGAATCAGGCGTTACTTTGCGGAAGTCCATTATATTAAAGTTGGTAAAAAATTACCTCGCGTACATCCGCTCGATAAAATAAGATTTTTTTTTATAGGATAAGGGTGACAAACGAGCACACAGTCCACCTGATGGTAAGTGGTTGCTGCGGCCCATAGACATCTACATCAATCCTCTATTACAAATCAAAATGTAGATGCGTTGTCACCCGTGAGGACTAAGATGAAATGCCTCATTTCCAGTAAAAAGGGCCTGATGGAGGGATGATGCGTCTTACTTAGTTTGAAGAGCACCTCCAGCCCTCCCTCAATTGCGTGCACTATCACCGTCACCACTAATCCCAGTACTCCCAACACTACTACACTAAGAAGACTTAGCGGTCAGCCACCGCAGAGTCTAGATTACCTGAAGATGCCTCGTGTAGATGCGAAACACGTATCGTGTTGTTGTCAGTGGTGTGTCTTTCCCAAATAAGACACATCATTTTTTTTTATTTAATTAATAGCCGACGAGACGGTACCACTCCCGTGCCTGTACTGCGTAAGACTCCATCTGAGTAGGAACCGCCATCTTACCTATTTTTGCAGCCAGATAGCAGTGCTTACACTTCTGTATTCCTTAAAAGAATCAGGCGTTACTTTGCGGAAATCAATTATATTGAAGATGTTAAACATTAATTGGTAAGGTTCGCGTGATAAAATAAAATGATGTGTCTTACCTAATTTGAAGAGCATCTCCCGACCTCCCTCAATTGCGTGCACTATCCTTGTCACCACTAATCCCAGCACTACTACAGTTGTAGTCATTATAATTACTGGCTGTGAGGCACTACATCTTAATCTTAGATTTTTATTGTATTGGATATATCAGATGTGACTATGCATCTATAGCCTACTTTGTTTGAAGTTGGTCAGATTGTTGGCAGGTGTCCACAGGCTGCAGTGGCCACTTACCATCAAATTCATAAAAGAAAATACTATAGGTGGATCCAAGGCAAAGTGTAGCGTCCGAACTCCGAGCGGAACTCGTACCGTTGACACATCATGTTGTGCATAAATATAGTTTCAGTCTATGTTATGAACCAAGCGATTAATCAAGGCACACAAATGGAATGCGAGTAACGACAAGTCAAATCGGGCTACGTAATTAACACTGTTCTAAACTTCAATATTTATCACATTTTCTGGTCATTATGAATATTTTTACGTATCTAATACAATATTACGCTATATTATCTTATAAAATTGTAAACTTTTAATAGCTTAGGTATAAACCTTAATGGTTTCTTACTACAAATATTTGTAATGCTTGTTTATGTGATAAATAAATGAAAAAAAAACTGTTGCACAATTTGATATAACCTTCAGTTAATAATGTACCAAATCTGAAATTAAGAAGTTTCAAAATGTGAAGGAAGTGAAAAACCACTTTACCGTATCAAATAGCAGCAATGAGGTATTCCTTCCTTTGCGTTACAAATGTTTATTAGTGATCGATTGTTACAAAGAATAATTTAAAATTAAAAATTTTGTACAGCCGACTTCAATATAAGCGACTTCAATATAGGTTATTTAAGAATAACTCAATAACCATTGGTCTGACCTTGATCAAATTCATATGGGACCACACGAGAACTATCAGCTTTCATCAGCTTTCATATAAAAAAAAGAATCATCGAAATCGGTTCGCCCAGTACAAAGTTATGAGGTAACACACATAAAAAAAACACACTCGAATTAAGTACCGTCTCCTTTTTGGAAGTCGGCAGAAAAATACCTTTGGTTAAAACCGTTATTCCCATTGTGTTTATTTGTTAAATATGTGACATCAAAACAAAAATCCTAACCTAACCTATATTTTTATTTCTTTAATCAATTTAATTATTTATCATATTGCCCTACTGATGGATATTGGGCATTTTCAAACTGTCTGCACATTATGAATTGATTTGAAATAATTAAGATTAGAATAATTTTACAATATAGGTTACATGTAATTCTTATTGAAAGTTTTACCACTGGTTCGGAATAAAACCTCTGTCCTGGGAAGAACCAGCAAGAAACCCAGCAGAACTTTTGTTTTAAAGAATAATGTACAATATAATATTTATAAATTTATATCATTGTTAAGAAAACATTTAGAAACAGTATGTTAATGATCGCTTCATTCCCTAGGGTTATAATCAATCATGTATTCTTTAGTAGTATAATAACCCTTACTAAACAATTTTTGCTTAATAAATATTTTAAGCCTTTTGATAGATAAGGTCTGCACATTTTCTGGGACTTTGTTGTAAAAGCGTAAGTATACATTGCCCCATGAAGGAATTACTGATTCTGGAGTCGAGTAACTGGTATAACTAATTTGTGCATGTTCCTAGTATTTATTTTTATTAAACTATTTGTGTTTTTGTGTACATACATGAAATTTTTGTAAATATTTTGAGGCGAAAGTTAAAATATTTATTTCTTTAATTTTTTCCCCAAGGAATTCTTTCGCACCTAGGTTATAAATTGCTCTTATGACTCTCTTCTGCAAAACAAAGATAGTTTCAATGTTAGTTGCATTACCCCACAACAAAATTCTATATGACATTATGCAATGGAAATAACTATAGAATACAATATAGAAAACTATAGAAAATAGACTAATCTATTTCAACACTCAAAAGCCTCTAATCTTTTTTACAGCATATGCTGCAGAACTAAGTTTGCTAGCTAGTTTAGATACTATATGCCGAGCCTCATTGAAGCTTATTGTTATGCTATGTTTTCTGCCGACTTCCAAAAATGAGAGAAGGTACTCAATTCGAGTATGTTTTTTTTTAATGTGTGTTACCTCATAACTTTGTACTGGGCGAACCGATTTCGATGATTCTTTTTTTATATGAAAGCTGATAGTTCTCGTGTGGTCCCATATGAATTTGATCAAGGTCAGACCAATGTTTATTGAGTTATTCTTAAATAACCTATATTGATGTCGCTTATATTGAAAATCCTCTGGTTAGCAGCCAGAAGCTTTTCCGTGATCATGCGGAGAGAAAACATTTGATCCGTGCATCCTCTTTCAGGTCTAAATCCGCATTGTGCCTCCCATAGAAATCTTTCCGATTTCTCTTGCATCCTACGTGTCAAAACCTTCGAGTAAACTTTACTTGCTCAACTGGTCAAGCTGATCGCCCGATAGCACCCGCAGTCAAAATGTGAACCTTTACCTTTATATAAAGGCACAATGACTGCGGATCGCCATTCATCCGGGACATCCCCCGTCCACCAGCACAAATTGCACAGCAGATGAAAGCTGTCCCAGACGCGCGGCCCACCATACTTGACCATTTCAGCAGTAACTCTGTCTAGTCCCGCAGCCTTACCACATTTCAAACTTCGAATCGCACGTTCAATCTCTTTCATACTGATGACCTCAGTGTCATCGAGGTCCGGGTCTGGCGTACCAGTCTCGGCGTCATCCCCGGATCCCTCACTAAGATCATCACACGCATACATTTCTCTATAAAATTCGCTCCATCGCTGCATGACGTCCGATTTGTCTGAGAGGACGTCATTAGTTCTCGAAAGCACTTTGTTCATTCTTAAGGCCGTCGCACCACTTCGGGTCCTTCCAACCTCTTTCCAGAAGAGTTTGGAGTTCTCCTTAAAGTTGTGCGACAACCTTTCGTCCGCTTCCATTCTACACCTTTCACGCACTTCCTCAATCAATGCTTTCGTGTGAACATTCTGCAGCTTATATCTTTCTTTCATCTTTCATTTTCTGTGCTTTTGTGGATCTTGAGAAAGCATTTGATAAGGTTGTAAGGAAGAAAATGTGGGAACTGTTGCCGGGGTATGGATGTGGATGGTCGATTGCTAAGGGCTGTGCAGTCACTTTACTGTGACTGTAAAGCCTGTGTGCGGGTAGGGCATGACCTGTCACCCATGTTTAGCGTCCAAACGGGCGTAAAACAGGGTTGTGTCATGTCTTCCTGGCTGTTCATACTGTATCTCGACAGCTGTTTACAGAAGCTGAAAGATAGCTGTTTGGGTGTGAAATTGGGTGACATTAAAGTAAATTGTCTGCTGTATGCTGATGATGCAGTGCTTATTGCACCATCAGAGGCAGAACTGCAGGCATTAGTCACGTGTATGAAAGAGGAATGTGAAATTAAAGGTCTCCGTTTGAATGCTAATAAAACTAAGGTTCTGGTATTTGAAAGGGACGAAGAGAGAACGAAGTGTGAAATATGGGTAAATCAGGAATGTCTAGAACAGGTAAATGAAATTGTATACTTGGGGAGTGCTTTTAGCCGGGATGGAAGATGTGATTTAGATGTGGACAGGCGTGTCGCTGCCGGGAACAAAGTCAATGGTGCCCTGACTGCGTTAGTCAAAAGGCAAGGCGTAGTGAAGAGTGCACGCCTTGCAATACATAACGCAGTGTTGGTACCGACTTTGTTATATGGCAGCGAAACCTGGGTATGCCAGAAGAAGCATAAAAGCAAGTTGAATGCAGTGGAGATGCGATCTCTTCGTAAAATGTGCGGCGTTACCATGGCCGACCGGAAGCGAAACGAAGAGATTCGCAATATGGCAGGTTTGAAAGATGACCTTATCACAAAAATTTATAAGGGCGTGCTTCGATGGTTTGGGCACGTTGAGAGAATGAGTGAAGACCGAATGGTGAAGAAAATATATAGCGCGAAAGTTAATATTAAAAGGTGTCGAGGTAGACCGAGACTAACTTTCGAAGACCATGTGAGCAAACTGCTCGAAGAGGGGAGGGTCAAGAGTACTCGGATACCTAGACGTGCATGTATGAAGAAGATAATGAATCTGAAAGAAGCGAAAGAGGTATGTAAGGATCGTGACACTTGACGATCTGTTCTCTCTGGCTACCCCGCAGGGATTGTGCGTGACGATAAGTAAGTAAGTAAGTAAACTTATATTGAAGTCGGCTGTACAAAATTTTTAATTTTAAATTATTATTTACACCATAATGATGTAGCTTCCTGATCAATTTTAGCCTATTAATCACTTGATCCATAACATATATATGTCCACAACTGAACAGAGTGCTCCTCTCATTTCTGAGAGGGTATTTTAGGGCAAGGAAGATTAATGCCCTAATGTTTCTTTCATTGCTATATACCGTTCCGGATCGAACACGGGTTGCTTACGTACTGTGAAATTTACAGCGGGTGCTTAGCTCCTAAGCTACCAGGGCTCTGGTCTGTCTCCCATCTTGTGTGGTTTTGTGATTAACTATTAAAACGACATAGAGATTGTGATATTTCTCTGTCCACTCAAAAGGGTCAAAATATTTGATAAATAATATTGTATCACAGGCTTTTAAAAAAAATTACAAAGAAGCTGCAGTTTCTTTCATCGTTTCCTCTCCGGGAAGAGGATTCGAATTAAATCGTAGATTAAAAACTATGTGGACTTTTACAAACGAAAATTTAATTTACTACGTTAAAAAACTTATGTCTTTTCATTTAATTTCATTTCATTATTTAATATTTACAGCATTCAATTATTTCATTAACAAAAGCACATGTGTACATTGATATATATAAATGATTACTGGTACAACAACATTTTATACACTTAAAAACTTTTACTAAGTGGCAAGGTCATTTTCTGCCGAGTGTTGTTATCACCCTCTTACCTATTTATTCCACCAAGCGGCCACTATAGTGTAGATACTCCAGTTAGAAAAGTGCAAGGGCGATATAGGCTATGAGGCGTTCCATCTTTAGTCCACAGAGGACAGAGGTGACAGCGCATCTGTAACCTTCTTGATTGAAGTTTGTTGCAAATGTCCTATGGGCTGCAGTATATATATTCCATGAGATGAACAGTATATTTGTTAGTCACTTCAGTTTTATATAAAAATAAAAAGTTGCAAATAAATAGGCACTTAGTCTTACAGTAATTTAAAGAAAAATGAAAACAACGAAAGGGGACGCAAGTAAGACGTAAGTTATGGTTTTCGAAAGAAAAGAAATTAAAACGATATGTGAAATAAGAATAGAACGGGAGTTTGTGTTTTTGGGATGTGTATTTAGCAGGGATGGTAGATATTATAACTACGGGTGAACGCAGGAAATTGAGTAAATGGGGCTCTACACTCTATTGTAAAAGTCAGAATGTGTCCAAAAAGGCACGTACTTATTGCAATTCACAATGCTGTGTTAGTTACTTTAATATCACTACCATGAATGTTGGGTGTGGCAGAAGAAGCACGAGAGTAGAATAAATGCTGTAGAAATGCGATCATTAAGGAGTAAGTACGTTAGGGCTGATTCTTAATATGGTAAGAAATTGTGTGATTAGAGATGAGTGTGGTTTTCATAATGATGTTGTGACCAGGATTACGAAAGGAATGCTTCGGTGGTTTGGTCATGTAGAAAGAATGAATGAGGAAAGAGTGACAAATCAAATTTATGTTGCAGAAGTGAACGGCAGCGTCGGGAAGGGATGCCCTAGGCAAAAGTTTATCGATCAAATTAGCGGTATATTGAAAATGAGCCAAATTAAGAGTACCCTTCACCGACGAGCATATATGCGTAAGGTATATGGATGTGGAGGACGCGCGAGAGGTGTGTCAGGATCGTGCCAAGTGGAAGTCCATAGTCTCTGCCTACCCCTCTGGGTGGCAGGCGTGAGTTTGTTTTATGAAAACGACTACCGACACTGCCACACCCATAAAATTTAAATACGCTACTCGCTAATAGATGGCGCAGTTGAAATGCTTCTGAACATTTCCTATTAGAAAGAGTAAATAGATAATTTTAATAGGCATTTTTGTTTAATATAGAAAACTAAGGCATCCATTTTTTTCGACTCCATGGTGGCACCACTTAGGAATGAGGTAAAATATTTGACAGATTCATCTAATCAATCTGTCATATATATTGATAAACCAAACTACGCGGATATGCTTAAAAATAAAAAAAATTAAAACAAAGTCAAAAAATTTGCAAGAAATGATAGAGCAGGCTACTGCGGCATTTTCTTGCATATACATACTAAAACAGATAAACTTTTATATGAAACGAAATTTCCGAATATAATGAAATTGTATAACGAAGAACTTCACCACATTTCTAGCGACATCTGGTGAGCGAAAGCCCTCATTTCCAGGATTGACAAGCAAATTCAACTACCTAACGTGAGATATCGCAGTAATACCATGATCAGTTTAATAACTTCAGAAAACTAAATCGCGTCGCGTCTAACAAGTAACACTGTATCAACTCTTAAATTTTTTATATTTTAGTTAATAACTGATTCAGAAAGATTTTTTCCCTACCGACTGGTAAGACGGACGTACATATTTTTATCAGTCATTGAATGCACAAGTAGTGCCATTTACCGTCGCATTTTAATATACCTAAGTCGGTTTCTCCTCCTAGGTTGTCACCTAACGACAACAGTTTTTGTATCATTTCGAATTACACCATCGTAAATTGTTTCATAGGAACAAATAAATAAAATATATGCGATCAATATAGTGTTATCTTCTGTAATGATTGAATAGGGGCAAAAAGTTCTCATTACACTCCTTTTTTTATAGGATATGGGTGACAAACGAGCACACAGTCCACCTGATGGTAAGTGGTTGCTGCGGCCCATAGATTTATCCTCGTTTGCGAATCAAAATGCAGATGCGTTGTCACTCGTGAGGACTAAGATGGAATGCCTCATTTCCAGTATGAATGGGTAGACTCTACCCGAAAACACTCTTAGCACATAATACTGACTGTTAGTGTGGAAAACAGATCCTTTTTACTGGTAGCGAGTCAGCCCTCAGAAGTGACGTCTCGACATTTTGATTCTTATTCACAAATAAATACAATCAGTTGAATTGTGACTGAATTCTATAAAACTCCCGATGAAATTAACGGATCCTTCGTAACTACGGACCAAAATCATTACATAGTCGGCAAACGTGTTTCTCTCATGTACTCTGATGGCTTTTCAGAAATTAGTTAACGTATCATTCTTTATGGGATCACTTTGATAACTTCAGGTTCAAAAGCACCGAATTTCATATGAAAAAGATAAGAGCAACCATACTTTGCAAAACAACCACATGAAGTCATTTGATCATATGTCGACAATGCTTCACAATTTGATGCTAGTAGATAAAACTTTGAACTTATCCTTATTTTGATACAACATGAAGATACTATTTAACATTGCTTGATTGAAAGGTAATGGGAAAGTTTTTTTGCTTAATGCTGCTGTGTTCATATGGTGAGTGTAGAGAACCGGAGACCCTTTTTACTGGAAATGAGGCATTCCATCTTAGTCCTTAAGGGTGACAACGCATCAACATTTTGATTTTTAATCAACAATAAATGTAATGTCTATTGGCCACAGCAACCTCTTACCATCAGCTGGACTGTACTCGCTTCTCACCCTTATCCTATAAAAAAGGAACATCTAAAAAGAACAAAAAACTTCAGTTTTGTTGTTGTAACTGTTTATTAACCCCTAAAGATCTATTCCCTCATCATCTTTTCCTTCTGGCGAGCGAGCTTCTTTTTGGACAGCTTCTTCTTAGCGGGCGCGTCATCAGTGGGCGCGGCCCGGGCAACGGCGTCCTCGCGTTCACTGAGGCACACCTCGATGTGGCACGGGGAGGACATATAGGGGTTGATACGACCGTGAGCACGGTATGTGCGTCTGCGTAAGCAGGGAGCGCGATTCACCTGGGAAAAAAACAACATTTATCATAATAATCTATATAATGTAAGTTCTAATTTTATAACTCCTCTTTAATTTTCGGAAAAAGAAATTTTTTTTATAGGACAAGGGTGACAAACGAGCACAGTCCACCTGATGGTAAGTAGTTGTTGTGGCCCATAGACATCTACGTCCATCCTCAACTATGAATCAAAATGCATATGTGTTGTTGTCACCCGTGAAACTGGGGTAGAATGTCTCGTTTCCAGTAAAAGGGGTGTCCGGTTCTCTACACTCACCATACACACACAGCAGCATTAAGCTGCTTTTTTAAGATGATATTATTTGAAAAAGTGGTCCTTCCCCAGTCGGGATTCAATCATGCTACAACCATAATATAGCTGAAGCGTGGCTCTACCATGTATATTGAATTCCATTCCATATATGAAATTATACAACTTTTTTTTTTAACAACATTGATGTAATAAATCTTCACGTTGCTATCAATGTTTTCTGTATTTACACATAAATTTGGATGACCCAGACACAATACAATTATTTGTAAACTAACCAAGACAGAATTAAAGTGAAAAACAAAATTGAAAATTTTCATTTTAAACTTATTTCAACTTATTTTCACTCTTACGAATATCACAATCTACCTTTGGTTCGAAGTTACGACTTCTACAGTAAAGGACCAGCTAGGGACCCACGAGTAAGCCTTTTTTAAAAAGAGCGGAAAATTACATTATACAACACTATATTAATATGGAATTACTCCATTAAATCTGTTTAAATAAAAAAGTAGGTAAATGTTTGTTTCTTCAAAATCTTAAATCTCCGAAAGTTATTCACAGATTGTGCGTGCTGTGTTAAACAACATTGCTTTTAAATAAGCGCTTGTTTTTCGTGCTTTTGATATATTTCTTTCAGACAAAGCAATGCTTAACCAGGTATAGCTAGTTAATTATAAAAATTCTCAATGTTTCCATGTCAATTTATTATAATGATTTTTTTATTGGAAATTAAATTTAAATTATCTAATAAATAAACACCAATTTCTTCCCCCCTGAACATCTTTTCTCTCTTTCTTTATATAAAATAGCTGCAGTGTGGTTCTGTTCTACCACATGTAAAATGGGGATATGTCAAATGGCACATTATCTATATAAATTAAAATGATAGAGGTTTGCAGTTGTGCACCAGGGAAAAACTACTTGATAGATTTCAATTAGGTTTTCTAAGTTTTATTTCTTAGACACTTGGCCCTTATGTAACATAAAATATTGTAATATTTTAATTGAATATAAAGTTATTAGTTTTAAGAAACAACGATTTTTATAAGCACTACATGTATAGTGATGTTTGTTTTACTTATTATATTACCTATTTTACTTTGTCTAAACTTTCTCGGCAAATTTGGCCAGTTATTGCAAAAAAAACCCTGTATATCAAAAACTTTAATACTATATGAAGTAATGCAGACAATGTCACAGGTATCAGTTAATTTAAAATACAAATATGTTTGTAGCATTTCTCCTAAAAATGACAACTGATCATTTTATGGCTAAATTATGCTACAATAGTATAATTTATGCCTTTAGAAAACAAAGTACACAGTAGTATACCCTGTCAAGCATAAAGGCAAAAGAAATAAACTCCATTTTTACAGACATCAGATTTTAGTTTTCATTCTAATAGCAGCAGAATAAGAAAATAAAAATAAAATTTATTATTATTTCTTATAATTAATACATAGCTACAAGGCAAACTACAAAATGACTCTTACATGCACAATAACTTTAAATAAGGTAAATTGAGACAAAATATAGCTAACAACATGTAAAATGTACTTTGTTCTTGACAATGGATATTAAGTACTATTAAAATTCTGAGACACAAAACATGGTGCTCGTGAACTTCATAATTGACTCCAACATTTGATGTGAAGCACCCTTCGAAAAACTGGCATACAAATTCAGTCTTGCCACACACACTTCATGGACAAAAATTAAACTCTTTACAGAAAACCAGAAACAATAATGTTATGTGGAATTTTATTTTGGGAATTAGAAACCTATTTAGGAGTTAGTTGCAATAAAATGGAAATGATTAAAAATACAAACACACTTCCACCTCATGTTTATCTATCTTATAAATATTCATCTGCTTTAAAATTAATGTCATAAAATTAATCAATGCTCAACCAGTTTCACTGGTTTCATAATTGAGATATTCCAAGATTTACTAGCTGCTGTGTTCCAGTCTGAAGCATATGAGGGCCAGTATCTGTGATGATTACAGGATGTGAGGTAATCCACCTTAGAATCCTCAGGGCCGATAACACACTTGTGGCCTTTTTCGTTTTAAGTCATTAGCAGGTGTCCATGTGCCGCAGTAGTTTACCACCAGGTGGACTGCAAGTTCATTTTCACTTCACACTACCAGACTACCCAGAACCATACTTTTGCGTGTATAAAAATATGTATCTAATAAAATTCCAAGTAACAATACTAAGTTACTAAATGTACATTTAGCAACAAATTTCAAAAAAGAAAGAGGCTTTCAATTCATCGGAATATTTTTTAATGTATGGTTCAACAATGATTCTTTGTGATAATAATTCTTTTTTTGTTAGAAAGTGGGTACTTCATGGCTAGTCCTATAAAAATTTAGGCAAGATCTGATGATGGGATTAATGTAAAAATAATTAATTACCACCTCAACTGATTCGGATTATATTGTTTTTTTTTTTTTAAATCATTGTATCGGTTTAAACTTTCAAGTTTAAAGTTTAATTACGAAGATTGAGTAACACAGAAAAGCTCTTCTTTAGAAAGCAAAATAAAAAATGAGCATTACATAGACAACAACAGTGTTAAGAAAAATATTATTTCTAGGCCAGTGCAAGCAGGTCTGTTGAATTTATGATATAGAATTCCAATAAAGTGTTGCAATATTGTGTTTATAATTATGCTTCTTTAATCAAATATTTTTAAACAACTTCAAAAAGGATTCTCGAGACTCAATTTGTGTATGTTTTTTTGTATTGTATGTTATGCAATATCTTCGCAGATTGTGAACCAATTTTGATAATTCTTTTTTTTATTAAATAAGTTATACAAGGATATCCCATATAAATTTGGACAAAATTTCACCCTTAAGGGTAGCAAATAAATAACTTCTTTAACAATTTGAAGTTGGTTTTTACTTCATTTTGTTATAAAATTTAGTTTGAGTAATCATCATCATCATCAACCAGTAAGAGTCACAAGCTAGACATAGGTCCCTCGCATTGTATGGAGAATTTAACTTAATTATCACTCTTGGCAGATGGAAGACGATACCAGAACCAGATAGCGTAAAATAGCAGCTTAACCCTGCTGTGTTTCATATGATGCGTATAGAGAGCCGGACTCTTTTTACTGGAAACGAGGTATTCCAACTTAGTCCTTCATGGGTTGACATCTGCATTTTGATTCGTAATCGAAGATAGATATAGATGTCTATGAGCCACAGCAACCACTTACCATCAAGTGGACTGTGTGCTTGTTTGTCACCCTTATCCTATAAAAAAAGTCACTGGTGCCTTATTTAAGCAGAGTAAATATGATACTCATACCGCCGTGTAGGAAGCCGTAATATTTTTCAGACCCTCTGTACATCAACTGGACGAAATAAGGTTGTGAATTTTCTTATGCAGCCACCACATGAACAAGTTCAAGAGAATTACACACCTGAATATGGTCAATGACCAGCCTGTCAACATCTAAGCCTTTGTAGTCGGCGTTTGATTCAGCATTCCTTAGAAGCTGAAGCAGGAACTCTGCTGATTTCTTTGGCCAACGGCCTTGTGTGGTCCCGAACTGCTTAGCCTGAGCGCAACGGCCAACTCCACCGTTGAAACGACGGAAAGGAATGCACTCTTTCTTGTCAACTACATTTTTAAGGTAGCGTACAGCACGGCGCAGAGGTAATTTTCTGATTGCCATTGCTGTCTCGTATGTGTTCTGAAATGATAAACAAAAACTTTAAAGCACTTATCATTAAAATAATAATGTCCTAACTGAATTTTGGTTTTGGCAGCTGGTCCTTACAAAGAGTGCAAAATCTGTGCAGGATGGGATTTTAATGCACAAGGCATATGTGCAATCGCAGGTAGCTCTCGTTTCTTTCACTCTCATAGTCCGATGGTACGGTAATCCGACATGACTGGAGATGAGGCACAGGACCAAGAACTTTTATCCTTTAGAAAGCACAAAATCAGGCACGGGACCAACAACTTTTTATGCTTTAGAAAGCACAAAATGAAACAATTTTCCTGACTGCTATTAAAATGTTGTCTTAACCCTTTCGCTGTCCTGTGCACTACATATAGGTCATTGCTATTGTTTTACTATTGTGTTTGAAAACCGGACAGTGAAAGTGTTAATCTGTAATAATAATCTACTGCTAGACAAAGGCCGTCCTTGCTAAAATAAGAATTAATAATATTTGAAATAGGAAACATACTAGTATTAAAAGGAAAACTACATTTTTTTTTTTTTTACTTTACACCTATACATATCTTTTATAAGCTTAAAGTAACAAAACACAACTGAAAATAGTCAGCCACCTATCATCCTCTCATTATTGAGATAGGAATAGTTTGGGCATGCTATTCCAGTGTAGTTAACATGTATTCAAAATGTATATATTTCATTTGTTGGATATAACAATGTCATCACAATATTTTCTTTACTGACAAACATTTGATACATCAGTATTGTAGATCAAACAGATAACTATGAAATATCCCACATGAAGTATCCCACTACTTCCTGTTATGGAGTTAATCATATAATTCATTCATATAGCAAAGTATTGTTTTTGCAAGAGCCTCTACCATTTAAGCGAGTGTTTGGCATAATCGCGATGCTTGTTGGTTTCACTTTCAGGTGGACTGACCAATCTCAGTACCAATTATCTTGCTTCTTTGTTGCAGCTCTATTATTGCAGAGCTATTAAGACACCTTAACATCTGTCACATACTGTCATCTATCTGACTTCATGAGATCTTTCTGGCATATCCCAGATACCTTTTAAAACACCATTGGGACAAAACAGAATGAGATTGTATTACGTACCCACCACACACTGTACATATTATTATTATCATATTTTATGTATGCTTACAACTCTAAGTACACATTGTGTAGAACCATATTAACATTTTTCAACAAACTGTTTAAACCTGCTTCTGATTTTAACCATTAAACAAAAGCAATAATTATTTCCATTTCAAGACCACCAATGAGACCAGACACTAAAAGAAATGTTCACAGCTAAACCCCAAACACATGGGCCTACTAAGAATCGGTTAAACTTTTGTTATTGCAGTTCTAAAGTTTTGAATGACACTCATATTTACAGTACCACAAAAACTTTGTACTTTCTTGCACTTTAATATTTTGGTACTTGATACTAACCCTTTTTACTGTAAAGATGTGAACCCAATATTCAGACTTGCCATTTATCAACCTGGACCACCAAAGGGAACACAGGTTTAATATTATGATCATATAATTAATATTATGATCATATAATTAATATTATGATCATATAATCATAGCAATGTTTGTAAATTTCAAATAGTGATATATATATATAATAGCCGATAATCGGAATCAACTAGCTAAACACTTGAGCTCTTGAAATGAACAAATCCTGCCTAAATAACTAATATTATAGATTTAGGAATGTTTGGATTTTCCAAATAGCAAAACACATCCAACTTATATTATGTATCTCAGATTTTATAGTAAAGAAACTTAATGTATAGAACTAGTTTTAATTTCCTGTAAACGTAAGTGATTTAAGAGCATCAAATCAAATAAATAAATATGAAAGTTAGGATCTAGAAATTTGGGAGTACATCTAAACTTAAAAATATCAAATTATATTTCTAATTTTTATTTTTTTATTCAATATAGATTACATGTAATTCTTATACTAAAAACTATAATAAAAAAAAACTAAAACTAGAAACTTAAATATCATAATAATATTTCTAATTGCAAATGCAAATGAAGACGATAAAATTTAGTTCCAACGAAACGTAACATGTGGGGCTAAGAGTTCCTTGAAACAGAAACAAATTATTTAACACTTTACCTTAAAATGAACACGCAGATTCGAGCCACGCGCCTTGCATGATTTAGCTGGATTATCTGGCTCCCGAGAATAACGACCCATTTTTGTTACTGAAAACAAAGCGGTTTTGTCACTGATGGCATACACAAACAGAGGTTATCATATATTTTACAATCAAATTTTGTAAAATCTATTAAATAAGAACTTGATCTGTATAAGAGCACTATTTTAGTAAATCCCACGGCATATTACAACATAAAAACAAATACTGTTCGTGATTAAAACGGATTTCAAAAACATGAAACCAACCTCTCAAGAGAATATTTTAACAGGAAAAGGGCATAGACAAAAACTTTGACATTTATGAGCTCTGACATTAAATACTTATTATTGCCAGTATAATTTTTATATTAAGATTTTTGGCTTGAACGCTTGTTTTTTAAGCCATGTCTTCATTAATCCTTTATAATACATTACTTCCCTCCTTGTTCTCCAAATTAATGGAATCCATTGTTAACTGCCAGCTCATCCGGTACCTTGAGGATCACCAGCTGATTAGTGACCGCCAGTACGGTTTTCGTCGGGGTCGATCAGCTGGTGATCTTCTGGTCTACCTGACCCATAGATGGGCGGAGGCAGTAGAGTCCAAGGGGGAGGCGTCGGCCGTTAGTTTGGACATTGCGAAGGCCTTCGATCGGGTTTGGCACAAAGCGCTTCTTTTTCCTGTGGGCTTCCCGAGATATTGTGCAATTGGATCACCAGCTTCCTTGCAGATCGGAGCATCAAGTTCGTTGTAGACGGTGCATGTTCTGACTGCAAGCCTATTAACGCTGGTGTTCCACAAGGCTGTGTGCTATCACCAACGCTGTTTCTTCTGCATATCAATGATATGTTGCTAACTGGTAACATTCATTGCTATGCGGATGACAGCACTGGTGATGCTCTATACACCGGCTGTGCTAATATTTCTCGGGAAAACGTCTCCGAGTACCGGAATAAACTTGTGTCTGAAGTCGAGTCTTTGCTGGACAAAGTCTCGGACTAGGGGCGACTAAATCTAGTCCAGTTTAATCCTCAGAAGACACAAGTTTGCGCGTTTACCGCTAAAAAGAACCCCTTTGTCGTATCTCCTCAGTTTCAAGGCACTCCCCTAGTTGCCTCAGCCAGTATCGGAATCCTTGGCGTCGACATATCGAGTGACGTTCAGTTTCGTGGTCACTTGGAAGAGAAGGCCAAATTAGCCTCTAAAAAGCTTGGCGTGCTCAGCAGAGCGGGACAGTATTTCATGCCGGCACACCGCCTGCAACTTTACAAGGCGCAGGTTAGGCCTCACATGGAATACTGTTCCCATCTCTGGGCAGGGGCTCCCCAGTGCCAGCTCCTTCCACTTGACCGCATCCAGCGCAGAGCGGCTCGAATCGTCAACGACCGAGCCCTTTCCGATCGGCTCGATTCATTGGCACTGCGAAGAGATGTTGCATCTCTTTGCATTTTCTTTCGCATCTACCATGGGGAGTGCTCTGAGGAATTGTTCGGATTAATCCCAGCCGCCAAATTTCACGAACGCACATCGCGGCAGAACTCCCGATACCATCCACACCATCTGGATGATTGGCGGTCCACCACTGTGCGGTTTAGAAGATGTTTTCTTCCTCGCACGACTTCCTTGTGGAGTCGATTACCATCAGCGATTTTTCCGGACCGATACGACTTAGGGACCTTCAAGAAAAGAGCGTACTCCTTTTTAAAAGGCTGGCAACGCATCTGCAATTCCCTCCCTGGTGTTGCAGTTGTTCATGGGCGGCGGTAGTCACTTACCATCAGGTGAGCCGCATGCTCGTTTGCCCCCTCTCCTATAAAAAAAAAAAAAAACTTCACAATAATATGTTGATGAGTCACATTGCGTAGTTTTCGGGAGATGGTAACGGTAACTTGAGGCAGCAGACAGTTGACGCTACCATCTCAAGGCGCTTAAGCAGACAGCAGTGTTCCGATGGTGATGTGTATCTTGAGATACACATCACCATCGGAGCACGTTTCCACTAATAGTTCACCTGCGCAGACATTCAATATACAAAATTGCACCACTTGTACATATCGTTAAATTCGATTCGAAATTCACTTCAAACGATTATTTTTTAAACAATAATACAGGAGTTGCAATCCATTGGTTTACAAAAAAGTTTAACGACATCATCAACAGATTTTATAGTATTATCAGCTTTTGAAAATACGAGTAAATAAGGCCTCTACTCGTATGTACATTTATTTAAAACAATCCCAAACTGAATGTGATTTATGAACAACAACGTATTTGCCTGCCGATCGACCTTTATGAATGTGTGTGTGCGCAGTAAAATCGGTTAAAATAATACATTGCTACGCATTTTGAATTTAAAAAATATTACTTATTCTGAACCTTCTCTGTAAATTGGGCCGGTTATTGAAAAATAACCCTGTTTAAAAACCTTGTTCTATAAACACATGCAGTCGTTAAAAAGTTACCTTATACTCGTATTATAAAAGAAACAAAAACAAACTTCAAATCTGGCAGCTTCGAAAGAGATCTTATGGCAATAAAAATATAATGTGTGAGGGTGTACTTTTATATAATAATTTACCGGAAACTATAAAAGATTGTAATAATATTAAGCATTTTAAGAATAAACTAAAATCATATGTTGTAGATAAAATTTTATAACTGCATATCTTCAATTTTGAAAATATGAGTATTCTATTAATACAATATTCATATTTTTAAAACATTACGATATAATAAGTTATAATAAGTTTACATTAAGTAAAAAAGTGTCACAAATTAATTAAGGATATATAAGAATAAACAACATATGTTAGAATTAAGTAAAATAAAAGTGTAACTAATTAATTAAGGATATACATATAAGAATAAAACATAATAGAATTATATAAAGCATGCTACCGTGTAAATACTGGTATATTATTTTGTATGTATACTTAATCTCTGTAAAAGTGAACAATGTGTTCTTTAAGAGCGTAGTCGGTCTGCGCGGGAATTGAGAAATAGGTATTTGAAGAAACTATTGCCGTCGCACTGCGCCCGAGCAACCGAGGTATCAATATGTGAGTGAATAATCTGTATTTGTGTGCGTAGCTCAGTACCACGCATCTTCCGCGCGCACCATGTTTACGGACTTGATTCTTTGCTTCACTGTTTTGACTCGGCTTGTGGATTGGATTTGAATACCTATTTATTTTGTTCTAACGACTAGAGAAAAATCGTGAGTATTATTTTATTTGTAAATAAATTTTATCATTTTACCCCCTTCAAATCGACAAAAGAAATTCAATAATTTAACAAAATACTGCTTGTAAGGTACAAGTAGTGTTTTGTTAAATTATTGAATTTTGTTTGATAAAATGTCAACTTACAAATATAATCATATCATAATAATTTTTGTTTCAGGTAAACCCTTTTTCGTTAATAATGGGTCGAAGAAAAGGGAATAAAACGCGTCTATTCTGGAGTCCTAAGAGAAAAAACCTTAATTTACGTATTTTACGATGATTTACGTATACTCGTATAACGGAAGATTCATTTTGAACTGTGTACAGTGCCATCCAATTAATTAAAATTTCTTAGCTATTATGGTCAAAGGAGCGTGAGGTAGTCAATTTTGAATGGCATGGCTGGATTCTACTCGAGATGGTCCTTGTCATAAGGCGATAACTATATAAAAACAGCAACAATAATGCTTAGTATCTTTGTTTCGCACGTGGTTTATCCCATCTCGGCCTAAAATGTTTTTATTTTTAATACGTCTTTGATCTCAGCGGATAAAATACCACCTGTTGCTCGTAATATGCATTCATGTCAAATTACAATATGCATTTAAGTAGGTATATATTGCCTATCTCTATGGCAATCAAATATAAAACTGTATAATTGAAATTCACCTTCCGACTGGGGTTGCCATCGCTGATAGGGCTTTTACTTGTTTTATAATTTTTAACTGACTTTCAAAAAAGGAGGGGGTTATATGTTCGACTGTATGTATTTTTTATGTATGTTCACCGATTTCTCCGTCAATTGTGGACTGATATTCAATTTTTTTTATTCGAAAGCTTACTCTTGAGGTGGTCCCATTGCCATCAAGTCAGAACTCAGAATATGATCCCAGGGAAATCGAGGGCAAACCTCAAATTTTATAGACACATTTAATGTTTTTTATATACTTTTTAACGCATCCATTTGTGCCTGGTAATCTTCATCTCATGTTGCTTAGATGATGATGGAAGGTATAAGTTAGGGTGGATGGGATTCCAAGAAAATTAAGGGCAATACACACATTTTATGGGCATTGTTTGAACAACATACTTCTCATGTGATCCGGTGGTCATCATGTCAGGATCTAATGAAGGGATCATTGAGAAATCGAGGGAACTCTCCAATTTTATAGACACATATAGGCATTATACCTGGTAATCATCATATCAAGTTGCTGAGCTGATGATGAAAGTAATAAGTCAGGATCTGATGATGGGATCCCAGGACAATCAAGAGAAACCCTCAAATTGCATAGGCACTTAAATGTTTTTTTCATGCAACTTTCAGAGAGAGTCGAGAACCTTTTGAAGAAAACGCAAGCTTTTTTTCGTCGGGGTTGATCAGCTGGTGATCTTCTGGTCTACCTGACTCATAGATGGGCGGAGGTAGTAGAGTCCAAGGGGGAGGGATCCTCGGCGTCGACATATCGAGTGACGTGCAGTTTCGTGGTCACTTGGAAGAGACGGCCAAATTGGCCTCTAAAAAGCTTAGCGTGCTCAGCAGAGCGGAACAGTATTTCATGCCGGCACACCACTTGCAACTTTACAAGGCGCAGGTTCGGCCTCACATGGAATACTGTTCCCATATCTGGGCTAGGGCTCCCCAGTGCCAACTCCTTCCACTTGACCGCATCCAGCGCAGAGCAGCTCGAATCGTCGACGACCGAGTCCTTTCTCGATTCATTGGCGCTCCGAAGAGATGTTGCATCCCTTTGCATTTTCTTTCGCATTTACCACGGGGAGTGCTCTGAAGAACTGTTCGGATTATTCCCAGCCGCCTTTCACGAACGCACATCTGGATGATTGGCGGTCCACCACTGTGCGATTTAGAAGATGTTTTCTTCCTCGCACAACTTCCTTGTGGAATCGATTACCATCAGCGATTTTTCCAGACCGATAAGACTTAGGCACCTTCAAGTCTACTCCTTTTTAAAAGGCCGGCAACGCCTTTTTTTCACGAATTTTTTCCACGAATTTTTTCCACGAAATAATTGACGGTCGGATACCACGAAATTTACCTGTAAGAGAAAGGATGGAAAGGACGACAGAAAAAATGTACATATTAATTATTATATGACTTATTATATTATATTATTCTTAATTTATGTAAAATACCCACAAGCACCTCTTCTGCCACATGAATATTAAGAATTTACTTGATAAGAGCAATCATTATTTTATAAAGTAAAGTAAGTAGAAAAAAAGTAAGTAAGCCCCAGTAAAGCTGGCAAATCAAGTAAGCAGAATTATTCACCAAGCAGTAGAATGCGAACATTAGTTACGTATTATTTCACTAAATTTCGCTAAAGGTCTTTTCAAATAATACTAAACGCAAACTCGCTGAATTGTTACTTCGTTGTCTTAATAATTTCACTGTTCTGTGCCGCCTGTAAATCAGTATAGTACGATACGTCGTTACGTCGATATCGACTGACATCACTATGATATCGATAAAAACTTCGACAGTTGTTACTTTCCTAATTCTTTAGACTAATAAGTACTTATCAGTCTAACCACCCCTCACCTCTGGTCTCCCCCCGTAGAGTGCGATAGGGACAACTGCAGCTCAGAACGATTTCACCTACAAAAACCATGACCGATCGACATTTCGTATTCTCCTGTTTTCTCCTCGAAAACTAAGCAAATTAAATTATTTTTGGTATCAAAATTTAAAGGAAGAATAGTTCTATGCTTCTATCATTTTCTTTTATCTTAAAAACGTTTCAAATTTGTTTGGTAGTCGTCTGATTACGGAGGTAAAAACGGGACATTTTTTTTAGTTTTAGGAAAGTCATATTTATTTTTGTAATAATTTTTTGGAAAAAAATAAATGATAGGGGCATGCCTTCAATAGACCTTGATTTTTATAAACAAAACCGATTACTCTAGAGGCATTATCCAGGAAGAAAATAGGGGAATACATTTGTATGGAAAAAATGCAGCTCGTCTACGCTCTTAAGAGAAATAAATGTCTTTAACCCGAACTTAAAGTTCAAGTTTCAGCGATGGTAAATCAGTCGTGAGGACATATTCTTTTATAAATATAGGTTATAATGAAGATTGAATGGTAACATGATACACAATGTGAATTATTGCAATGACGAAGATATATTTTTAAATCCTCTTATGGTAAAAATACTGAATTTCAGAATGATTGGAATCATGATTTTTTTAAGAATTATTGCATCATCTCTTTCTTCATATATGAACTTAGGCCTATTTTTTATAGAAGAGGGGGCAAATAAGCATGCGGCTCATCTGATGGTAGGTGTTGACTGCCGCCCATGAACAAGTGCAACACCAGGGGAACTGCACGTGCGTTGTGCCGGACCGATACAACTTAGGTATAAGTCCTATCGGTCCAGAAAAATCGCCGGTGGTAAACGAATCTACAAAGAAGTCGTATGAGGAAGAAAACTCCTAGTAAATGGCACAGTAGTGAACCATCAAAAATCTAGACGATGTGGATGATAATATGAGTTTTATTGCGATGTGTTTTGGGGAAATTTGACATACAAATGCAAATGCAATGCAGCGCCAGTAAATCGAATCGATTAGAGAGAACTCGATCGTCAACGATTTGAGCTGCTTTGCGCTGGATACGGTCAAACGAAAGAAGCGGGCACTAGGGAGCCACGGCCCAGAGGTGAGAACAGTATATTCCATGTGAGGCCGAACCTGCGCCTTGTGAACTTGTAAGCGATGTGCCGGTATTAACTACTGTCCCGGTCTGCTGAGTTCGCCAAGCTTTTTAGAAGCCAATTTACGGCCTGGCCACGGGGATCGGCGGCACGAACGGCGAAGCGGCAGGCGGGGCGACAATTCGCGCGGCGTGGTTTGAGGGCCACGGGCAGTCAGGTTCGCCGCCACGACCAGATAGGCGAAGAGCGAAATGTCTTTATCAAAGTTATCTCGATATTGCTTAGAAAGTAATCGTTTTTTGGTTCAAGACATAATATTTGGAAGAGATTGTGGAGTACATGATTTGAATAGGAATCGGGTGATAGATAAAGAACTCCACAAGAAGTACGAGAAGTACAGAATGTATCCAGAATTTTTTTTCGATAATACCAAAATGAGTGTCGAAACCTTCGATTATATTCTTGTTAATAATAACTACTATTTCCAAAGCTGCTAGCAGGCCTAGCATACTTGCCAAGATACTTCTCGGCAATAAAAGTTTCACTATTCATTTTTCGCCGCGAAAACAACTAAAATATTTTGTTTCCTATACTATTCGCCGCGTCTGCCGCTCGTTTCCGTGGCTTGCGTCGTGCTAATTCATGCCTTTGTTTCAGTCGCCTGCCGCGCAGCCAGTCGCCCGTGCGATTCGCTCGGTAAATTTCGCCGGTCGCTTCGCCACTCGCCGCTGCGCGTGGCTTGATCCGTACATTTCTATACGTTTATTTTAGTCGCTAGACGCCTCGCCGTTCGCACCGCGCGAATTTTCGCTATGGCGAATGTCCCGTGGCCAGGCTGTTAGCCTTATCCGGCGGGGATCAAATCCGAATTGCCCGTGTACTGTAAAATTTCCGGTGAGCGCTTAGCTTTTGAGCAAACACGGCTTTTTCTTCTTTCCTTAATGATTGATAAGTAAATGCCGTGGCCCATTGACATCTACATCTATCCTTGATTAACAAACAAAATGCAGATGTGCTGTCACCTCTTAGACTAAAATGGAATGCCCCGTTTACAGTAAAAGGGTTTCCGGGGCTCTACACTCAGTCACTCACCTAGCATATTACGCTGGTACTCTGTGACAGCGTGTCCTTCCCAGGTCAAGCTGACACATTCGAGCTACAACCATAATATAGCTGCAGTATGGCTCTAGCACGTATAAATAAAAATATATTTTTAATTATTTATAACATTATATGGCCTTAACATAGTAATTTATGAATACCGCAACAATTAAATAATAACAAAGGCACTTATTGCTACCACGGTGCTTAGTGTAACGAGAGCTAATAATCTTAAGCTCACCAGGTGTAGCTAGTTGAGACTAAGGTAAACTTATTTTATACGCAGATGGTCAGTGTCATCACCATTGAAAAGTTGCGGCCTTATTATTAGTTTATATTAGATTACCCCATCATCACCCTCCTTCTCTCATCACAGTTTTTAATCACGCCCACCTGTTAAGGGTTCATGTGTCGTTATTATTTTGCAACTATTATATAGTTGAAATTATAAATTTTAGTTTATAAGGTACGTGAGGGTAATATGGTCACTTTAAGCTTTGTCTCCCTATAAAATCAAAATTAGGAGGAGGACAGAGACAAAAACACAGTCGTATACTATACCTAACTAATATATTAAGAAAAAAATAGCAAACAAGCTTTGGCAATAATTAGGAACACTTCGAAAAATCAACATTCTACACTACACTACACAATATAAAAATCGACTAAAATATTTACTATAGTATCAACTGTCAAAATGGCATCGATAAAGCAGCGCCTTTTTTGACCTTTCATTATTTGATTGACTGATGAAGAGCTATCGTATCACAGAGCCTTCTATGCAAACAAGGCTGTAATTTTTGAGTTATAAGAAAGTCACCATATTAACCGGATGACCATATTACCCTCAGTCCCTCACGTACTATAATACAACATGGTCGCCAGAGACGTTTTGTTGACGAATTGCCAAGTCAATTTATTTAAAACATAAAACATTTTTAATATTGATATGGTCACTATAAGATGTTGTTAGGTTAGCTAATTACGAAATAACTTAAGACAGAAGGACCCTTAAGTAGGGACTGAATAAATTAACCGACTTGGTATTACATGGATCTCACAACTTTTTATGGTAGAAAAACTGAGTGGCGAGACTTGTTTTTTTTTACAAGTTATGTTTTTGATGGCATTACATTTAATTCTGCTCCCCATCACCGATCTGCATTTAACGTTACTTCACTTACCGTTACCGTTACGGTGCATTAAAGGCCAGTACTGAACATAAGCCACGCCCGTAAACGTTGCCACGCTGGCAAGCGGTTCGATAACCGCATTTTTTTATTACTTTATCTTATTATAAAGTATGCAGGTAGAAAAGAAAACAACAAAGCGTCCAGTCCACATCCGAACCATTGCCTTGTTTTCACGTGTCTTTTTAAAAAGTAAAAAAAAAAAAACAAATTTAAGCGTCCATATAATGTTGTTTTGGTGATATTGAGCGATCTGGATCTCGGTATCTATAACACCTAAGAGTTTGCTATTTGGACACATCAAACTTGGACTTATAATCTTCAAGTCTGTTGAAGCAAAAACACGATCCGATAAAAAATTCTCGATTAAGAAAAAAGAAGAAAAAACATCGTTTTGCACTTATTTTGAGTTAGATCTCTGAAACTTTATGGAATTGAATGATGATTTTTAACCTAATAAATAGGTAATAATCAAAAATGTTTTATAGGTCCAGATACCGTGTTGCTAACACACCGCAACGTTCATAGTGAAGACAGTCTTTGATTCATGTGTGCGTGAGTACCACGTGACGCGCATATCTTACGCACCATGGCTGCATTAATGTGCGTGACTTCGGTAATAACAGTGTGAATCGATTACCCAAAAAATGTGGGAGATTTTATATTTCATTCATATTGACGTACCTATTGATTCTAAGAGTATAAAATGTGTGTGCGTGGCGTGTGCATTTGTGTGCGTGTGTGTATGGGGATATGGTTGCTTATGTGTTTTTATGTAGGTACGAACATCGCACTAAAATATTGAAGATATGTAATAAAACCTATAATTAATGTAACAGTTAAAATAAATTAAATAGCACAGTAGATATTTATGTATGTAACATATATTTATAATCTATTATTACTAAATATATACAGAGTACTACACTTTTGTACTGTAGAACACTAAATATTGCCGCTTTTTACGAAGACATTAAATTATTTTTCAATCCTAAGTAAAATGACGAAAAAAGTAAGTTTGGTTAAGCGTAAACTTCAGCCAAGAGATAGCAAAATGTTTAATTTTTTAAAATTGCTCTGTTCCGTTGCTGCGTGAAGGAAGGACAAAAACAAATAAACAAAAAATCCCACTTTCACATTTATAATATTATATTAGTATGGATTGTCAAGAATGATAGATAAACTTTTAAAACCGGTTTACAATCGGCTTTTTGAGGGTGGAACTATACACTCGCGCTCTCTTTCTCGCTCTAGTAAATAACGGTTATGAGTGACCAAAAAGGATAGAAGCACAGGAAAGTGCAATATCATGCTGCCAGATGTAGTTCAACCATAACCCTTAAAACGGTTTAACTCTATAGGTTGGGTAAAATCTGTAAAATTAGACTGTTTAAAACCCCTATACAGATATCCCTTGCGGTTGATCATGACATTAAAAAATGGTAAAAACATTTCATAGACTAAGCAACACTTGAATATTATTGCGCAGTATTATTACTTGTATTGACATTTAGCTTTCGGATTCTTTTACAAAGAATTACACCATAAAATTGTATAGTTACTTATGAAAAGTGATGTTCTTATCCTTATCTTTTTTCCAAGAGTAATTTTTAAATGATTTCACAGCACAAACAGTCATTTTGCGAAATTAAAAACACCGGTACGTGACGTATGTTCACAGCGAACGTCGCTGGCGTAATGGCGGAACGATCGAACGAATACGCCAATATTGGCGCCTTTGAAATGGAAGCGTTTTAGGCGCGCGTACACGGTATCTGGACCTATAAAACATCTTTGGTAATAATATTATCTCAAATCGTGACGATTTATTTTTTTATTTTTTTACGTGGTCTTTTCGTTATTAGCAATTATGTGATTTGGCGCTTGAGTTATTTTATTCTAAGCGAGCACACTATCTTTCTGTCTCTTGTTTTGCACGCGCTAGTAATAGCGCTATCCTTTTTCATTTGTTCAATCAGTCTGCTGCGGCATCCGTTGCAGATTAGACCTATGTTTGGCGCCAATACAGAGTGACGACTATTTATTCATATAATGACAAGTTATGATTGATAATTTTATTACTTAGTACTCTCTACTCTCTTTACTCTAACAAAATCGCTTTGACCTCGTGTTCCCGCGTGATCGCGAGCAGTAGTGTGAGAACAAGTGGCGCGGGGAAGTGGGGGCGAAATTAGAATTTGAGCTGAGGTAGTATAGGCTCTTAAACGTATACATTAGTATACATCCACATTATCATTATTACAGCCAGTCACAAGTCCACTGCGAACAAGGGCTTCCCATAAAGAAAACACAAAACATGGTCCCTATCCACTTCAGACCTCATTACCTCCATGCTTGCAGATGCTTGCTATGCAAACGTTAGATAACGTTATACGTATTAAGATTTAAATAAAATAAGGTATCTGAAAGTTTTCCTTTATTATTGCGACTACATATATATATATCTATATTAGTAGATACAATTTACTCGACTAGAACTCATGATATGTATTACACATAAAAGTTTTTTTTTACCACTTTAATTCTAAAGCTTATCACACACAGTGTTTTTTTAATTACACGATTTTTCTATTAAACGATAACTTTATGGTTAAATACATACATTATTAATTACTATATAATTTATTATTTACAATAGTACAATGGTGATGTCATGATAATTTCAAGTTTACATTAATGTCCTCTGAAGACCACTAGAAATACGACTAGATACTTATTTAAAATTGTGAAACCCAAGAGCAAAGTAAGAATACGTTTTGTTATATTATTAATTACTTATTAAAATTGCTTTATGAATTAAATTCATAACATTACATTGCTTGTTATTCAATAATCTAATGTAATACATTCTAAGTATCATTTTATAACTTTTATTTTAGTTTTGTGATGAATCTACAACAAGTTTAAGTCTAGTGCATAAAACAATTTTATGGTAATATATCAGATGAGAAAAAGTGTGTTCTTTCTGTTCTGTGCTACCAAAATATCGCTAACAATGGTTAAGTACATTGTTAACCTCAACGGACGATTATAATTCGTCTGCAATACCATATTTATGAATAATATAGGTTTAACTATCCACAAGGTATATTCATTTAATTATTTACAAGTAGTAAACTGTCAAAATATAATGCAACAAAAAGACTATTATTTTTATAAATTAACTATTTAACTTACGACCATTGAGTTATATGTACTACGTACTAGAGAAGCCATTCCAAACAAAAATTGTGTCCTACTCTATGCGCGACTACTACTCCCGCGCATGCGCGAAGACTTTAAGTTTAATCTTTATATATAAAAAGTACGTTGTCACGTTGTTTGTCCGCGATGAACTCCTAAACTACTGAACTGATTTCAATGAAATGTTTCATAATATGTGCAGTTTGGTCCAACTTGAGAGATAGGATAATTTTTATCCCGATAAGTGACCCTCAATTTTTTTTGCAGTTTTTTTAGGAAATTAATTGGTCGTTGGAAATGGCAGAACAACGTCTGCCTGATCAGCTAGTTTGATATAAAATAAGATATTAATATAAAATAAATATAAGAATTTAATATAAAATATCTTAATTTAATCTAAACAAACATATTTCTAAATCAAAATATAATAATAATTATTTATTTATTTATTTATTTACTCTTTATTGTACACCAGAAAACAAAACAAAAACGAATACAATTAAATCTAAATTAGAAAAATGTACAAAAGGCGGTCTTATCACTCTGAAAGTGATTTCTTCCAGACAACCTTAGTGTAGAGAACTGATGTAAACAATAGTTAAAAATAGAGGGGGGCGTACAAAAAAAAATAAAAATAAAAAATATGAAAATACATACAAATAAAGGCAAGTGAAGATTATGTATGATATTATATAATAGATTAAATGAAAAGAGTACAAAAAAAGGAAAGGAAAAGTGATTTATCTAATAGCGTTCTAAGTAATAAGATTTAACAAGATTTAATTATCTTATGGAATTCACAAATCATCAATTTACGCAATATTTAGTTTGTACGGATTGCAGTACAGTTCATTGAACAAAGTAAATTTTCGCAATGCGAAATCTAGTACGTAGTACATAGAGTCATTCGGGTCAAGTGTGCGCACTTTGTAAATATTAGTTCACTACGCATAAAATAAAAAAGTTAGGAATATAAAAGTCGGCTCTGAGATAAACCACATATTAGCCTCTAAATTGAAATAGAAATAAGAATAGAAAACTTGGTGGTTTTTTTTTCTGTAAGCATTTAATTACATAAAATCGGAATGCGCTCACTTGACCCATGATACGGGTAACTGTGCGCACCCGTACAGGGTAAGTATACGCATATGGGATAAGTAGCACATTCCTTGGATTAATCAAAATATACACAATATTCAAGAATAAAGGTTGTTTATTGTAATGCCACTTAGAAAATATTTTTATTAGTTATTAGTATTTGCATAAAAATAACAATTATCTCATAAAATTAAATGAACTTAACATTTATTTAAATTAAATTATAGAAAATTTTAATTATTAATATTTAGAGATTAACATATTTTAGTTGGGGTTGTCTAGTTTATTAGAAACAATATTAATTTAGGGATCATCAATACAAATACAAAACAGTGGTAGACCCACGAGGCAGCTTTTGCTGTCGCACGGATGGGCCAGCTCGAACCGGGGTAGTACCACCACCTCACAGAATACCAGCGTGAAGTAGAGGTTTACCTCTGCGTTTCGCTTGGTGAGTGCAGGTGGCTGGAGGCCCTTTTTACTGGAAAGGAGGCATTCTATCTCAGTCCTCACGGGTGACAACGCATCTGCATTTTGATGAATAGATGTAGATGTCTATGGGCCGCAGCAGCCACTTACCATTAGGTGGACTGTGTGCTCGTTTGTCACCCTTATCCTATAAAAAAAATAATCACAAACAAAACACCTCTCTCATATGCAGTGCATCCTCATCAGATGGTATCCTCATGTCACCAGTCTTTACATACATGCACTGACTCCATTCTTCAGTATTTGGCTATGTATATTTTTGCTTACATAGAGAATAACAGTATTCTACTGCTGTAGAGGTCGAGGCCATAGAAAACTTTGTTCTTCCTCTTCAAGACGATGATGTCGTTTTCGAATACAATACTTGGCAACCAATGGCACTTGCAGCAGCTCTTTTGCTCTTTCTTTTGCTCATGCTCAATGAGTGCTTTGGCTCTAGATATTTGTTCGTCAGTGACCGATGCAAGTTCAGGTTTTTTTCTTATATAATTTCACGGCATGGTGATGAGAAACTGAAAATAACAGCGAAGGGGCAAGTGTACGCATGCGCACACTTACCCGCGCACACTTTCCCCAGAACACCAAATTGCAATTGACAGCTCATAAAATAAATTGAAAACAAATGTAACATGATTTTTTTATATAAAATGAAGCGTAAACATATTATTATTCAAAGAAAATACAATTTACCGTTGTGAAATCGATAACGTTGATGATACAGTGTTTTCCATTAAACAAAAAATTTCGAATTTAAACACCATATACTGTTATTTATGAAAAAAAAGTTATTCATCAACCGCCGCCACAGAGACAAGTCGCAACTAGCAGGGCACTCTGGCGTCACTTTTCGACCTAAACAAAAACCTCCCCCCCGTTCCCCGTTTGGGAGATACACCCACTGCGCTCACTTACCTACTGCGCTCAGTTACCCCGAATGACTCTATATATCGATGCTTACGACTGATTTTTCAACCGTCAAATAATGTTATCCGTGGAATAAATTATAACACTACTAAATATAAAAGTGAAACAAAAATTGAACCGTCTTATGGATACAACCGGAATCTTTAATTTATTTATGTTGTGTTTTATTCTATGAATAACTTTTATCTGAGGATTAAAAAATCGGTACTTAGAAATGTATTTCTTAATTTATTAGTTTATTAAATATAGAGCTCTGCTATAGAAGAAAATACAATTATGATCTGATGAAACAAGCGGTGATGATAGATGATACAGGTTTTGAATATTTACGAATTATTTATATTTAACACATCTACGGGATTTATATGTGGTTGTGGATTATCTTACGCCGCCACTACATGGCATACAGAAGCGACAGAAGGAAACTAAAACAGGGGATAGACATCAGCATCTTCCTAAAAACAGCTTAAAATAATAAAAAAAAAACTGCGGTTGCTAAACCGCCTGCCAACTGCAGGGCCAACTTATATAAAATATTCAAAATAATGAGAGATTTTATCCAATTGTCGATATTTTTTTTTATAGGATAGAGTGACAAATGAGCACACAGTCCACCTGATGGTAAGCGGTTGCTGTGGCCCATAGACATTTACATCTATCCTCGTTTGTGAATCAAAATGCAGATGCGTTGTCACCCGTGAGGACTTCGATGGAATGCCTCTTTTCCAGTAAAAAGGGATATTTAAATTACTTATAGTTGTTGTAAATTTATTTATTTTCAAAGTACTAGTCACCGGTTTAACTATGTCTGACGAATAATGTAAATAGTACCTATTTAGAAATAATTGAAAATAATTAAATTAATAAATATTTGATTTGGCAAGATGTGTAGGTATTAACATGTAATTTATTTATGGACAAAGGATATCCTTTACAATTTTTTTTTACAATAAAATTTCCATAAACACAATTTTGGTGTTAACAAAATGTATAAAATAATTGGACATAAATTATGAATAGACACAATGCCGGAAAATAACAATGCCATATTAACAGCTTAAAGTAAAAATAATGATGAATAATTTAAATTTCTGATATAAATATTAATTACACCTCACGTTTTATGAATAATGATTTTTGATTATTTTACATATTTTGCAAATGACCACACTACAGAACTACCACCAACTTTTCAAAAAACAAATAATCTATGTATGCACTCGTGGTTGTAACTTATTGCTTGGTGCTTGAAATTCTGAAAATAGTCTTTAGTTTTCCTTGTGGCTAATGTGGCGCTGGTGCTGGTGGGGGAAGCAGGGGCAAAGGTGCGACGCAGGCTGCGCAGCTATCTCCTTCTGAAACGTAGTTGAGAATTTTATAAAAGATATAAAAACAATTGTTAGAAATATTTTTTAAACATTCAGTAAAGGTAATTGAATAGATTAGTATCATGTCATTACTACGGTAGCGATGGCGGCGGGAGTGAAAGGTTGCATTAATTATGTATTAAAAGGTTACCTTTTATTTCAACGCATAAGAATATTGTAAATAAAAATAGCGTCTTTAAGTAAGATTTCGAAAAATATTCCAAGCATTGTGGACCATATTTACCATAGACACTATGTGTATGGTATTTACCAAGTTTAGTGTAATAATTATGTATGACAGAATCACACCGTCTTATTACAAAAAGTAGTTTATAATCTCTATCACACGGTTTTCACGTGCGATAATTGATACTCCTCGAAATACGTTTCTGTACGTGGTAGAGCCATGCTGCAGCTATATTATGGTTGTAGCACGTATGGATCGGCTCGACCGGGGAAGGACCACGCTCTCACAGAATACCAGCGTAAAATAGCAGCCTAACGCTGCTGTGTTTCGTATGGTGAGTGTAGAGAACCGGAGACCCATTTTACTGGATAAGAGGTATTCCATCTTAGTCCTCACGGGTGACAACGCATCTGCATTTTGATTCGCTAACGAAGATAGATGTAGATGTCTGTGAGCCACAGCAACCACTTACCATCAGGTAGACTGCGTGCTCGTTTATCACCCTTATTCTATAAAAAAAAGTAACTTTTTGTCTGTCTTTGTGTCCTATGTGTATGTGTCTTGTGTACGTAAGGGTAATAAAGGTGTTCTTAATTATTACCAAAGCTTATTTGTTATTTTTTTCTTAATATATTAGTTGTAGTATACAACTTTGTGTTTTGGTTTCTGTCCTCCTCCTAGTTTTGGTTTTATAGGGCGGCAAATCTTAAAGTGACCATATTACCCTCACGTACCTCATACAGGGTTATTTTGCAATAACCGGCCAAATTTGCAGAGAAGGTTCAAAATAAGTAATATGGGCAAATGGTAAAGAAAAGTTAAAAAAATCTCAAACATTCTGTCCTTTTTATCTTTTAAATTCAAAATGCGTGGTAATGTAATATTTTAACTGTTTTTATTGTGCACGCACGCATTCGTAAGAGTCGATAGGTAGGCTAAAACGTTGTTGCCCATAAATCACATTCAATTTGGGATAATTTCAAATAAAAGTAGAAGCCTTATTTACTCGTATTTCTAAAAACTGCAATAACGGTATATCATTATTTATATAATATATTTATATAATTGCCCTTTTCGACGACCCTTCATATAAAAAATCCTTAAATTCGTAACTAAAAAATACTGAGTGTCACTTATCAGGATAAAAACTGTCCTATCTCTCAAATTGGACCGAACTGCACAGAGTGTGCAAAATTTTATTAAAATCAGTTCAGTAGTTTAGGAGTTCATCGCGGACAAACAACGTGACACGTAATTTTTATATATAAATATTTGAAATTATAGTTAGTTAATCTCTCTTACAAAGCAATAAGGACCGTGGCCGAGCTCACTTGACTACTGTTGTATACTAGCGCCATCTATTATCTATCTACGGAAGCGGTTGCGATGTATATCGATATGAAAATTTGGCGCGCTAAATACATCGTTCTTTATTTAATACATTTCCATAGATGTCGCTACATGGTACCGCTAAGTAGGATTGACGAAGTGATTGGGCTCTAGTAGTTTAACATTTGGTTACACTTTGATAAATAAACCTGTATGTACTGCGTGCTAGACAAACATGCATGCAGCGGCGAAGGGAGGAAATCCTCGCTTTAAGCTAGAGATTGTTCCAAAAGAAGTCCAGTGGAAAACTGGAAAATATGCGGAATAACATGATATGTAATTTGCAAATGTGAAACTGAAATTTCGCAGACTGTGGCGCCGCGGCAAATTAACATCTTATGGTCCTCTTCTTTAAACTCTTTTGTAATAAGACCGACGGAATCAAGTAATTAAAAGAAAGAGAGAAACGAATGTTATCAGCACGTTTGTTTCTATTGCTAGAGAATGGTAATTTCTTTTTTACCATGAAAATACAATTTTATTAAGAAACAATATAACACAAAGTTTCTGTTAAAAATAATTTTGGAATTTAATACCTAGGAATGTTATTTTCGGTATTACAATTTTTACACACCACGTTATGTAAAGGATATATATGTCAAGCATACCTAAGCATTAGCCTAGATGCATTTATTACGAAAAAATGTGCCAGTACACAGCTGTACGCAAGAATTTTCACCATAATCATCTTCGTTACAGCCTATTAAATGTCTAGGTACTGCTGAACATAGGTCTCCCCATAGAGCGCCTCATAGATAACATCCTATAGCTATACTTGCCAGCCGCGGCAGGCGGGTTGACAATCGCAGTTTTTATTCTTATTTATTATCAGTAAGACGCTGCTGCCCATCTCCTGGTTTGTTTCCCCTTGTTGCCTTATACGACACCCACGGGATGATGTGGGGTAGTGGATGCTCTTAAACCCCCACTCTAGTCTACGGTTTAATTTAGGATACCTATCAATTAAACCTATAAAAATAAATAAAGCTTGTTAAAATGAATAAACATATTATCCCAAGGTGCAACATTAGATCAATTGAACATGGAAATATACAAAATTTGACTTGCTCAAAGTTCAAAAAATTTATTAAACTAAGTTTGCATAAAAGGGGATAACCCCATAACCGCTGGATTTCTTGCTGGTTGCTGGTTCTTCCCAAGAGAGAGGTTTATTTGGAACCAGTGGTAATTAAACAAAAGAGTGACTTGCAATAAGTATTATTTATAATCTATATGTAATAAAAAAAAGTTTCGTAGTTTCAAACACATTTGGTACGTAATATAGCCGTGAGCTTAAGCCTCAAACACTGCTTTAATTATGCGTGGAATATTAATTTGTAAGGCGCAAACTCGCGTAATTGCCTCCCAACAGCAACAATTATATAGAGATAAGGACGCTACCTGGAGACGGAAAATCGATTTGTACCTACGCAATGTGATGTTTTATGGGTACGCATTATAATTATTGAATATTGCGCCAATTAACTATTTATATACAATGCTTAGGCAACCGTTTTAGCTTTAGCTTTCTGCCAGAGTTGTTCGTCCTTGGTTTAAATTTGAGCGAAAACAATTTTTTTTATAAGATGTATTATGTAACCTCTATCTCCGACGATGCATTATTTTTTCACAAGTTAGGTTAGTTGAGAACAATTATTGAGTGCCTGTGTATATGCCCTGCCTCATATTCTTGTGGCCTATATTTCCTGTAGAGTGACATCAGACAATATTTAAAATTAGTTATAAAATAAAAAATAGAAAAAAAAACTTAATAAGGAGTAAAAGATATAGAACTAAAAAGAAGAAAATTTAAGTTTAATTTTTTAAATATTTTGAGTGCCATACGGAATATTACAAGTTCTAGGTAACAATAAGCTTCATCCCCTATTTTTCCACCCTCAAAGGTGATTTTTTTCTCCAAATTTATATTGGACCACCCTTGAATTATAAACTATTCAACAAAAAAGGATCATTAAAGTCGGTTTACAATTGACAAAGATATGGTGTAACCAAAGACATTCAAGTAGTACCTATATATTTAAATCTCTTTGGGTGTTCCATATGTACGTATAAAACACACCCACAGTTAACTTGAAAACCTCTTTTTTAAATTGTCGAAGTCGTCGCTTATTATACCAGCCGCATAACTCTATTACTGTCCTCATAGATATACTTTACTAGTTAGATTCTAAGATTTAATTAATTTTTTTACTACCTCACCATTCATTCATACCACACCACTCATTTACCTATTCACTCACCTACACCTCACTATGTAGGTTGGGCGTAATCAGTGAATAGCCTGATAATACTGCTTCTCAACACCTGGCTGTGAAAGTACATATATATGTCTGTAACTTAAGAAAAAAATAATTGCTTAACTAACCTCTATCGTGCAGGTAGTGCAAAGGTGGCCGGAGGTCCGGTAGACGCCACGGTTCGATCCGCACCTCATCGTCTCTCTCTAGTTTCGGTACCACGGAGCTCCAGCACGAATCATCCGAACGAGTCGTTGGCATTCCTCGACATGGCCAGGGGTAAGTCTGCGAAGCGATGGGCTAAATGTTTAATAGTGAATAGAAATAAAATATGTGTGGTGTGAGATTCGGTCTGCACACACTATCAAGTTCACGACTGGTTATTACTCATATTAGCAAGGTCGTTGTGGAGTTTTTTTACGCAGTCTTCATCAAAAAAGATAATGCCCATTGTGTTACAAAAATCTCAAAACGTAACAACCTCAAAACTGAGATATCTTTTACCTGGTAGAACCATGCTGCAGGTATAATATATTTGTAACCATTCGGGTTAATCCGAGTCGGGGATTGACTCAACTGGACAAGGGCCACCCTCTTACAGAATACGTAAAATAGCACCTTAATGCTGTTGTTTCACATCGCATCTGCATTTTGATTTTTATGGATATAAAGGATATTTTTATTTTCATATTTATATGAGGATAGATGTAGACGTCTATGGGCAACAGGATGCACTTACCCTCAGGTGAACTGTGTACGTTTATCACCCTTATTCTATAAAACTAACAAAAATAAACCTAACAGCCTCAAAACTGAAATATCTTGATATTTAGGATTCCATAAATCCGATCTATTCCAACAAATTCCAAATGCATAACTGTTAATGAATTTCTCTAACGTAAATCTAACAAAATCTCATTGATTGTCTCATATCTCTCTTATAACATAAAAAAAAAACTGTGGATGCGTTTTAAGTTTATCAGAAATAGGTAAATGTGTAGGTAGTATCTTCTTTGATATAATCATAGACAAAAATGGACCCTGACGTCCTATTTGTAATAACCCTACTATTACCATGCATAATACTGATATCCCGCGGTTCTGAAAGACCGAAATAGTAGGCATTGTCAAGGTTTTCTACTGTGATAAACTTCTGGACTACACTGATATTCGTACATCGCAACTACCGTGTAGTGGCGATGTAAGAATATCCACTAGCCTATATTCTCTATCCTAGTGGGTATCGAAAGAGGCAACAGAGGGAAACGAATTACAAGATGGTCAACAGTGTCTTCACCACAAATAGAATAAAAGCGGCCAAGTGCGAGTCGGCCTCGCCCATGAAGGGTTCCGTAGCAGCAAGTAACGTAATATAAAAGTTCTTGTAGTTCGTTGTAACTTCGATCGATGTTTTAATAATAGTGTATTTTTTATTTTTATATTTGAGTTGACTGAATGAAAGGTAAATTGCGGTTTACGATTTATGACGTATTAAAAAAAAACTACTTACTAACTACTAGATCTCGTTCAAACCAATTTTCGGTGGAAGTTTACGTGGTAATGTACATCATATAATTTTTATAGTTTTATCATTTTCTTATTTTAGAAGTTACAGGGGGGGGGGGGGGGGGGCACACATTTTACCACTTTGGAAGTGTCTCTCGCGCAAACTATTCAGTTTAGAAGAAATGATATAAAAAAACTTCAATATCATTTTTGAAGACCTATCCATAGATACCCCACACGTATGGTTTTGAATAAAATTTTTTTTTTGAGTTTCAGTTCTAAGTATGTGGAAGCCCCAAAATATATTGTTCTTTTTTTTCTATTTTTGTGCGAAAATCTTAATGCGGTTCATAGAATACATCTACATACCAAGTTTCAACAGCATAGTTCTTATAGTTTCTGAAAAAAGTGGCTGTGACATACGGACGGACAGACAGACGACATGACGAATCCATAAGGGTTCCGTTTTTTGCCATTTGGCTACGGAACCCTAAAAATCCGCTTACCAAGCGTGGCTACTATAGCAAATACCCCCCTCCCCCCTTATGAGGCAATCTATGGGGGAGGTCTATGTTCAGCAGCGGACTTTAATAGGCTGTAACAGTAACGGTAAACTTCTGAAAGTGTTAGAGAATCCAGAATTAATTGCTTCCATTTTATCACGTTGGTGTTATGTAAGCCAACTCGTGGGCTACCGTAACTCCTCGACTTACCACAGTGAGGATTAGTCGAGTCTCGATAAGCATAACGCTTAGCTCTTACAAATGCAGTATATTTATACGTGGTAGAGCCTTACTGCAGCTATATCAGTAGTATAATTGTACCACAAATGGGTCGGCTCGACCACGCACGTAGGGCCACGTTCTCACAGAATACCAGCGTTAAATACCAGCTTAACACTGCTGTGTTTGGTGTGGGGACTGTAGAGAACCGGAGACTGCTTTTACTGGAAACAAGGCATTCTATCAGAGTCCTCACGTGTGACAACGTCACTGCAATTTGATTCGTATTTGGGGATGGATGTAGACGTCTATTGGCCACAGCAACTACTTACCATGAGGTGACTGTGTGCTCGTTTGTAACACTATAAAAAATAGATATCCAGTGCCTTTGGTACGCTTCCCCATCACTGGTCTGGGTATTTCCGTGACTTATATAAGTGGCTACCACAACTGGGCTTCTCTAGGCGTGCGCGGTGTCTGCTACTGCGATAAACAGTGCTCTTGCCAAGTGGACTGATATCGGCAAATAATTTTTACTACGGTCGAAGCACATGCCCAGGAGCGGACTTTACTGGTTGATGAGGATGATCTTTAAGTCGACCGTTACAACCTACTAAAGTCCACTGTTGAACATAGGCCTCCCCATAGATTGCCTCATAGGGATATTTGTCATAGTTGCCAAGCGGGCTGGCAACCGCAATTTTTTATTTTTAGTCGTTATTAGGAAGACGCTGCTGCCCATCTCCTGATTTGTTTCCCTCCCTCTCTTACGACACCCACTGAATGATACTACACTGGACACACGAACACACACACACACACACACACACACACACGCGCGCGCGCGCACACACACACACATATGTATATATATATATATAAGTACAATTCAGGAACACACACACACATATATATATATATATATATAAGTACAATTTAGGAAGACGCTGCTGCCCATCTCCTGATTTGTTTCCCTCCCTCTCTTACGACACCCACTGGATGATACTACACTGGACACACGAACACACACACACACACACACACACGCGCGCGCGCGCGCACGCACACACACACACACACACACGCGCACACACACACACACACATATATATATAAGTACAAAGTGCAATTCATTCCTCGAGTTAATTTTGCTCGGAATCACGAAAATTGGAATGACGGAGCTTGGAGTCAAGTTCTATTCACAGACGAGTGCAGATTATGTCTGAAGCCAGATGATGGAAGCACTAAAGTATGGTGATGTTAGGGAGGTACGCTCAGTGCAACATCTTTGGAAAAAAGGCATCTGGGGTAGCAGACATTTTTACACCGCCACTACATAGTAGTACACCGCCATTACACTGAAATCAAATTACGTCATAAATGAACTTTTACGAAAACGGTTCTAGTGTGGTAATTTAATTCTTGAATTAAAAATGAGCCAGAACGTTTATTCGAAAAACAAAATAATGTTTACTGCGTAACGATCGAAGTGTTCGATTCGATTACCGGCACGAGAGACTTTATCTACTGCAAGCTATCTGATGGCGCACGCGGCTTGATAATTACATAACCGCCCCTCAACGCTATCACTTAACTAATAACAACTCTAGTGCAATAACTGCGATTTGCCGACGGCTCTCAAACTTTAGCGATACGTAATTAAAACCAATATCTCGAGTCTCGAGGACATACACAAAGTAGCCAGCCTCTCGGTGTTTTTCAGGATACATTTCAAAGAGTTTGGCCAGGAATTGCGTGACTTACTCGCAGTTCCCCTCTCTCCGTGTTATTATCGTATTGCTAGACGCTCGGTTGGTTTCCATCCCTTTGATATACCACGTGTTCGAAGCAGACGGTTTGCTTCGACGTTTAGCAAAGGAGTGGAATGTTTTGATAACATCTGTCTTTCCGTCCAATTGCTAGGAAGGTGTCTTTAAGGCATGAGTGAATAGGCTAATGTTGAGCTAAATCAGTAAGTTTTCCGAATGAGGGCTATTATTTTCTGCTCAGCAGATGTCGCTAGTTGAAGTGTTTTTGTTACACAATGTAATTTAATTGAGTGATTTTATGAATATCTGTGGTTTGATTTATTTAAATATAGCTAAAATATAAAAAATATAAAAAAGATATAGCTAGCAGTACAGAAAGCGACAATAACTTTTACATTTTCCGAACAAATTAATACCCCGCTATGAAATCTGTCTTATATTATACTTCACTTTCTAGTGGCGCCGCCCTGGTGGCAGAAAAAGTCGTGGAAAGGTCATTCGGTTACATCACCACTTACTATCAGGTAGGATAGTAGTCACGCACTGACTTATAATAATTATAAATTCATCCTTTCCCTTCTATAGATTGTGAGTCAGTTTTTTAAATGGTGCTTTTACAGCCACAAACCATTTCTTAATCTATATAACGTACGTATGCTGCGAATTTTTATTTACAGAGGATTTACACGTGCGAGGACCACGCACGCAGAAAATATCAATGTAAAATATCTTGTGTTTCGTATTGCAATTAATGAGAACCGGAGATACTGTTCTTAATCGGGGATAGATGTAGGTATCTATGGGCCTCTGCATTCACCTATCATTAGGTGGACTGTGTGCTCATTGGTTACCCTTAAACGTAACAGTTTACATCATCTCAGGCTTTCCACAATGAGGGCATCCACGACTTTTCTGCCACCAGGGCGGCACCAATTAAAAGTAAGGTATTATTTGACAGATTTCATAGCGGGGAAGTTAATTTGTTCGAAAAATGTAAAGGTTAAAGTTTCTTTCTGTACTATTATTTATATTTTATATTAATAATATTAAAAATAAATAAACCAAACCACAGATATTCAAAAAAGTGGAAAAATTAAAAAAAGTTAAAAATGTGCAAAAAATTAAAGAGCAAACCACATGGACGCATTGTTTTTTGTATTAATATAATACTCTAGAAACTGATAATTTTTTTATTAAAAACTAACTTCTCAATTAAATGACATTGTGTAATCAAAAAACTTTACCTCAGTGTCAACTAGCAACATCTGGTGAGCAGAAAATTATTAGCCCTCATCTTTGGGTTATAGAGCAATTAGTGGCCGCGTTGCTCCAGTGCGTGTTGGCTGTTATCATAATTTTTCGAAATATTTTTTCTTGTTATAAGAGAAGACAAAAAGTTGAACACAAAATGCTTTGGTGTGACTAATTTATTATTTGTATTATTATTATTATTATATATTTATTATTATTATAATTCGTACAGAATACTCTTAACTAAAAAAACTCTTAAGAATTTGTAAAACGTAAAATGCTTACATTTTTATACATGCATACCTACGTATTTTTCGTAAGTGGTGATATACATTCTGTAAATATAAGGTTGTTTTAACAGTGGTAGAGCCAGGCGGCAGCTTTTGCTGTCGCATGAATGGGCCGGCTCGAACCTGGGTAGTACCAGACCTCACAGAATACCAGCGTGAAGTAGAGGTTTACCTCTGTGTTTCGCTTGGTGAGTGCAGGTGGCCGGAGGCCCTTTTTACTGGAAATGAGGCATTCCATCCTAGCCTCACGGGTGAAAACGCATCTGCCTTTTGATCTGTAACAGAGGATAGATGTAGATGTCTATGGGCCGCAGCAACCACTTACCATCAGGTGGACTGTGTGCTCGTTTTTCACCCTTATCCTATAAAAAAAGGAACAAGCACAACCGAGTAAGACCAGTTACTCGACTTCCGACTCCGCGGCGCAGTGGCTTAGCAATGAATTGCTGCGCTGGGGGCCGCGGGTTCGAATCCCGCACAGAACAAGTATTTGTATGGCCTACAAATAATTGTTCCGGGTCTGAATGTTTGTCCTTGTAAAATTTATATATGTGAACTGTCCACACGATACAGGAGAAAATCCTAATGTGGAGGTAACGTTTTTTTAAATAATATCAAAGAAATAGTCAGAGTACTAATTCCCTAATGAGGCAATGTAAACGCTCTTGTAACTAAGTCCCAGAAAGTATATAGGGCCTATTTATTCAAAATTTTAAAAAAATATTTTTAAAGTTTGAAAATAAACAGTGGGAATGAGCTACCATGTTGTTTCTAAATGTTTTCTTATACTATTGTACAAAAAAAGTTTACAGTGGTATTCTGGCTGGTTCTCAGGACAGAGGTTTTTCGAACCGGCGGTAAAAGCATAAATGTCTTTAAATAAGTATTGTTGTATTCTTATTTAATGAACAAAATTACTTTTGCAAGTTATTATAAATCAATTACGATGATGGCATCGATTACTTTAAAGCTAAAATAATTATTATTCCTTATTAAATATAAAACAGTTCTCAGAAAAGTAAAAATACACGTCATAACGCACTACTTATACAACTTTTTTTGATGCGTTAAATACGTGTTGTTTTTGTGTTCAAGTTTATAAAAGATGGAAACGACTTAAAAATAAGAGCCTATGAACATCGAAATTCACTAAAAATATAGATTTTTGGGTGCGTTATCTTCTTTATATATAAAAATTACGTGTCACGTTGTTTGTCCGCGATGGACTCCTAAACTACTGAACTGATTTCAATGAAATTTTTGGTCAATGTGCAGTTTGGTCCAACTTAAAAGATAGGATAGCTTACATCCTCAATTTATAGTCGCAATACAATATTATTTTATTGCAAATGATTTGTCTATTATTTGACAGTCACAATTATCTGTTAGCTCCAAACGATTCTGTCAGATGACGATATCTGTTGACTGGATTCAGTAAATATACAATAGATGGCACTATGTTAAAAATACAAACGTTTAATATAAGCTACAATTTAGTAGTATAACCACCACGTGTTGCTGTAAGTATTCAACAGATGGAACCGATTTCAATGAAATTTTGCAGACATAGCATAGCAGTTTTTATCCCGATAAGTGACCCTCAATTAATTTATTGCTAATTTCAGAAGTTTTTTTGGGAAAGCAAATGGTCGTTCGGAAAGAGCAGAACAATGTCTGCCTGATCAGCTAGTTATTACTTATGTTTCTTCCTTTCTTTAAAAATATTAACGTTTTCAGATTTATAACACCTGCATTTATACTCTGTGGTTTATCTAGCTTATCAGTGGTCTCGCGCGTTTCCCCAGTGGTCATAAACAATTCAGCATCGCGCATCGCGTCCATGGCGAATAACAATTATTTACGTAATGTGACGTTGTCACGTACATAACACCGTTGATGATTTATTCAACCAGATACCGTATCTGTAGTGCGACTAACACAAGTAGATCAAGTTTGACATGCAACGCTATTAAAAAAAATTAAAGCCAATACACATTAATTCAAATATTATTACTGCATACTGGTCATTATATCGACACATTATATTTTAAAAATAATATTATTGGAGTTTAATAAACTTAAGCAATGAGCTATAACGATCCTAATGAGAATAAAGGTGACACGCGAGCACACCGTCCACCTGATGGTAAGTGGATGCTACGGCCCATTGACATCCACATCTATCCTCGATTACGAATCATAATGCAAATACTTTGTCACCACTGACGACTAAGATGGAATGCCTCGTTACCAGTAAAAAGGGTCTCCGGTTCTCTACACACCATACGAAACATGGCAACATTAAGCTGCTATTTTACGCCGGTATTCCGTGCTAGCGTGGTCCTACCCCGGTCGAGCCGACCCATTCGTGCTACAACTATAACATAGCAGTAGCGTGGCTCTACCACGCAAAAGTTCTCTATTCCCTCTCTCTTATAGTCCGATGGAACGACAATCCGACACGGCCGGAGAAAGATCAAGAGTATGCCATTGGTGGTTTTATGTGCTTTCCGAAGTACGAGGGTGAAACACCGCCTACTTCCTGACTCCGGGCTGCTACCACAGAATAAATAATAGTTAAAAGAACTACTACTCATCATCATCATCATCATCATTACAGCCCTTCACAAGTCCACTGCTCAACATAGGCCCCAAGAAATGCCACAAAACACGGTCCGGAGCTACCTGCATTCATCGACTTCCTACATGTCTTACCAGGTCGTCACTCCATCTAGTGGGGGGACGCCCTACACTTCGTCCGCCGGTACGAGGCCGCCACTCGAGAACGTTTTTTCCCCATCGGTTGTCGGTTCTTCGAGCTATATGGCCGGCCCATTGCCACTTCAGCTTACTAATCCGTTGGGCTATGTCGGTCACTCTGGTTCTACTGCGGATATCCTCATTTCTAAGTTTATCACGCAGAAAAACCTCGAGCGCTCTCCATAGCTCGCTCAGCGAGCTCGAGCTTCCTCATAAGGCCAGCAGTGAAGGACTACGTCTCAGATCTATTGATCATCACTGGCAACACGCACTGGTTGTAAAATCTTGTTTTCAGGTTTTGGGACATGCCTGACGACAAGACATGTCATAATCTATCGAACGCTGCCCAGCCGAGAATCCGTCGATTGACTTCTCGGTCGAAGTTGGACTTACCTAGTCGTACTATTTGTCCTAGGTAAACTGCTCAAAAAACATTCTCGTCAACAACTTAGTGCTCCAGATGGTACACATAATTTCAATTTTGTCCATATTCATCTTAAGACCTATCTCTTGGGAGGCACTATTGAGTTCATTGAGCATAGTGCTTAGGTCCTCCAGGGATTCTGCTATAAGGACTATATCGTCGGCAAATCGAAGGTGAGTGATGTACTCGCCATTGGTTTCCAGTCCAGTAGTTTGAAAACGGCTTCCAATGCAGCGGTGAAGAGTTTCGGGGATATAACGTCAACCTGTCTTACACTTCTCTGCAGTTGGGTAGGTTTCGTACTCTGGTTCTGTACTCGGATAGCCATCGTAGCCTTACTGTACTAACACTTCAGCACTGCGATATACCGACAGTCAACTTGGCACCGCTGAAGGGACTGCAGCACCGCCCAAATTTCGACGGAATCAAAGGCTTTCTCATAGTCCACATATGCAAGACGAAGTGGCAGATTGTACTCTTGGGTCTTCTGTACAATTTGCCGAAGGGTATGTATGTGGTCTATTGTATTATAGCCTTTTCAGAAAGTAGCTTTCGCCATGGGGGTATATTACCATAGTTGCCACGCTTGGCGAGCGGAATGGCAACCGCAGTTATTATTGTTATTTTACTGTTATCGTAAAGATGCTGCTGCTCATTTCCTGCCTCAGTTTCCCTCCGTCGCCTCTTACGATACCGACGGGGAGATATTGGGTAGTGGATATTCTTAACCGCCACTACACGGCGTGGTCTATAAGTCTATAAATATTATATCTTAATTTATATATGCAAACGTGAATAACTTTTAATTGCTATGTCGATTTTAAAACAAACATAAACATAAACATTAACGCCCGTTACCCAGAAGGGTAGGCAGAGACTACGGGCTTCCATTTGATCATGCTCTTTAAATCGAATTAAAATGTTGCAATAAGTGAAATGTATCAATGTTGTTGGTGGTCCGAATAAAATAAATAATAAATGTCTAACAAATAGCATAGCGCATCATTACGTAAACAACCGTTAAAAAAATTAAGTGCAAATAATTTAAAACGTTCTAAAGTGTCATTCATATTCAAATCAAAGGTAGTGTTAAATAGAGTTTATTAGGTGTGATCTCTACTTACATACATGGCGCTCGATTAAATACATCATTGTATTATTAAAATATCTCGCTATTAATATTTACTCAATTTTTATGATCAAAATATATTTTCTAACAATGCACGGAGCATAATGTTCATTGTTATGAAGCCATACCATTATTCAGAATAACAAAATTAATGTTCCGCACACGCTGCTCCCAATAAAAACGGCTGCCGAAATGCCATCTCCCAAATGAGGTAAATAAAAAAGCGAAATGCCACTTTGACATTTGTGTAACCAAAGTTACCCTGTGGGCTACGACCGCGATGTAGAAAATAATTTTAATTGAAGAATAGAATGAATGGACTCTACGAGAATTTTATCTAATGGAACCTCGGTGATTACCTACACTATTTTCAATGGCAGTTAATTGATTACTTAAGTTACAAAAAGGTTCATGGGTATTAATATACCGAAAAAATTCTTTCACATGCATATATCTACGGTCTACACACACACGTTCGACGTTTAAGTTACTTTTATATCATCATCAGTAATATATTAACGTCAATTAAGTCCATAAACTTTCGTCTAAAGCCTGTGCCACTCACTTCTGCAGCACAAAGAACAATGGCCAAATTTCTATAGGAGCTGGACTTGACTTTTATTTTTCATGTCCCAAATCTAACTATAGCTAGATTGGTCTGTTTTTATGTTGTAAACACCATCCCGATTGAAAATCATATCTAAATAGCCACAATTTTTTAAAATAACGTCAAAAATACTTTTGAGGTTAGCATCACATGTAATCTTTTTCAGTGATCTAAAATGAGAATTAGATTTGTATTATGATGTTCAATTGTGTGTGGTGATTTATATTAGTGTAAAAAAATAAGTAGGTGTATAAGTATGTACAATTATTGACGAATTCCACTCGCGGTTCTTAGAAATTACTCTGGTATCAAACTCAAAAACGAGATCGCGGCGAAGTGTGTCAACGCATATGTTACTATTAATACATAGCAGTCGCAGGGCTAGTTGTCGTTGTTATGTAGCTATAGTCTGCATGATGTCTCTTACAAATATGCAAGATGCTAAATCGGTATCCAGAAATCAAAAGCAAAGAATAATCGTTACAAGTGGTAGTTATCAGTCCGTAAAACAATGCTGAGTTCAAAACAACAGAAGGAAATCTAAAATAGTAGAGTACGTATCACAATCCACAACAACGAGTGAATCAAATAAGATATATATAGATATGTAGATGATTGCCGGGTGACAATCAATGTCGCTCGATGACCACAGATTATGTAACTTGACGATGAAAAATGATGTTCCGTTGTACGTAATTGAACAAAGCGCTTAGCTTACTATGAAGCTGCATAATCATTTTTATGACATGAATCCAGTAAATAATAAATAAGTATATTAGTTGATTTGATGCCTACATACTAATTGAATTGAATTACAATTAACAACTATTTAGAAAAAGGTGAATATTATTATTCTTTGAATACAATTTCCTGTCATACGTGAAATATGTCGTCATTAGGTGCGTTCCAGTGCGTTCAGAAACCATTATTTTAAATAATTTCGGAACAGTTACAAAAACAAAAATAAAAGGGTAACTTTTTTTGTGGCTACTTAGAGAGCTATTTTTTGTGTTATTTAAGACCTTAAAAATAAAGGATATTTTTCATAAATATGGCATATAGTGACGCCATCGTTTCATCATCTGGTACGATTTGGCCAACCTCCTTTGCTTTATTATTCTTTTTTCATTAATTATTGCTACGTGCTTCCAAACCACCAAACCATTCGGTAGTAAGTCGTTCTGAATCGTGCTTTTGCGATAGTTCTTGGGGAAGGTTTACGTTCAATATTTGTGAATTGTGAAAGGATGCTATACGATAATTTTTTTTAGGATAAGGGTGACAAACGATCACACAGTCCACCTGATGGTAAGTGGTTGCTGCGACCCATAGACATCTACATCTATCCTCTATTACAAATCAAAATGCAGATGCGTTTTCACCCATGAGGACTAGGATGGAATGCTTCATTTCCAATAAAAAGGGCCTCCGGCCACCTGCACTCACCAAGCGAAACGCAGAGGTAAACCTCCATTTCACGCTGGTATTCTGTGAGGTCGTGGTACCACCCCGGTTCGAGCCGGCCCATCCGTGCGACAGCAAAAGCTGCCGCGTAGCTCTACCACTGTTAATGATATGATGAAATAATTCTGGCCAACCAATAGCAGTAATGGTTCTTATGACTAAACAATACAATAGTTAAATAAGATAGTAACAAATTATATATAGTGGATTCCACTTTATTAAGGTACATTTAATTTTAGGCGATAACATCGCTCCTGTCACTAATGTTCCAGCGTTAATAATCCGATTGTAGTTTTGTTTGAAAGTACATGAATTATAAATGAGATAGTGCGAGTACAATGATGGCTTTTTGCTTTAATAAAAGATAGACGCATTTGTGTTTTGGCTATTAGGTGTAATTTTTAATACTTTAATTTTTTGTTTAATGACAAACTTTGTCTATACTGTCAGCAAGGGGGGAGGGAAGCAGGCATCAAAGGCAGATTTAAGGGCAGGATAAGATTTTAGAATCCTATAATTAAATTTCAACTCAAGTATACTTCAAGATACGATAAGTTCTTTCTGCGTAGAACGGACCAAAGATTAATAATTTTAAACAGAAATTTTAACCGTGGTTAACTATGACATTGGGACTTCGCGGGGTAAAGTAATAGAAAATTAAAAAAAAACATTATACGTGGTAGAGCCATGCTTCAGCTATATTAGTAGTTTAGTTGTAGCACAAATGGGTCGGCTCGACCGGGGAAGGACCACGCTCTCACAGAATACCAGCGTAAAATACCAGCTCAACACTGCTGTGTTTCGTATGGTGAGTGTAAAGTACCGGAAACCCTTTTTACTGGAAAAGAGGCATTCCATCTTAGTCATCACGGGGGAAAACGCACCTGCATTTTACTCGCAAACGAGGAAACATGTAGATGTCTATAGGTCACAGCAACCACTTACCATCAGGTTGACTGTGTGCTCGTTTGTCACCCTATCCTATAAAAAAACGTAACTACGAAAGTCCGTACGAACGCAATTGTTTTGCCTTAACTATAAGTTGTTCGTCATTAATATAGAATTTGTTGTATTGTCTGTATGTGGAGCGTGTAATTAACAACGCGCCAAAACCGGGGGGAGTAGTCCCGGGAGTACCGCGCATGCATATGTCATTTATATGCGAATTGTTCATTCAATTACTGAACTGAGTCTTTCTGTTATAATATAAAAAATAAAACAAGAAAACGTCGTATATATGTATGTGCAATATATTATAACAAATGTCTGTGGCAAGTGTAGAATTTTCTTTTTAAATAGTTACATTAAAACTTCATCTTCTTTATATGAGGCCACTCCTGATTAGGTTATACACCAATTATTAATTCAAAAAAATCATTAAATTCGTTTCATAAACAAGAAGTTATGCCCGAACGTACGAAAAAAGTTGTATACGGACAAATAGAGATTTCCTTTCCTTTCGACTTTGGTTATATTATCTGATGTATAATACCATGTTGCTCAAAGTAAATACTATAGTCCGTTCGCGTTAATAAAATCGTGAGTCATCGTTGTCCACCGGCCTGGCCACGCCCCGCAGCTAATTAAAATGCAAGAAATTAGAAAGTCGAGTTCACAGTGACCAGTTGATCCATGGACACGACTTATTTAAAAAAAGAATTATTAATGAAAGTTGCCGAAATCGCCCCACAATATAATAAATATTTAATAGATGAGACTGCCATAAGTAATGGCATTACAATTCTTCGCCTACCGCCTTACCATTGCAAACTTAATGCAATTGATTTGGTTTGGGCCCAAATAAAAAATTATGGTGGTGCCAATAACTCCACGTTCAAAATGAGTGACATAAAAAAATTATTAGATGACGCAATAGCATTAATAGACGCTAATCGTTGGAAGAAGTGCTGCGGCCACGTGATAGTACGCGAAGAAAATACCATGTGGAATTTGGATGACATCATGGAACTTGCAGAACAAAATTCTTTCATAATTAATGTAACTGGAGAATCTAGCGATACTGATTAGTGATTTAAGTAATTTTAAGAAAATTTGTTTCCATTAAACTTAATTAAATTTGGAAAAAGAAAAGAATTTTTACTCCATTGTGAATACACCTTTACCCTGTAGTTGCACTGATGACTCACTATTTTCTTAACGCGAACGGACTATAAATGCAGTCTTCAGAAAAAACAAATGAACGCATACCGCCTCGTGGCATTAGCAAAAGTAAACTTTTAAAAAACGTCCCATAAACGTAATCTCCTACGTGACTAAAGTACACTTGAAGCTCAAGCGAACGGCCACTGATTTATACCAACATCAAGACGTACAATTGAATCGCTTGCTTGGGATACGCCGAAAGTATCTATTAAGTACGTGATACGGTTGCAGAGTTTGCTTTGGGCTATGGTTACCAGATATCTCTTATTTATACGGAAAATCCCAAACTGTCTTATTGCTTTCGAAAATACGATAGTTATTAGAAACTTAATACGTTTGCTACGTTAGCCAATGTTTTACAATTTGTTTCAGCCTATACAACACACCGCCGCTTTAAATCAAATAATATTCTTGAGAAAGGCCAACCTTTACCACTTAGATATAAAAAAGTAGCTGCCCAACAAACGTTGTTCTTCGCTTTCTGGTAGGTGGAGTAATGACTTTCACTCCGAATTTAAAATATCTATATTTTTTTAATAACTTGAATCCAGCGCCATCTATCGGGCTCAGATTTTTTGATTTTCTTTTTTTGAAATTAAAACAACACACTGTGAATATGAGTCATTTCGTTCTATACATATAAAAATGTCAGTAACTAGATTACAGCGTCACTTTTTAGATCTTAGTATATAGCTATAAACCAATGTCTCGACAGAACAAATATAATTTGTGACTATGACCTCAGTCTCAGTTTCCTTATCTCTATAAAAGATAAGTAGTCTTAAATATACATTTTTGTTTTAATATTGAGTAACTATAAAAAGATCGTCATGGTGACGAGGAAAATGTTTTTCGAGTTTAAACTAGAATACAAGCGTAAAATAGCAGCTTAAAGCTGCTGTGTTTTGTATGGTGAGTGTAGAAAACCGGAGACCCTTTCTACTGGATACGAGGTATTACATTTTAATACTCAGGGGTGACAACGCATCTGCATTTTGATTTTTAAGCGAGGATAGATGTAGATGTCTATGGGCTAAAGATGTTACGGAGGTTCGATTCCGATTTCGAAAGTTCGAAACTTCCGATTCATTTTGCACTTTCGATTCCGATTTCGGTTCCGTTAAATTTTAATCAGAAGTTATATATCAGCTCAGAAGCAATTGAAAAGAGCTACTACCCTCCGGAAAACGAGGAAGGGAGGTGGTGAATGCTCTAAACATACCACGACAGCCCGCTGTCGTGGTTATGTGGGACTCACTGCGACTAACCTAACCTAAGAACCTACCCACTAAACACCACCTGTGAGACTGGCGTTGGCTTTTGAGGCCTTTCTGCCGAATCGGAAGCGACCTTCTTTAGGGAAAAGGGGGCGCAGGCGGCGACGAGCCGCTGAGGGGGAGCCTAACTAAGGCAAATAAAGAAGAGTCGGCCTGAGCCGCCAGGAGGCACTTCAGGTCGGCCGAAAGCTTGTTTGGCGGGTCCGACAGAGAGAGTTTCTCGGCCTGTGGACTCGATAGCGAGAGGGGAATGGGGCTGCATAAGCAGCTGCTTCACGAATGAAATGATTAGAGTGAGACTGAGGCTTTGAAGAAGTTCTCAGAGTGTTTTTAGAAATTGTTGGATGGTGGGGAGCTCTAAGTTACGATGGATGTCAGTGTTACGGTCGTACCAGGGTGCGTTTGTAGCTCGACGACAGAAGTGGTTTTGAACTATTTGGAGTTCGTTAATGATTTTGGGGTTAGCGTGAGCAAATATAGCGCCCGCATAAGTCATGACTGGTCGTATACAGACCTTATAAAGGGTTCTCTTGTTTCGCAGGGACATTTTACTGTGTCGGCCCAGCACAATGTTGAGCCTACTCAGATAGAATCGTGCGTTGCGGGTTACTCTTTTGACATGGGGCCTGAAGGTGAGCCTCGTGTCAAGGGTGACCACCTAAATATTTGGCAGTCGTATGCCAGGGGACAGGAGTCCCTAGCATACGGATTAGCGGAATGGTAGTGAGTCGGCGTCGTTTATGATCGAAGTGAACGGCGGAGCTTTTCTCCGGGTTCACATCGATGCGCCGTTTTTGGAACCAAGCTCCTAAGTCGTCAACTGAGTTTTGGATCTTGTTCCGTATGAAAGGTAGTGAGATACCTTTACAGAAGAGGGCAGTGTCGTTTGCGAAGAGGAAGAGTGGAACACCTTTCGACGGGATGGGAATGTCGTTGGTGAAAAGGATATATAGGAGAGGGGCAAGCACTGAGCCCTGAAGGACACCGGCTTTGATGGGGCGCTGAGAGGAGAGCGTGCCTTCGTGTCTAAAACAAAAGGTACGATCCTTCAGGTAAGAGGCCACGAGACGAACAAGACGATCAGGGAGACCTATTTTATACAGTTTGTAGATAAGGCCTTCGTCCCAGACTCTATCGAATGCCTTTGCTATGTCGAAAGAGACCGCGATGGTCTTATGACGACGAGGATAGAAACCGCTGAGGATATATTCCATAATACGGTGAACTTGTTGGGGATATGAATGTTTCGCTCGGAAACCAAATTGGTGAGGGATGACAAGAGGATCGTCGTCTGTGGGAAATAGATGGAGCCTCATGCGAATAAGGATGACTCGTACGAAGAGTTTGCCCATGGCCTTGAGGAGGCTGAAGGGACGATGATTGGAGGGGAACCGCGATCAGCGTGTACAAACAATTTTATACTTGTGGCCCCGGGAACCTCCCTTTTTCGTGCCTTCGGTCGATTACTCTTTAACTTGATGTTTGTTTCGTATTTGGCAATTGGCATGTTTATTTGACGTGTAACAACTTTATTTGAATGGGACAATGAAGCCAAAATCAAGTACCATTTGGAATTTTTCAATGAAGTTTCTGAGAATAATGCAAAGTGTAAAGTATGTGCAAAGATATATTCACGAAAGGGAGGTAAGACTATTCCGTTAAAAAGTCATTTAAAGTCATGCACAGACTTTAAACTACCACTGAATTCATAGAATTCAAAAAAATTGAAACTGAAAAGAAAAATACAGTGCAATAGACCTGCCCTTAACACATCTCTTCTGCCTCCACCTCCGATTCCGGTTCCTACTTCGGTTCCGGTTCCGATAAATAAAATTTAAAACTCCGCTTCCGAATTCGGTTCCGATATAACCACTTCCGTTACATCCCTACTATGGGCTACAACATTCACTTAACATCTGGTGGACTGTGTGCTCCTTTGGCCCTCCTAATTCTATTAAAAAAATATTTTGATAAATCTCTCTCAATTTATCCAAACTTCTAACTTTATCTTATACCTACGCATAACACCGGATAAAGTAATGACGAGTAGAGGCACCTGTGCGTTTTCTGCAGAGTTGCCGGTGTCGCTATTAACCAAAGTTAATCAAAAACATGAAGTAGAGGCTTAAACTATCATAATCTCGATAATTTTAGTAAAATATTATCTAAATACAAAATTTCATTCAATTTATTTGAGCCGTTTCCGATAAACCGATTAAGTATGTATAATTTACATATTTACAAGGATTGTTCGCTTAAAGATTAAAGTTTACGATTACATAGATATGAAAAAATACCAAACATTTTCTTCGAATAGTTACGTAAGATTGTAATTCTCACCTTAATCAAACACGGAACTAGACTTATGCGCATTTTGGAAGAAATTTTTGATGTTTTTGAGAAGTGTGGTCAACGTACGTTCGTAACAGAGTAGAGAAGTATTTACGACGTGTCGTTGTGGCGTGTATTTCTTTAATGTTCGTACAGAGTATTGCGACGATTTGTCTCAGTGATTGGGCGGGCGTTAAGCCATTATGAAATTATTGCAACTTTTTTGTGCCGCGACATATTATTTTAAAAGAATACAAAATAAAACGTAAACATTATAGTTGGATAGCATACCTTCTTCATACCTCCTTTAAAATTTTATTATCATTGACTTGCATATAAAAAGTAAAGTAGCAGAATATGCAATGCACATCTTATTTCTGAGACGGTTTCGGAGCAGGAAATTTTCTAGCAGGTTACCCAATTGTTATCTAATATTTCAACATATTTTGACTTAATGGATGCCATACACGATCCAGTTTACCGTCAAGTTTGCAGCGCGCTTGAAGCGGCATCCGGTAAACTTGACGGTGTACGGCTATCAGTGTGCAGAGAAGTCTACTTGAAGCAAAAATTTAATTTCGATTCTGCCGACTTGATCAAGCTTTCAGCGTCATGTAAACTTGAACGTGTGTATGAGTGGTCAAGTATACATGACATATAGTCGGAGCAATAAGCCTGGGATGGCTAACGTGTTCGTCACTAGTGAATCCATGGTTTCAACTGGTGAGGCATCATGCAAACTAGATAACGAATTTGAACGTGAGTGGTCTATTGGATGCACTGCAAACTGGACATCTCTTCAAGCACGCTGCAAACTTCATGGCGAACTTGAACGTGATTGATCTATATGGATGCACTGCAAACTGGACGTCTCTTCAAGCACGCTGCAAACTTGACAGTAAACTGGATCGTGAATGGCATCCATAACATCTCGGAATATAATGTGTTACATATAGTAGAACCACCTCGCAGCTAAATTATGGTAGCAGATCGACCATGAAAGGACCACACTCCCACATAATACCGGCGTAAAATAGTAGCTTAATGCTATGTTCCGTATGGTTAGTGTAGAGAATTGGTGACCCTTTTAATAGAAACGAGGCATTCTATCTCATTTATCAGGGATAAGAACACATCTACATTTTGACTCTTTATCTGGGATAGATGCAGGTGTCTACGGGCCACAGTATCCACTTAGCATTAGGTTCACTGTGTGCTCCTCTCACCTATTCACGAAATCCTGTCACCCTTATTCTACAAAAAAAAAAAACATTAATGAAACATAACACGTGTAAAATAAGCTAAACCTACTACCACGTTTTCGTCAAATTAAGTTGCAGTCTTACTTCAAAGGACGTTAAAAAGGTTATGTTTTATGTTTTAAATACTAAAGAATGATACAAAGCAACCTTATTATTTTCGTTTCTCAATGTTCTGAACTACATTTGTTATCAGTACCTACTACAAATGTAGAAGTGCAGAATATATCATCTTAGTCTTAGAATGAAGAATCAATCAACGTCATCATGTGAAATGCTTTTAGGCTATTATGTTATAGTATGTTCTTTTGTTAGATTAAATGAGACGTTGTAAAAGCAAGGATTTTATTTTTTACTAGCTGTTCTACGCGACTTCGCCCGCGTTCAATTTAGGGTTTTAATTTTTTTGCGCGGTACCCTAATTCTTATTCTAAAATAAAAGTAGCCTAAGTTACTCCTTATAACATCAGCTATCCGCCAGTGAAAGTCTCGTCAAAATCGGTCAAGCCACTTTGGAGATTAGCTGGAAAAAACAGACGGACAGACAGACAGACGGACAGACAGACTAAAATTTGTGCTTTTGTTTTAAGTATCGTATACACTTTCATATGTATTTAGTAAAAAGCTGTTATTTTGGTATTACAAACAGACACTTTTATTTTATTTATTTGTATAGATTACAGCCGTTGCTGCCAAGTTTCACAGATAATGACGTAATATAATTATAATTATAACAGTGGTAGAGCCACGCGGCAGCTTTTGCTGTCGCACGGATGGGCTGGCTCGAACCGGGGTGGTACCACGACCTCACAGAATACCAGCGTGAAGTAGAGGTTTACCTCAGGTGCAGGTGGCCGGAGGCCCTTTTTACTGGAAATGAGGCATTCCATCTTAGTCCTCACGGGTGACAACGCATCTGCATTTTGATTCGCAAACGAGGATAGATGTAGATGTCTATGGGCCGCAGCAACCACTTACCACCAGGTGGACTGTGTGCTCGTTTGTCACCCTTATCCTATAAAAAAGGTAATCATCAAAATCAATTTGTTTTATCAGTTTTGTTTTCCAAAAAAAAACTTGATTTTCGGATAAAATCACACATAGCATTTCTCTTTATGTGTTTGTGAAGTTTCATCACAATTTCTTCAACCATTCCAAACATTAGCTGGGAGAGTCGGACAAAAATACAAAAATTTTAAAATATAATTCATGCCTCAGCAGTATGTAAATTACCCCCTTAGGTTATTAGAAGCCAGTTATTTTGAAATCACAGGTTATAAATTATTTAGATTTAGAATTATAGATTAAACTAAAAATATTAACTATCAAGTTCAACATTTACCATCATAGTAACGTTATACCATCCATCTAACTTAATTGCATAAATTATAAATTAAATCTGTGAGTGTTCATTTACTGAACAATATTAAAGTGAACGTTCATTTAGTAAATAACATTTACGCAAGCGTGCTACAGAAATGATGGAGTGCCCGCTAAAGTGTCAACACGCGTGCCTCAGTTTGGACAAGACACGTGTGTTTAGGAAACAATCTTATAATCACATTAACGGTAATGTCAGTCGAAAATATTACTGGCTATAAAGATTATAAATAGATTATGTTCTGTTTTTAAATTAATGTAAGTGTTCTTTCTCTACAGATAACACAACAATAACTATAAAAACACATTACACATCAAAACAGGTATTGTTTAATAACCTGATGGCCCTTCAAGCGTCTAGTAAGCCGCTTTCCATCTAGATTGTTTGCCGGTTCTAGATCCGATTTTCAGATTGCATTTTAATCTCGAGCCCGATTCCACATTGTCGATACGGTCCCGTTGTAAGCTTAAACCTCTGAACTCGGTTAATATCGGTTTTCTACCGACTTCAAACAGTAGGAGGTACTCAATTCGACTGTATATTTTTTAATGTATGTTACCTTATAACTTTTTTCTGAGTGAACCGATTTCGATGAATCTTTTTTTATTTGAAAGCTGGTGCTTCACATGTAGTCCCATATAAATATTATCAAGGTCTGACCAATAGTTTTTGAGTAATTCTTAATAATTCAGATTGAAGTCGGTTGTACAAAATTTTTAATTAGAAATTTAATGCAGGAAAAAATTGTTATTTTTCTAGTCTATGATTCTGCTATTTTACATGATTCAATCGAAAATTACGATACCTGAATTCGTCTGAGTTAAACATCTCAATAATAATACCGAATATTTTTTTTTAACTATGAAAAATTATTACAGGTATCAGTCAGCTTAAAGTAATAATAGAAATATGTCAGAGCATTGAATAATTATAAAAATTATATTTTTTTTAATTTAATTATGTAATATAGATCCTACGTCAGTAAAGTTCAATTACTTTACAATTTTTTTTTACATTATAATGTTATGTTATATAATCGGACTAAATATTAACTTAATTTTCCGTGTTGATAAATGAATATCATCAATTTGAAAATGATAGCGACATCCCTAACCGTTCCTTTGAAGGGATTAAAAGGAAAGCCCTAGAGGCGCGTTAATTACTACCGACTGCGTCAATCATTAGAGAGGCTCCGTCGCCTCTGTATTTACAACGTAATGCCTCTTTAGTTTTGTTTAATAAAGGAATCACAAAACACACAATTAAAACAAACATAAATGCTAAGGGTAAGTATGTTACTTGAATGTTCATCCATTCCATCCATTACAGTCTACAAAAGTCTACTGCTGAACATAAGCCTCCCCCATAGATTTTGTCATAGTAGGCGAGCGGGTTAGCAAATGCTCCCGGTGATAGAACAGGTCGCCGGATTCGAGGATTACGATGTCCTCCCCCTCTCTTCGGATCTGACATAATCCTATAATATTCCAGTGCAACTTGTCTATCTCTTCTTCCAGCTTCAGGATCGTCTCATCAGTCCTCAGCGTGCGTGCATTATATGTTGCCAGGTCGAATCTTAGGTCGTCTTAGGTGGCAACCGAACCTCCACCGGAGATTCTTAGCAACCCCTGCCCTGCCGTTACCATGGTCACCACCGTAGCTATGAACAGCGGAGCCATTCCAGCCAACATGCAACCGCAGTTTTTATTGTTGTTTTGCTGTTATCAGAAAGATGCTGCTGCCCAACTTGTACCTCAGTTTCCCTTTGTCACCTTTTGCGACCCCCACGGGAAGATATGGGGTAGTGGGTATTCTTACCCGCCACTACACGGGGTAGCAAAATACTTGTTAGTGCGGTGTTAAAAACTAACTTGCTACATAATGCTAAAAGATATTTTGCCTCTTTTTAATGTTATTATTTAATATTTATACGCTCAATCAAAGGAAAACTTATGGAATCAGCTTGGTGTCTGTAATAATGTTTGTATTTTGTACATTGTACGAGTAAGTATATCGATCCCAAATATTTTCTACATGGTATATCTGATTGATATCCTCGTTTTTATGTTTTATTTTGAATTTACTATATAAAGCAAGTTATAAAATTCCATTGATTCTATATCATGGTTCGTCATTTCTAAAAGCCATTTACTTACAGTTTCCTTTAAGACGCTCGATTTTAATTGAAAAAAACCAATTTGTCTATTTAGCTTATTATAAGTATTATACAGGATGTGTAGAGTATTATCGTTTAGCAAATTTAGTTTTTAGAGGATTGCCAGTTGCGACTCTATGTTTTCTTCTCATTTGTAGTAATTCAAACCTAAATGGTAATGTTTATTAATAAATTATATATCTATAATAATAGTGACGATGGTGTAATGGCGGTGTAAGAATATCCACTCACCAGTTGATGGACTGAGTGTCTTCCTAAACACAACCAAAAGATAAAAACCTGCAGTTTCCAACCCGCCTGTCAAGAGTGACAACTATGGCATTATGGGGGAGGGGGCTGATTTTTTAGGCCGTAATGGCAGAAATTAATCTCAAAAGGCGGTCTTCAAATGTAAATTATATATTTGTGTTAACAACTTTCTTGTCCGCGAAAAAAACGCAGAAATGTTCATAAATGACCGACGGAACAGTGAAATGGTTAAAGTTTAGTAGGTATACGACAAAACTTTGAAATTATTTTCGTGATAAAAAAAGAGAATTAAGCGACATAAGACTAGTAAAGGCGTAAGGAAACCAAACAGGAGATGAGCAGCATCATCTTGATCTGATAACAGTTCAAAATAATAAAAAAATTGCGGTTGCCAAGTGCCAACTCACCTACCAAACGTGGCAGCTTTAACAAAATCCTCCCTACAAAGCAATCAATAGGGGAGGCTATGTTCAGCAGGGGACTTCTCTTTGGCTGAAATAACGAATAATTAGGGGTAAGATGATATACAAGATTATATTTCTAGTAAAAATACAGAAGTAGAAATAAATTGTAAATATCAAAAAATCGATATAAAAGTTTTATTTAAAAAAAAATGCGTTATTATTAAAGGCAAAGGAAAAAACCGACAAGAAGAAATCGCTAAAAATGTTACGTTCACCGGTTTTCGGTACGAAATGAAAATCCCCAATTAATTGGTCCCCGGGAATCGGATCAGTAGTAAATTAAACATTTTCTCTTATTTAAAATCGAAATGAAGTCCATTTAAATTCGCCCCGACAGTAATTACAGAGTTTACGACGTGTCAAAGCGTTCGGCGAAAGTTTTCCACAAAATGGCGCCACGACGGCGAAATCTTTGGAGAATGACTTTGTATTATTATCAAGAATCAAATTAAGGTCATAGACTTTTCTTATTTTTTATGTTACAGTCCACCTCATAGTTAGTGGATGCTGTGGCCCATAGATATCTACATTTGTCCTCAATTAAGAATCCAAATGCAGATGCGTTGTCACCCGTGAGGACTGAGATGCCTCGTTTCCAGTAAAAAGGGTCTACGGTTCTCAACACTCACCATACGAAACACAACAATGTTAAGCTGCTATTTTACGCTGGTATTCTGTGTGAGCGTGGTTCTATGTCGGCCGAGCCAACCCGTTCGTGCTCCAACCACAATATAGTTGCAGCGTGGCTCTACCATGTAAAAGTGCTCTACTGACAGAGATTGTTCTGGAAAAGTACGATGTACCACATCGACGTGACGATACAGGCATGGCGCCGGCGTGTCGCAATATCTCCAGCTGGACCGGCGTGACATACTATATTCTATCATGTATCTTTTTATTTTTTTTTCTTATTTTTGACAAAGATCGGCATATATAAATAAAATTCGGTAAAGTGGATGCGGCGTTACATTCGAATCCCGCACGGATAAAAAATTTGTATGCATTGTACACAAGTATAAACTGTTCCAGGTGTGGATATTTGTTCATTTGCAATTAATACATGTAACGTGTGTTTATGGGTGTACCTTTGTATTAAGTAGCTTTACTAAAGTAAAAATGAAAAAAGTCCCGCTGGGTTTCTTGCTGGTTCTTCCCAGGACAGAGGTATTTTTTCGAACCAGTGGTAAAGTAAAAATAAAAAATGACTTTCAATAAGAATCACACATGTGATCTATATTGAACAAAAATTATTCTATTCTATTCCTTTTCGATTTTCTGACGTAGGTAATAAATACGATATTTCCATAACAGCTAATCGCTAAATTAATACTAAATTCAGAAACATCTCTAAACATCTGTAAAAAAAAAACAATTTAATGGCTACCGTTTACGCTCCACGGGGATTGTGATTGGAAAATTTTTCCTCATCCAACTTTTTAAATTGGATAGAATTGAGCTTCGTTTGCTTCGAATGCGGAGTTCACGTCGGCAGTAGATAATGCGATCAACTCAATACTAAGGTTTTGAGTTGCATTTGAAAAACGTTTACGTAGTTTTTAATGGGGACTCTATTTTTATTTATTCCTATCAATTTGTTCATTGAATGGCTCACGATGATCACAGAGTACATATATCAAACATTACACTAGTATTATCTATATCTACAGATAAATAAAAACGACTTTTTACTAAAGTATCTACTACTATACTAAAGTATATACGGTGCTTAGATATAAAAAAAATCTGTCTGTTTGTTCCGGCCAATCTCCGAAATGGCTGGACCTATTTTGACGAGACCCTCACTAGCAGATACCTCTCCTGTTATAAGAAGTCACTTAGACTTACTTTTATTTTAGGGAAGTAATTAGGGTTCCGCGCAAAATGAAAAATATTTTTTCATTTGTTGTAGTTACAAGGCCTTCAGCGAAATAAAAGGCATTAAACGCTGTAATACATTTTATAAAATATAAAACATGATTACAAAAAAATTCATTAAATAAATAGTTGATGCGTCACTGTGCGATGATTTTTTTTTTATATGATCTGTGATTTTGACGATAGCTTAACCCAGCGGACAGTAGATGACGACAATATCCCATGTATGTACCCCATGTATCTCTAGGAGCCTAAGCGAATACAAGTTACATCACCGTCTCTGCACTTGTTTTATTCTTTCCTTTGTTTCACATTCACAAACATTTACACGTAAAAAAATCCACTTCAAACCATTTTTAAACTATAATGCAAGGGCAGCAATCCACCGTCGGCCAAGTTCCCGCCAAAACCTTATAACTAATCATATCGGTACCGAACGAATATCAACAGATTTATCAGCGATATTTTGGATTTGCTGAAATTGGCATAGGCGTTTTTTATTTGCCAATACACCGGTACGGTTTAAATTTCATGCTTCAAAAAAGTAATGTGATTGAGCAGTCGTACATTATTGTTTAGTTTTGAAAATGAGCCTCTTTGCATCCGAGTGAGTAGTTTCCACCGCAGGTCTTATCTCAACCGACTTGCGAAACTTAGTCGCATAACTTAAAGGTATTTTTTTTAAATCTTGTTAGTTACCTAATATTATTTACTAACTTGAAAATTAATCTAATAGATCAGAACCATCGAATAATATAAAATCCTCTTTAAAAAGTTATTATCTACAGGTTTAATATGGTTATAGCACGAACAGGTGGGCTTTACAGTGTAGGGCGACGCTCGCCCAGAAAGTCACGTCCATGTGGTACGTCGTACTTTTCCAGAACATTCTCTATCAGTAGAGCATTTTTACATGGTAGAGCCACGCTGCAGCTATATTGTGATTGCAGCGCGAATGAGTCGGCTCACCGAGGTAGGACCACAGAACACCAGCGTAAAATAGCAGCTTAATGCTGCTGTGTTTCGTATGGTGAGTGTGGAGAACCAGGGCCTTTTTTTCTGGAAACGAGGCATTCGACCTTAGTCCTCAGGGGTGACAACGCATCTGCATTTTGATTCTTAATCGAGGATAAATGGCAATTTCTATGTAGTCTATGGGACACAACATCCACGTACCATCAGATGAACTGTATTCTCGTTTGCAATACTCAGTCTTTTTTTTTATAGGATAGGGTGACAAACGAGCACACAGTCCACCTGATGGTAAGTGGTTGCTGCAGCCCATAGACATCTACATCTATCCTCTATTACAAATCAAAATGCAGATGCGTTGTCACCCGTGAGGACTAAGATAGAATGCCTCATTTCCAGTAAAAAGGGCCTCCGGCCACCTGTACTCACCAAGCGAATCGCAGAGGTAAAGCTCTACTTCACGCTGGTATTCTGTGAGGTCGTAGTACCACCCCGGTTCGAGCTGGCTCATCCGTGCGACAGCAAAAACTGCCGCGTGGCTCTACCACTGTTATTATTATTTAAAAATATAGTTATATTACTGGATACGCAACGCTTAAATATTGGAAAATAGTCCAAGATAATGGAAAAAAAATCACTCACTGCGTCTTTATGATGATCCTCTTCAGTAGTTTCGATGTCAACACTTTCGTCGCTATCTCGGTCGCTCTTCGACGATCTAGCGGGAGAAGAACGTAGTGGTGACCGGAGTGGAGAGCGAAGCGGGGAGCGGAGCGGTGAGCGACTTTGTCTTGGCGATGAAGTAGCTGTCGAAGACCTATTGGAATCAAATCAATCAGATTAAGAAGAATTGATTTTATTATGATACTAGTTAGCCGTAGTAGGTCAGGGACTTAGCGCTCGCTGTAAATTTCACAGCACCCGAGCAACCTGGGTTCGATCCCCGCCAGTACCTACCAATGAAATTGTTAATTACAATTTTAAATGCTGATTACCACGTGCTAGGCGGTGAAGGATAACATCGTGAGGAAACCTGCATGTATGAGAAATAAAAATATTTCAAAGATATCTTAAATCCTCCAACACGCATTGGGGCAACGCGGCGGACACCTCCTTGCCCTAAAACCCTCTCAGAAGTGAAAGCTTAGGCCCTGAACTTCCACGGCTCTTAGTTTTAATTTTTAACGACTGTATTAAATCAGTGCTTTACTTAAGAAGGAAAATCGTATTTGTTTGTAAAAACGAATTTTAGAATTTTAAGAAAGTCAAGAAAGTTTTATGTCCGGTCTCCAGTGGCGAGAGTCGCCAAATCCTAAATTTTTTTTTAAGGTTTTGTCCTTGCGTAAGAGTCCCACTTCGAATTTCGAAATTCGACTACGAACATTCCTAGGAATGTAGATAAAACACATTTCACTACGGGATGTCCAGTTATGGTAAGATGCTGCCACCAATTGCGTTGTCAACCCTAAGACAAACTGAACGCCTCTTTGTATTATTATTAAACTAGGCTCACTCTTGAGCTCCATCTGTCCCGAGGGCAAAGATGGGGTCTACGACGAAGCGAGTTTGCCCAGGAGAAGCCTATTAACACGCACCTAAAAGAGGTTAATTACCTCATTACCAATAAACAGAATTTCCGTGTTATGTCACAAATTATACGGAACACAGCAGCTTTATGCCCATTAGCGCTGGTATTCTGTGAGATCGTGGTCCTTCTCGGTCCAGTCAATCCATTTGTGCTACAGCCATTACTCGCTACAGAGTTTCTCTATTACTTTAAAACATCATCGACTTGCTAACTAATCAACTACTACTACTGCAGCATGTACAACCAATTTCAAACAAAGAAGGATACAGATGTGACATCACCTCTAAGGAGTAAGAAATGCCACACAGCTTGCAATTACACTAACTCTCTATACCCTTCAGGCCGGACTTTTAGTACCTGCAGAAACAGAAAGGAGTTCTGCCATCTAGTAAAAATCTAAAAACGTTAAACCATCTTATGACAGATTAGTACCTGCAGAGACAGAAAGGAGTTCTGCCATCTAGTAAAAATCTAAAAATCTTAAACTATCTTATGACAGGGTAGTACCTGCAAAGACAGAAAGGAGTTCTGCCATCTAGTAATATCTAAAAACCTTAAACTAATTTATAATTTAAAAAGTTTACAAATATTTACCTGGTAGGCGATCGCTGCGGCGAGACAGGTGACAGCTGAGGAGAGTCGAGACGATGGGACCGTACCGGACGGAATGCTCGTGGTTCCTCTAATGAACTTACACCACTTAAAGCCGTCAATGCACCTGTTAATTAGACACAGAAATTGTTATTAGTAGTAAAAGAAGATAAAAGAAGATATTATAATTTTATAACCTAAGATAAGATAATATAATACAACCAAAGGAAGGAATGTTTCAGTGCTTTGGACACGTAGTATAATTAAAAATTAAAAATTTTGTATAACCGATTTCAATATAAATTATTAAGAATAACTCAAAAACTATTGGTCAGACCTTGATCATTTATATGTGACCACATGTGAAGCACCAGCTTTCAAATAAAAAAAGAATCATCGAAATCGGTTCACACAGTACAATGATATGAGGTTACCTCATATCATTTTACTGTGTGACACACATATAAAAAATACATACAGTCGAATTGAGTACCGTCTCCTTTTTGAAGTAGGTAGAAAAATGAATGGGGAAAAGTAACAAACCAACAGAAAGCTGCAGAAACGAGTGGCAGAGTCGGCCCTATGCCCTAAGCAGAAGTTTATTGATCAAAGTGGCGAATATTGAAAATGGGCCAAATTAAGGTGTCTGATACACGACCGAAGTAAGATTAGTGACAAGACCAACGGATTCTTTCTGACTCCGAACTGCTACTGAGAATTAATTGAAAGAATTATCAGATTTTTGCCGATCCGGGATTCGAAACCGGATAAAGAGCAGTCACGCTTACGACCACTCAATTAGGTTGATAGTACCACATACTATAGGTATGATAACAGTCGGTGAATTAACCCATCACATGGTAAAATAAGGTTTGCTCATTTTTTCTCTTAAGAAATAAAAAAAAATACCCGGTCAAGTGCGAGTCGGACTCACGTATGACGTAATCGTCATACGATAATCACGTATCGTAAAACACGTGTCTAGTATGGGAGCCCCATTAATTTTTAATTAATTTTTATTTTTATTTATTGTTATAGCGGCAACAGAAATAAACTAAACTATACAGTTTCGTGTATTAGTAATAGGTATATAACTATTACGTATCATGAGATAAAGACCGCTGATAGACAAACGGATCGACGGAGGGTCCCGTTGGTTACCCTTTGGGTACGGAACCCTAAAAATAAAATGTCTCCTTGCTATTTTATGTATATAGGTTTTGATATAATATAGTAAAAATACCTACCTATTCCAAAAGGCCATCCATTATGATTACCTGGAGTCCATAATGTGGGTTTAAGCCAAGGTATGTAAGGCAACGGAAGCCTCGCCCCCCACACGTAATCCGCCAGCCTCGGTACTGGCGTGTGAGCGGTAGGCGGACTTCCTGCTGACCGCTTCGGTTCCGCTTCGGGTTCTGGCCTGCGAAGTGGGATCCTTCTGTGGCACAATTTAAAGCTGAACTTTTTGGTGCGATTTTGAATTTATATAAAGGTTATTAAATAAAATGTATTTTTGAACTAATGTGAACACACTATACACTTCAAGTAACTTATTATTGACTAATGATTTCGATGTAATTTTCTTGGAACGACGTTCCTTATCAGACGGTACGAATTTGGCGGATGAGGGCTAGGCGAGAAAAAGTGTAAGATTTTTCCGTCACGACCCCCTTTCTATAGTGCGAGGGAAATGGAATAATATCAATCTCCCTCGCATTTTTTCTTATCTTGCCATGAAAGAATTATTATTTTAAATGACGCTTCATTTTAATAGACACTAGTAATTTATTTATTTGTAGTTGTTAATCAATAATATAATACGTTTATCAATAATAATATACTACGAAAGTAACTTCGTTCCAACCGAGTGTTCCACGACACTCACGTATATATTATTTATGTTTTACTTTCCAAGTTTATCTAGATAGGAATCGAGTAAATCTAGGTCGCCGAGTTACTATTTATAATTTATTAAGTATAAATACTATTACACGTTACTACAGTGAAAAGATTTTGAATGTGGTGGCCTCAGGTGGTACCTAGCATAACTTCCCTGGGGCGAGATTTGATTTTATAAAATAACACCAACAAATAAATTACAAATATTGTTTTAACTAAACAAATTGACAAAAAATTGACGTCAATTAAGAAATGATTCTTAGATTATTGATAGCTCTTCGCGATGACCTTAGAATAATCTAAGATATGCTTAAAGTTGCTCTCTCGTTCTTTTTACTAAATGACTATAGAAAGAGACAAATATAGAGATAATTAATACTTAATTTAAGACAAGTGGTAAAATTAAAAATGTTGTACAACCGACTTCAATATAAATTATTAAAGATAACTTAAAAACTACATATTAGACCTTGATCAAATTTATATGGGATCACATGAAAAGCACCAGCTTTCAAATAAAAAGAGAATCATCAAAATCGGTTCACGTAGAAAAAAGTTATAAGGTAACACACATAAAAAATACAGTCGAATTGAATACCTCCTCTTTTTTGAAGTCGGTTAAATATAATAATCATCGATTATTAAGGCCGTGTTTATCTTACCTAGCAGCAGAAAGCATTCGCTTTCTCGTTCCACCGTTAAACATTGCTTTAACGTCTTCCCACGCGTGGACTACCTCATCGGGTGGGCTCCCACTGAGCTTCATGTGCCGCCTCCAGGAGTTAAAGTTGGCCGCGTCAGGTTGTACGTATTTGTCCCCAGGGCCAACGCGATGCGAGTGAAATATGAATTTGTTTGGAGAGAAGAAAAGGCCACAATATGCGCATTTGATGCACTTAGCCCGTGATGAGTTGTACCTGATAGAGAATTGGAAACTCAAGATTATATTTTTTTTAAATTAAAAGATAATGTTAGAACTTATATACCTATGTTATAATTGTTTTGTTAAAGAAATCAGAAAGTACAGTGGCGTATAAAGGTATGATATTATTTTTAGTAGCAATTACTTGCAGGAAAGTTACGCATATAATATATCATTAGGCAGACCATGTAGAGGCTCTAAGGCACCCAAGGTTTAAAGGGCCTTGATAAAGCCAAAAAAGAAAATGAAAACATTTAGTTTAGTATATGCAAAATAATAAGTATGAACTTCGTGAATCCAAACTGTTAATTTCATATTATATAAAAGTTTGTTAACATGTTTGAATGTTTGTTACTCAATCATATCCAAACGGATTTAAATGAAATTTGGTAAACAGATAGACCTTCACTTGGATTAACACATAAACTTGAAACATAGAAAAAATTAACGAATTATTGTTCGCGCCACTTTGCACCACCGCCTAACGCTTATGAGATTCGTTGATTATTTATCCAATAAGAGTCCATAGTCAATAGAGTCAAAGTCCATTTCCGGGTTTCGTATTTACCGCCTTTTATGTCTAGCATGTGCACTCTTGTGTTAACGGGGTTCTCACAAGCTCAAAAAACACGGAACTAACCGTTTCGCCTATATCTGGCGTCATCGCTCCCGCCGTTGTGTAATTTAAATATTAAACTATACAAAAATATAGTAAAGTATATAGACATTTGTTATAACGCTATGTTTCGCGATAATTTTTTAAGTTTATATGTGAAGACAGCCGGCATCCAAATATCGTGGTGCAGCCACAATAGTTGGATGCCGGCTGTCTGGTTGGATGCCCTTTGAGACACGAGGCAGATTAGAGGAAGTCCAGGTGAGTGCACATGCATTCCTTCACATCCTTTCAGTAGCCTGAATTTAGAGGCGTTTGCAGTATCGCGAAATAGTAAATTAGCACCGCACCCTACAGTCCATTAATTTACGTAAAATCATCCTTTTTATAACTCTGAACCAGCAAGTGGTGATTTAAATCAACAATTTTTAGCCTTTCTCGCTGAAATATAATTAATTAGGTAATGAAATATTTACAATACAATACAATACAATACTCTTTATTGTACACCAAGAAAAGATAACATCACCACGGGAAAATAAAAGTTACGGAAAAACAATAAACATAAACGCGTTTCTGTTTTTACATGAGCGAAGCAACGTTTAAAAGCTAGTCTTTAATAAATTTCACGTTACAATGGGCGAACCTGGCTGGAAGAAAGGCACCTCTACATCCCCAAGCGCACTCGTGATGAACTGCAAAAGCAAAGTCGTCAGGCAGTCGCGGTGGTGCGTTGTCACCGAGGAACGACTTACACAGTCGCTCAGCCTCCCGCCTTGTGATCATTCCTGTTATCGATATTTATAGACATGTAATTATTTTATTTTATGAATAATCGAGAGCCCCTGTTTTTCCTCTGTTTGTCTAAAGTTTAGACTTCTTTTCTTAGAAATTTGAATGTGCTTCTTTTAGACTAAACGAAGCACATCCAATTTTCTATTGCTGGGCTTTCCCCTCAATGCCTGGCAATATTAATTTGTTTCGTATTTTTGTACACGTTTGTTACGTACACTTGATAGTAAGGGGGTAACACTGTCCAAGAACACCTACAGCCAACTTCCAACAAAGGAGGCTACAGATCCGTTGTTACTCCTGAGAACTAAAATGGAATGACATAGACATATGTTTTATTAGCATCAATACACACACAAAATATACATTTAGAAGTAGATAAACATAAAAATATACAAGGTAGGTGGAAAACATAAATAAAAATAAAAATAAATATCAACAAGAGTGAGTGATGTGATGCAGTACCTGTGGCAGCATATGCTGCCACAAGTACTGCAGCAGCGCTGATTTGCAACGGAGCCCTGATAAATATTGATTCTATAACTGGTGGTTACTAAATGGTGCTAACATAAATGACAAATAATGAATCTACTATTCACTCAAAGTAAACATTTCCAAATATAAACATAAAAGTATTCTATATTATATCAAATCAATATATTTATTTATTTATAATTAATTACAACGGCTTGCGCCAATGACAGTAATTAATAGGTAAAACTAAACATATAACATAATTAACATAATTCAAAAACAAATAACAAGTCAGAGATCAAACATACTTAACAATTACTAGAGGAAATAAAATAAAATAAAACAGAATAAAGTGATAACAACATACAACTTATTTACCTAACAAACATGGCTTTCACATAACATGAGACAGTTTGACATGATCACCTTGAGTGTGTCATTAAAGATGTCACATTCCGGGACTGTCTCCATTAAGGAGTTTAAAGCACCATGCATGCGACACAACGGGGATTGCGCGCGCGACACAGTGCGGCAATGGGATGTGGCGAACAGCCGGTGTCGTCGAGTATGCCTATGACGCAGGTAGTTGTTAGGCACATAAAGTGTACACAAAGTATTGTGCAGCTCTGGGGAATCTATATATATATATATATATATATATATATATATATATATATATATATATATATTGAATAATACTCAATGCGTCAGACCCGATCACAACAGTGTAGGTACTGCTATTTGGCAACAGAAATAGGAAAGAAGGTGGTACCCCTCCCACCTTTTTTTAGGGGGCAATCGAGCATGCGGCCCACCTGACGGTAAGTGTTGACCACTTCCCAGGAGCAACTGCAATGAATGACAGGCGCGTTACCGGTCTTTTAAAATTGAGTGAGCTTGTTCCTTGAAGGTGCCCAAGTCGTATCGGTCCAGAAAAATCTCCAGTCGTAAACGATTCCACAAAGAAGTCGTGCGAGGAAGAAAACTAGTTAATCACACAATGGTGGACCGCCAAGCAACCAGATCGTGTGGAAGGTGTCTTGAGATTTGTCTCGATGTGCTGTCGCGATTTCTTGCAATGTGGTGTTATATCTATGCAAAGATACTCCTAGACAAAAAACAAAGAAAGTTTTTTTTATATAATTAGGGTTAACTAACTTACCTGATGGTAAGTGGATGCCATGGCCCATAGACATCTACATTTATGCTCAATTAAGAATCGAAATGCGGATGCGTTATCACCCCTGATTACTAAGGTGAAATGCCTCGTATCCAGTAACAAGGGTCTCCGTTTCTCTACACTCACCATACGAAAAACAACAGCATTCATTTGCTACTTTACACTGGTATTCTGTGAGAGCGTGGTCCTACCCCGGTCAAGTGCTCTACTGACACAGATTGTTCTGGAAAAGTACGACGTACCACATCGACGTGACGATACAGGCATGGCGCCGGCGCGTCGTAATATCTCCAGCTGGACCGGCGTGCACTGGACACATGTTATACCGAGAGCAACCCTCCTATTGTGTATCTCGTTGTAAGAGAACTGTTTGAGGAGCGTGTTGGAGATCTGAGCGAGGCAAAGCCGTTCAACGCCCTCAATGACGAGAGAAACTATTGGCACGCCGTAGAGAAGCACTGTGCCGACCTGTTAAAAAGGATGAATGGAAATTAATGCCAATGCAGACAATTTAACCTGCATTTTTTTAAATTAATTTATTGTATTTAAAGCATACATAGGTGTATTTGTTTAAACACCCTTATGTTTTATACAGCAGTCTTCTATTCTGTTAGTGGAATAATCCTTAAATATACGAATACGTAAATACATAATTTATATCAAACGTTTTTATCAAAACATCAAAAATAGATTTTACCCGACACCGGTGGAGCCAAAATAAATGATAACATTTTTGGAAGGTATGTATGTATTGTTTTTATAGGATAAGGTGACGAATGAGCACACAGTCCATCTGATGGTAAGTGGTTGCTGTGACCCATAGACATATACATCTATCCTCAATAAAGAATCAAAATGCAGATGCGTTATCATCCGTGAGAACTAAGATAGAATGCCTCTTTTCAGTAAAAAGGGTCTCCGTTTCTTTACACTCACCATGCGAAACACAGCATCGTTAAGCTGGTATTCTGTGAGAGCGTGATCCTCTCCCGGTCGAGCCGACCCATTCGTGCTACAACTATACTACTAATAGCAGCATGGCTCTACCACGTTTAAAAATTTTGTTGTATAAAGTACTATTAAACTATTAGTCCATTTTTATCTCAGACCGTAACTCCTAAACTAATCGATCGAATTTTACCTAATGATATCTCAATCGATTTGTCATAACTGCGCAGAAAATACAGACTAATATTATAATAGTAGACGCATTATATAGCATTAACTAAATAATATGGCACCGAAAAACTTGCGACATAATAAATTGTACTAAGATACTATAATATACAACTTATGGTACTACATGAAAAGTTATCAAAATATTTTTTATAGTATAAGGGTGACAAGCGAACACACAGCCCGTCTGATGGTATGTGGTTGCTGTGGCCCAAAGACATCTACATCTATACTCGATTACGAATCAAAATGTAGATACGTTGTTACCCGTGAGGACTAAGATGGAATGCCTCGTATCCAGTAAAAAGGATCTCCGGTTCTGTAAAATGCGGATATGCGGACATGTGGACGGCATTTATTACGTACAAACGTATTAGGCCGGCCTAATTCCGAATGGGTCGGCCACACACATTCGGAATCCGTTTTGCCCGAAAATTTTCGTACGTAAGTGACGGGTCCTTGATTTTATATATGGACTTGCTGCGTTCGGAATCCCGAATCGGAGGATGGCCAGCCTTACTCAGTTTTCCCCTTGTTCACAAGATAAAAATAACGTACCAGTTTCATTATACAGTCTTTTACGTGAATATAATATAATAGTCACAGAGAGATTCACGTCCAGTGCAAAAGACGGAAGGACAGTAATACGTTCATTTATGATGGCATGGCTACTATGGAGTAGAGCGGATAAATGGGACCATAAGTCTAGTCTCCCAATAGCGTGACGACAATCTGGTCACTTTCAACGGCGCAAAAAACGCAGGCATGTCTTTTCCCCGTAAAACGGAGTCCGTTTGATTTGACTCCTACTTTTCGGGGTACGTCTGTAGAGGTTACTGAACATCTCGAGCGTCTTGGCATAGAGTTTATTGCTAACCTTAACTGTGGCGTTAACATTGAGTAGAAAGCACAAACTGCGGCCAAAAAACTGCATATTCTAAACAAGGTGAAGCGATACTTCACGCCTGGACAGTTTTTAACTTTATACAAAGCTCAAGTCCGAACATGCATGGAGTAATGTAGTCACCAAAATATCAACTACAACTGAGTGGAACGCAGAGCCAAGAGGCTTCTCGGCGACATAAAACTGGTGGAAACTAAGCTTCACAGATTAGCTCACCGCCACCAAGTTACTTGTTTGTAGAGCTTCTACAGATTGTATTTTGAGTGTGCCTATGAGCTTCATAAGCTCATACCGCCATCTCCATTCTCCTATCAGAGTACCAGACGTACTGCAGGTTACCATGCACACTTGGTTGACATTCCGAATATTCGCACTAAGCGCGAATCGTCATCTTTCATAATGCGCACAGCCAAGGAGTGGAATGCCCTGCCGGTGTTTGTTTTTCCAAGTGCCTATAATCCGGACATCTTCAAGATGAATGTTAACAGAGTTCTGCTAAGCAAACTCGTTCCATCGTAGACCTCATATTTGCCCTTGGGCCAGATAGAAGTCAAGAGTGAGCTCATATTTAATAAAAAAAGAATTGAAACTTACTTGATTCGGTTTACTATTCAACTGTAATGCCTTATTCTCCGAACGGGATTTCAGGGACTCCCGCGGTGGAAGAGCTAAATTCGTGGCCTCCATACTGTAACAAGCAAATAAAAATAAATTATATTATATTCTCAAATAAGTAATTTATTGGTTTGTTCTTCGTTTGACATCAATGTATAATTTGTATTTAATTCAAAATCATCTTATCTTATATAGTATGCACTTAAAAACCGCCGAAAAGTTATTATATACAGAGCAGTACCAATAGAAATTAAACTTTTAATTTAATTGAAAGAAAGAAAGAAAAAGAAAAAGGAAAAACGAAAATATAACACCATATTTTTTAAATCACACTACTGAGATTTATACCAGGTGGTTTTTAGCAAAGCTCAAGTAAAATATTATATAAGCGTTTCCCATATATTGTAGAGCACATGAGCACGCTCGTGTGGCCGTCAATGCTCCTAAGGCATCAACACTATAGTAAGATGTAACAGTTAAAATACAATCACTATAATATAAGGCTTTTATAAAAAAGCTATCCCATTTTAATGACTTTTCTTTCTATGACTACGGAAGGAATAGTAATAACGTCCAAATTGTAAAATATCATACATTTTGGTCGTAGTTACTATGGTTATGTTTTGTTTACCACAGGCTAAATATCATGGCAGTTAGCAGGAAAATGAAACTGCAATGTTCAACAGATATGGCAGATCCTGAAGAATATTTATATAAATGGTTAATAGTATTTCTTTTTTCTATGGTATCACTAAATTTGGAATGCAAAAAACCATTTAGCAAATCACCGCCAATACGCCACGCACTCGGCCAACATTGTCAAATGTGTCGAATCACATAATAAGTGAATAAAATAGGCAATTATGGCAAAGCTTCATTGACTTGTAGCAATAAATTCACAAAGTGAGAGAGAACAAAAGCGATCATTCGTATACAAATAGGCAAGTTGCGTGTGAATTTGGTATATCGAATATCAATTGGGTGAATTGGGGACGGAGGGTGTCGTAATGTATGGAGCGACGCCCTTAGTGTAGGGCTGGCAGGTAACGTTAAGTAAGTTACTTGTTTTTGTTATTGTCATTACAGTTTGTTTTGACCTAATTCCATTGAATAATTGGTTAATCCACCCAAGTTAGTTAAAATGACTGGCTAATTCAACTCCAGTAATCCAAAATTTAAAATAATCGCGTGGTTTGTGAATAGGAAACTCAAACGCTAGCCTTTTTCTTCAAATTTTAAACTTTCTTTAATCTTATTCTACCAATCCATTATTTGTAAGGCTACCTTACGAAATTGTCGCACCAGGAGCATTTTTATAACGTTTAAACGGCAAAGAACACATGATCACATTTAAGACGACATGTCTTTCATACACGTTACTAAACGTAGGTACGTCAAATAGAGCATGGTTTTCTTGATGTATCACTGAAAATGTGTCAGAGGCCACTCTAGACATCCTAGGCCATACAATTTTGTTTGTCATGTGTGAGATACACTACAAATGACGATCGGCGCCAATATGCCGCGCACGTCAGCAGTAGAGCTGACGTCGGTCGTTGATGTATTTGTGTGCTTGTAAAGTTGTAGGAACTAAGTTGCTTTATTTATTTTCACTGTAACAAAACGTCCGTATTTTTACGTCTGTAATGGACACATAAATATTTTGTGGGACTGTTGTATACAAATAAGCGAGTGGGAGAGGCCTACAAGCCTGCCAAGAGTCATCCCTTTAACAAAAGAGGCTCATATCTAGAAGTGACCTTTTACAGGATGATGAAGAAGACATTGAATTACCCCATACCACACTGGTAGTATGGGGTAATTATTAAATCACATTAAACCACATCTCAATTCTAGTGATAAGCACTGTTAGACTTATTAGAAAATATCATTTCTGTTTGTGACTTCAGGGGCGCCTGAATTTAAAACTAATAATATGTAGAGCCATTGTAAACTATAATTCACCACTTCAAAAGTCATACCCCTAATGCTTAAAAACAACATGGGGTAGCCGCTAAATCCGTGGTGACATTCCGTGCAAATAAGTAGTAATGTTCCGTATAATAAGATAAAATATCGATAAGATTTTCAGATCGAATTAAAGTGTTTAATTTTTTTTGCAACATGATGTTTCACTTTTAATAATTGCATGGAACAGTGGGTAGCGTGACTTTTCAGTGTGTAATACATAATGACTTTCAAGTTGATCAACTACAGGTCACTGATTATAAAATTATAACTATTATCCAAACGAAACATTCGTTATTTGCGGACATCTAAAACCACTATGCTAGTATATAATTGATTATTAATATCCTAATAATTTACATTTTATTTTATATTATTAATCTTGAGTTGGGCTTTACAGCATTAAGGTATTTTTAAATAAACTTATAATTAATTTTGTAGATAATTTTATCACTTATAATATTAACTTATTTTATACCTGTTGTTTCTAATATCTGTACAAGCCTTCGTTACGCTACGCTTCGCCAAGCTAGGCATTCGTAGAATAGTAGAGAATGCCTCAGGCATTAAAAACACCTATACACTATCTTGTTTACAAAAATGAAATTAAAATAAATAAAAAAATGACAACACGATGTGTTTTTAGGTTTCAACTTTGAAATACATCTCATTGTGCATGATATCGATATATGCATATCGATATGCTTCGAATACATCACTAGCAATCAGTTAAGGGCGCGATCGGTCAAACCGACCCCAGACCCCACACTGGGGCGCGCCGTCAAATTGATTACGTTAAATGATGTAACATTATCGTAATGATTGCATATGTCACGTCTTTTAGGGTTGTCTTAACGCTCATTTGTCATTATATTGTGTATCTACTAACTAGGCCCGCGAGTTACAATTCTAGGAACTGACAAACTAACTAATATAAGTCAATAACTTAACTAACTCGCCATATAGCTCGAAGAACCAACAACCGATGGGTAATAAAAGTTCTCGAGTGGCAGCCTCGCCTGCCGGTGAAGAGTAAGGCGGGTACCCTACTAGAATGAGTGACGACCTGGTAAAACATGCAGGAAGTCGATGGATACAGGTGGCTAAGGACCGTGCTTTGTGGCATTCCTTGGGGGGCCTATGATCAGCAGTGGACTTGTTAAGGGCTATAATAATGATAATGACATAAATTAAACTCTTGAATATATTTCAATAAAAAAGACTGGTTAGTACCTGCAATTTGCGAATATTGACAAGAATATGTTACCTCAATCAACTGGGTATCATGTTAGATTAGCTCTATTTTATTACGATATAAATAGGCAATAAAAATTAATCAAATCCAACAAAATGTCTGTGTAAAATCAGTTATATTCCAATTTTCGCCTAGTGAGACTGCCATAAAAATCATTTAATCTATCAGACCCAATTCCTTTTTTATGTATATTTTTTTAAATTACCATCACTCGAAAAGTCAACTGTATCGATAAAAATCATTTAACAAACGTAAAATGGTGTGGCCTCTACAACTGTCATCATTTTAACAGATCCATGGACTTATAATATACTGGCGTAAACAGACCAATTACTCATATATCTTTTAGGGTTACCAAGCGTTACTAACGTTTATGTATATGTCAGTAACCATGATACTAACATATTTTTATTTAGTCCTAAAATCGATTCGCTCTCACAGAATATCATCGTAAAATACTCAAACGCTATTCAATTTTAAGATGTCATTAAGGCTGAGACCTATAGACCGTACTTTGACTATGCTCAGACTTTTCTTTCAAGCTTAGACAATATCGGTATTTATAGAGCTAACTTTGAGTTCGTGCTGAGTGCGCGCTTAGCAAACCCTAGTCAACGAAATCGGCGACTTACGTAAAACTCAGGATATTATCGTTTTATTAACGTTCCACCGTATTAATATTAAATTGTTGTTCTTATGTTCCTCTAATTATTTGTAACAATAAAATATATAGGTAATTTTAGGCCGTCTTCTAGTTTTAAATAGCATTTTTCCATTTTCTATTAACGTAATTTCAAACTTATTTCGTTCTTTTTTGCCTGATTTTGCAACCTTCTCATCCGTTCCCGTTCTCATATGCCCGTTTACTATTTCGTGTAATAATATCTTATATATGAAATAATATTTGGACTGTTTCGATTTTTAAATATATATTTTTTTTCATTTTATACAGTAAAATCAAAAACATAATTCGTGGAATGAAGAATCCCTTAATTTTTTGACTGTCTGGGCCTTAGCATAAGCTTAGTTTAATGTTAGCCCGATACAACTATAAATTCAGAATCAAAGATTATGCTAAGCATATACTCAGCTAAGTTTTTCGTAGGTAAAGTCTGAGCATAGTCAAAGTACGGTCTATAGATCTCAGCCGTAGTCTCGTGGTGTCACAGTCACTTTGACTTAAAGTGATAGAGACAGCACGAGATTTACGGCGTCTTAAAATCGAGTACCGTCTGAGTATTTGGACATATTATGTGCCACAGTAACCACTTACATTCACGTAGGCTGTGTTCGTTTATCACCCATATTCAATTTAAAAAAAAAACACAAGCACAAAGTGCATTAATTTATACTCACGTTAAAATATACAGTCAGCTATTGCCACATCTAAAAACGTATTAATCTATTCCATAATTTATTTCACGGTTCAGCTGTCATCACTTGAATTTTGTGTATGATCCTTTTGATAATATTCAGAATCCGTAATTATAAATCCCTTACAAGGGCCATATGGTGTCGATTCCAACATTGGGATGATACTCCGTGGGGACAGGGACGCATATGCAGCACTTGTTTTGGAACTAATCGTTTTCCGAGGCAATCTGGCACAATGCGATACGGCTGTTGGCTTTTTTATTTCTTTTGTCTGATTATATTGATATGATGTTTGTGCGGTTTTTAAGAAAGTGTGGATGTTTTATGATGCTGCTGTCCTAGTAGATATTAATCACAGTGACATCTTTTGGACAGTATTTGAAAGTATTACACCTCTTTAAGTGTAAAACAAATACCTCCTGCACGGAAGCACATACTTGTCCTAATAACAAATAACAAAGACGGAACGCAGTTTCATACAAAAACGTATGTCATACACGCCGAACGCCTTGGTTGCTGCACGCTTGTTCATTATTTTCTACACTTACACATTCTGACCTAAAAATGCTATGTTTTTGCGGGAAATGTAAACTTCGCCTGGAATTCGAACACTGTACTGAGCATTGTTGTATTGTGTTGCTTGATCACTATTTTTCAATCATTAAATCTTTATTTTAAACAATTATTTTAATAATTACGAATTTAATTATTTAGTTAAGTACATCAAAAATGTACAATGGTTAATTGATTTTTTTTTCGATCTAAGGCAAAGGTAAGATGCCATCTTCCAGCTAGTACTGATGAATTTAGTTAAATTAATAATGTTATTGCTTCAGGTACATCACTATGAAAAACGTTACCCTGCCCACACTTGGATTTTCTTCTGTATTGTTATTTGTTTTGTATTGGAAGTGTTGTAAGATACAAGTAGGACATGAAAAGATTTCAGAATTATTTGTAGGCCATACCAAGAAATATAGAAAGCGTAAGAATATCCACTACCCAAACAGAGGGAAATATTAGGAGACGGGCAGTAGCGTCTTCCTAATAACGATTTTTTTATAGGATAGGGTGACAAATGAGCACACAGTACACCTGATGGTAAGTGGTTGCTGTGGCCCATAGACATCTACATCTATCTTCGATTACGAATCAAAATGCAGATGCGTCGTCACCCGTAAGGACTAAGATGGAATGCCTCGTTTCCAGTGAAAGGGTCTCCTGTGCTCTACACTCACCATACGAAACACAGCAGCGTTATGCTGCTATTTTACGCTGGTATTCTGTGAGAGCGTGGTCCTTTCCCGGTCGAGCCGACCCATTCGTACTACAACCATAACATAGCTGCAGCATGGCTCTACCACGTATAACGTAATCCTAACCCCAAGCGTGGCAACTATAGTAGATATCCTTCCTATGAGGTAATCTCTGGGGGGGGGGGGTATGTTCACCAGTGGACTTTAATAAGCTGTAGGTACCAATAACGGTAACGGCATACCAAGATATTGCTCTTTGTAGGATTCATACCCGCAACCTCACAGTGCCGCAGTCTAATGCTTAGCTACTGTGTTATCGTGAAAGATGCTTATACATTTGCTCTTACAGAGACATGACGAACGAGGAGGGATTCCGTTTTTACGCGTACAAACCGCACGCGGAAGGTTTGCCAATGCTTCTTGAGGTCAGCTGTCGATCGAAGCCTTGCCAGCGAGCAGACAAGCGCGAGAACGCGGTCGATGGAAGTGGGAGGGGTGAACATCGGCAAACCTTCTGCGCGCGTCTTATACCTACACTTGTTGCACTATACTAGGTATAGTTATCAGTTACGTAGTACTATTATTTATTCTGTGGTACAGTATGTAATAGTATAAATCATTTCTTACGGTGCGTACTCATTATATAACATAACATGTTATGAAACGTTATATAACATGTTTCAGTAATGTCGAGGCAGAATGTTATAAAACGTTACACTAATGTTATATAACTCGAGATGCGACGGATGCGGCGCGCGGGGCAACGACAAACGACAATGCCATACGACAACATCAAATAACATTGTTATATTCTATTGTTATTCTAATGTGTACAGTATTATTATATGCACAGTGGTAGAGCTAAGCGGTGGCTTTGCTGTCGCTCGGATGGGCCAGCTCGAACCGGGGTGGTACCACGACCTCACAGAATACCAGCGTGAAGTAGAGGTTTACCTCTGCGTTGCGCTTGGTGAGTGCAGGTGGCCGGAGGCCCAATTCCCCCCCCCCCCATCAACATGGTAGTGGAATTAAATAAAAGACTACCCCAGGAGGGTACCAGCACACCTGGAGAATCCCTCGCTGAGCATCCACGACCAAACTACTCCACTCCTGGGCGTGGGTGCTCAGGCTGCCCCGCGTATTCTGGGGGGGGCGAAATTCCGCTCAAGACGAAACCTGCTCGGGGCAAGCGGAGCAAGAAGACAAAGGCAACCCCTGCCACGCTTACCGTGGATTTCTGCAATATCAGGGGACTTCATTCAAACCTTAACACCGTCCACTACCATCTGGAGATAGCTAAGCCGGCCTTGCCCTTTCTTACCGAGACACAGGTGTCCTCTCCGGCTGATACTTCGTATCTCTCCTACCCGGGGTACAAATTAGAACACTCGTTTGTGCCCCGGGCTGGAGTTTGCGTGTATGTCAGAGAGGACATCTGTTTTCGACGCTCGGCAGCCTTGAAGGTACGGACCAGTCCATCCTATGGCTGCGCGTAGACAGCGACGACCATCCCCACGTCTACGGGTGCCTCTATAGGTCCCACAGCGGTAATGCCGACACAGACCGACTCATAGACCACGTCCAAATGGCTGCAGACTCCGTGCTACAACAGGTCCCATCCGCAGAGATCGTGATACTCGGTGATTTCAACGCCCACCACGCTGAATGGCTTGGTTCTCGTTTAACCGATCATGTGGGTAGATCTGTCTATGACTTTGCTTTGGCATATGGTCTAACACAACTGGTTACTTCGCCTACGCGGATCCCAGATGTGGAAGACCATGTACCTTCCCTGTTGGACCTTCTGCTGACCTCTCATCCGGACGAATATCAGGTCTCCGTCGATGCCCCTCTGGGCTCTTCGGACCATTGTCTGATCCGAAGTACGGTGCCACTCACGCTCCAATCGCAGTTGCGATCTACAGCTTGCCGCCGTGTTTGGCACTATAGGTCAGCTGATTGGGACGGGATGCGGTCTTTTTTTGCATCCTACCCTTGGGGGCGGGTTTGCTTCTCGCCGGAAGATCCCAGCGTTGTTGCCGATTCTGTTGCTGATGTGGTACTTCAGGGTATGGAACTTTTTATTCCATCCTCTGTGGTGCCCATCGGAGGCAGATCCCAGCCATGGTTTGGTCGCTCCTGTAAAATAGCATCACGCTATAAGCAGGAGTGCTACCAGGCCTGGGCTGACGCATCAACGTCTCGGGATGTAAACACCAGCGCATTAAAAAAGAAGTATAATTCCGCCTCCAGGTCCTTCAAAAGCGTCATTGCCAAGGCAAGGTCTGAGCACATCGGCAGAATTGGCGAGAAGCTAGTTCGCCTTCCTTCGGGAACCCGTGCATTCTGGTCTCTCGCCAAGGCTGTCCAAGGGAACTTCTGTCAGCCATCTCTTCCATCTCTGCACAGAGAGGACGACTCACTGGCCCATGCCGCAAAGGAGAAAGCCGATCTGTTGAGCTCTCTTTTTGCGTCCAACTCGACTCTAGATGACGGGGGGAACACACCGCCGACCATCCCGCGATGTGAGTGCTCCATGCCGGATGTGCGATTTACACAGCGCTCGGTCCGCAAAGCACTCTTCTCCCTGGACGTCAACAAGTCGAGTGGGCCCGATGGAGTCCCTCCCATTGTGCTGAAGACGTGTGCTCCGGAGTTGGCACCGGTTTTAACGCGTCTTTTCCGGTACTCCTACTCCCAAGGCGTAGTCCCGAACTCATGGAAGACAGCTTTGGTGCACCCGATCCCTAAAAAGGCGACCGCTCAGACCCGTCCAACTACAGGCCTATCGCCATCAACTCCTTGTTCTCCAAAATAATGGAAGCCATTATAAACTGCCAGCTCATGAGGTACCTTGAGGATCACCAACTGATTAGTGACCGCCAGTACGGTTTTCGTCGGGGTCGATCAGCTGGTGATCTTCTAGTCTACTTAACTCATAGATGGGCGGAGGCAGTAGAGTCCAAGGGGGAGGCATTAGCCGTTAGTTTGGACGTAGCGAAGGCCTTTGATCGGGTCTGGCACAAAGCGCTTCTTTCGAAGCTTCCTTCCTACGGGCTTCCCGAGAAATTGTGCAAATGGATCACCAGTTTCCTTGCTGATCTGAGCATCAAGGTCGTAGTAGACGGTGAATGCTCTGATTTCAAGCCTATCAACGCTGGTGTTCCACAAGGCTGCGTGCTATCACCAACGCTGTTTCTCCTGCATATCAATGATATGTTGCTAACTGGCAGCATTCATTGCTATGCGGACGACAGCACTGGTGATGCCTTATATACCGGCCGTGCCAATATTTCTCGGGAAAACGTCGCCGAGTACCGGGAAAAACTTGTGTCTGAAGTCGAGTCTTTGCTTAACAAAGTCTCGGATTGGGGGCGACTAAATTTAGTCCAGTTCAATCCCCAGAAGACACAAGTTTGCGCGTTTACCGCTAAAAAGAACCCCTTTGTCGTATCTCCTCAGTTTCAAGGCACTCCCCTTACTGCCTCAGCCAGTATCGGAATCCGTGGCGTCGACATATCGAATAGTGTGCAGTTTCGTGGTCACTTGGAAGGGAAGGCCAAATTGGCCTCTAAAAAGCTTGGCGTGCTCAGCAGAGCGAGACAGTATTTCATGCCGGCACATCGCTTGCAACTTTACAAAGCGCAAGTTCGGCCCCACATGGAATACTGTTCTCATCTCTGGGCCGGGGCACCCCAGTGCCAGCTCCTTCCACTTGACCGCATCCAGCGCAGAGCGGTTCGAATCGTCGACGACCGAGTTATTTCTGATCGGCTCGATACACTGGCACTGCGTAGAGGTGTTGCATCTCTTTGCGTATTTTATCGCATTTATCACGGGGAGTGCTCTGAGGAATTGTTCGGACTAATTCCAGCCGCTCAATTTCACCATCGCACATCGCGACAAAACTCGCGTTACCATCCATACCATCTGGATGATTGGCGGTCCACGACTGTGCGATTTAGAAGAAGTTTTCTCTCTCGCACGACTTCCTTGTGGAATCAATTACCACCAGCGAATTTTCCGGACCGATACGAATTAGGAACCTTCAAGAAAAGAGCTTACACCTTTCTAAAAGGTCGGCAACGCATCTGCAATTCCCCTGGTGTTGCGGTTGTTCATGGGCGGCGGTAGTCACTTACCATCAGGTGAGCCGCATGCTCGTTTGCCCCCTATTCTATAAAAAAAAATGCAGCAGTGTTGAAAAACAATGTTACATAATGTGTACGTGTTATAAAACAAAAGTTACACAACATGTTACTTAATCTGTACGCACCCTTATATTTACGAGAACACCACTCGTTGAATAAGACTAGTTTTACAGATTTTATCGCGTTTAATTTACTTATTTTGATGCCCGACGGTGTTTTGCAAAACCTATGATCACGTGTAACTTTAAACAATTTTAACCGACTTCAAAAAGGAGGAGGTACTCAATGGGGGGCATCCACGACTTTTCTGCCACCAAGGCGGCGCCACTTAAAAATGAGGTAGATATTATTTGACAGATTTCATAGCGGGGAAGTTAATTTGTTCGGAAAATGTAAAGGTTAATGTTTCTTTCTGTACTATTAGCTATATTTTATATTAGTAAGGTTAAAAATAAATTAACCAAACCACAGATATTCATAAAAGTAGAAACATTTTAAAAAGTTAAAAATGTGCAAAAAATTAAAGAGCATACTACTGACGCATTGTTTTGTGTATTAATATAATACTCTAGAAACTGATAAACTTCTTTTAACACTAACTTCTTAATTAAATGACATTGTGTAACAATAAACTTCACCTTAGTGTCAACTAGTGACATCTGGTAAGCAGAAAATTATTAGCCCTCATTCGACTGTATTTTTTTTTATAGGATAAGGGTGAAAATTTACCTCATAATTTTTTTCTAGGTGAACCGTATTTGATGATTCTTTTCTTATTTGAAAGTTGGTGCTTCTCATGTAATTCCACATAAACTTGATCAGGGTCTAACCAGTAGTTTTGAAGTTATGCTTAATAATTTATATTGAAGTCGATTGTACAAACATTTTTAATTTTACCACTCGTGTTTGAAGTGACCGCCTTTAGCTTCGTTACCGTTACTATCGCAGCCTATCAGAAGTCCGCGAAACACAGGCCTCCACCTGAATTGTCTCATAGAGAAGAATATCTGCTATCATTGCCAAACTTTACAGTCGGATTAGATACTGCAATTTTATTAGTTACTAGCTGTTCACCGCGACTTCATTCGCGTGTAATTTAGGGTTTCAAGTTTTTTTGCGCGTAATCCTAATTCTTTTTCTAAATTAAAAGTAGCCTAAGTAATTTCTTAAAACACCAGCTATCTGCCAAAAAACTAAAGTCCGGTCAAAATCGGTCCAGCCGTTCCAGAGATTAGTCGGAACAAACAGACAGACAGACAAAAAGACAGACAAAAATTTTAAAAATCATGTTTTTGTTATAAGATTATATTTATCATTACAAACAGACACTTTGTATAGAAGATAAATTATTAGGAAAACGCTTCTGACCATCTGATTTGTTTCTTGCATTTAATCTCTGAGGGAGGGACTTCATTAAACGATTTAAAACAGTTCAGAAGACAGTTAAACATAATTTTCGTGATCCCTAGGTTGGACCTTAGTAACCATACATTTTGATTTTGCTTTTCATTTTTCATTTATTTTGCTTAACTAAGTAAGTTGCTATAGATCCAAGATTTTGCGTGATACTTCTCAATTGAATAAAAAGTTATTTCTGTAATTTTGTTATGTACTTCTAAAAACATAAATGTAAACATTACAAAGTGATATTTACGTACTAGTCTATTATGTTAAACAATTTATTTGAAACAATTTTTTCACATGCCACGAAAGGCATAAAATGTGGAAACAAATATTGACAGTATCCATCCGTCTGTACCCATGTTTATAGCGAGATAAATGATTTGATTTGATTAGATTTGACACCCCTCACCAAACCATGACCACGTTAAAGTTTTATGAGAATGATGACAACGTTAAAGTTTCACCTTTTCGTTAAGTAGTCACTTTTCCCACAAGTTACGAGGCTTATTTAGAACTGTGAGTGTATACTTTGTCATATTGCTTGTTGTAGTGATCTTCAATCGTAAAAAAATTCATGAGTTAGGAAAAGGAATAGGTTTGTGTATTCCACCAGCGCATCGGGACATCAAACATTTTAATGAATCCACTCACTTAAGCTGCGGAATCTTATTAATAAAATTTAGTGTAATTCAAACTGTACTTAATTCTTGATAATTCGAGAGGTGCTACAATATGAGGAATACTTATTTCATGCGATAATAGTTTTTGTTTCCTTATAGTGTTCGCCGAATTCTGTCTGGGGTTCACAGCTCGTCTAGTCCTAACAACACGGGGTCGCGCCGCTCTTTGATGGTGTTCGACATAGAAATTGTTGATGTATCTGGTGATGGTGCGATACTCAAAAATCCAGGATGTCCTCTTTGTGCAAAGCAATCAGTGCAATTCTGTTACCTTTAATGTCTCATTAAATAGCGTAATTGATCAAGCACAGTTAAAAATAGTACGTGATGTGACGATGTAAATAGTATTCTTACATTATAAAAGTATTCCAAATTTGAATTAAGAAAAAGGAAAAAGTACTTTTAACACGTCTGGTACTACAATGAGTGAACTTCTCTATACAACGGGAGAGGTATATATCCTGCCGTGGATGTTTAGTGATTGATGATGATGAAGAATAAATAATTTTTATTTAAAAAATATTTTAGGTACTATTTACATCGTCGCAGCAAATACCATTTTTAGCTGTGATTGATCAATTACGCTATTTAATGAGAATTTTTCTATAAAGAAAAAGGTTTCGAAATTCAAATGTATTCTTAGTTGCCTAACATATATTTTTTTTAAATTTAACTTTAAATACACGAGCCTAGACTCAAGCTACTTTACCTATAAAATTTGGTGGTATTGGTGTGACAAATCTTTCTAGCGTAGCCTGCTTTCCTTGGTTCCGTGCATAGTGTCAGTGACTTACGAGTATGCAACAAATTTGAATAATAAAGTAGACCTGTGCTTTGCTACGGAGGCAGGGCAGACAAGGCAAACGCTCTGTCCCGGCAAAAATGTTCCACTGGAAGTTAACCAACAATAACAGTGGGATATTCTGTTGGAACAGAGCGTGCAGAAAGATTTGTTTCATAATTTCCATAGTGAGCAAGATCAGGCAAGCCTTCTAGCCGTTTCAACTAAGGAATTTAGTCACTGATTACATGCTTTTCCATCAAGTAATCTCGGCATATTACTTGATGGGGAAAGCTTGCGCATTGCCGTAGGAATCCTACGAGGAGCGGCGATTTGTCAACTCCGTCAGTGCCCTTGTGGTAAGAGCGTCGACAAATTTGGGCTCCACGGACTTTCATGTAAGAAAAGTGCTGGTAGATTTTCACGACACGGTTCTTTGAACGATGTCCTCCGAAGCGCTCGTGTCTCTATAAATGTTCCCTCGGTTTTAGAGCCTTGTGGAACATTTAGAGACGACGGCAAGAGACCCGAAGGTATGACATTGGTCCCTTGGAAAAGAGGTAAAGCCCTACTGTGGGATCCTACTTGCGTAGACACTTTGGCGGCCTCTCATCTCGGGTACCTCGTTTAGACCCGGGGCGGCATTCGAGGCAGTTGAACTGAGTAGAGTGGCGCAAATGTGAGTTTCTGCGAGATTCACTACCTACATATTTGTGCATTTTTGCTGTAGAAACTATAGGTCCGTGGCGTCCACGTACGGTCATTGCTACTGGTGATAAGAGGGCTGATTCTTTTCTCGCTCAAAGGCTAAGTATAGCCATTCAGCGGAGAAACGCAGCCAACGTTCTTGGCACGATACCGCGGAGAATAGGACTGTATGATAATTAAGTCACTAGTTTTAGTTTTTATTTTAAATTATAGTTTTATATATTGTATATAATAAAATATTGTATATTATGTTATGTAATTATTTGTTTTAATTTTATTATAACATGTTATTTTTGTTATTCAAAATAAAATATGTATTTAACCAAGGTTTCATAAGTTGCATCATAGTTCCCTTATGTGCTTATTTATAGAAGATTTCAATAGAAAGTTTTCGTTTATTCAACAAACCTTCCCAAATCGATGTAACACCGATATAACGGATCGTATTGACAACATGTTGTGCTCCACTACGGATAATCCGTAACTAAAGGGGACTCGAAGCTGTTTGGGTCAAACTTAGGGTGAATGCGATAGGGTGGCCTCGATTTTATTTATTCAGGATTTATTTTATTCTTTTACACTTAATAGTTGTTAATACGTAAAATTTTGTAAATTTAAAAGATTAAAAGTATTTATAATTTATTTACATAAAATAATATTCAATATTAAAATTAAAATAGTTTTTGCATTCGAATTAAGAACCTGTTTAAATCGGTTAAAAATACGTTTACGTTGCTTTGAAAATATACTAAATATGTAATAAATTACTTTCAATGTCATAAATTGGACATTTGAAAAATTGGGAAAATACATTTTCATTAGGATGCAAATTGTGACTAAATCGCTGTTTTTACCATACAGTTCTTTATAAACCGTGTGGTTAAATGACATAATATACGTTTTGGTTTTAATAGAAAGTTTTCACTAACAAGCAATTTTTAGAATTTTCGGCTATTTAAAAAGTTAAGAATGGGTAGGGTATTAAATCATAAAAATAAATATCGATTAAGAGTTCCTTAAGTGTTATGATAATCAATTTCAAAGGACACCAAGATCGGACTTTCATTTTTTTTCTTTATTTTTTGGATTTGTCACCATCGTCATTTTTTGAATAGCGAACCGCAATCTAGCATTTCATACTCAAGACAAAAAAGTCTTGATGATTAAAAAAAAACACGAGATTTTTATGTCAGCTTCTACAACCTCGTATATTATATGGAAAGACTGGTTGTAAAGGATAATCTATCTCTACAAATCCAATAATAAAAGTTAAATCATTATTATTACAATTACAAACTTTAAACAAAACAAAATTACAAACTTTTTAACAGTGGTAGAGCCACGCGGCAGCTTTTGCTGTCGCATGGATGGGCCGGCTCGCACCGGGGTGGTACCACGACCTCACAGAATACCAGCGTGAAGTAGAGGTTTACCTCTGCGTTTTGCTTGGTGAGTGCGGGTGGCCGGAGGCCCTTTTTACTGGAAATGGGGCGTTCCATCTTGGTCCTCACGGGTGACGACGCATCTGCATTTTGATTCGCAAACGAGGATAGATGTAGATGTCTATGGGCCGCAGCAACCACATACTATCATATAAAAAAATATATACATACCTTCCAAAAATGTTACGAGGGTGGATTGAAAAGTACTCGGCCTAACCAAGAAAATAAACACATACTAAATCAGTTATATTTTTATTTTTCTACATAATCACCATCAAGTTCAATACACTTTTGCCACCTCCCCTTCCAAGCATTTAGACCGTTGAAAAAAAAATGATTCTTCCTTAGAGTCAAAATATGCGTCTTCAGCTGCTTTGACCTCGTCGTTTGTCGAAAATCTTTGACCTCCCAAGTGTTTTTTTAGGTTAGGGAACAGTAAGAAGTCTGATGGTGCCAGATCAGGTGAATACGGCGGATGCGGTAACAGTTCAAAGCCACAGTTGTGAATTTCAGCCATTGACTGTACTGACGTGTGAACACGGGCGTTATCTTGATGAAACAGGACTTTTCTTCTGAGCATTCCTCGACGTTTTTCTTTTATTTCCTCTCGTAGACGACGTAGTAAGGTGCAGTAGTAATCAGAGTTTATAGTCTGACCCCTTTCAAGATAATCAATCATAATCACACCTTTCGAGTCCCATAATACTGAAGCCATCACCTTATTTGCTGACAAAATCGACTTAGCCTTTTTAGGGGGTGGTGAACCAGGTCTTCTCCACTGTTTTGGTTGTTGTTTTGTTTCCGGTGTACAGTAATGAACCCATGTTTCGTCTATAGTAACAAAACGATTCAAAAAATCATCTGCATCGGCTTCAAATAACTCCAAACAGTCGCGTGAAATAGTCAATCGCGTCCTTTTTTGTTCAACTGAAAGCAGTCGCGGAACCCACCTCGCAGACACCTTGTGGAAACCCAACTCGTTGACAATGATGTTTTGAGTTCGTTCATAAGAGATGCCTATAATCTCGGCTATCTCTCTAATTTTTAATCTGCGGTCTCCCATTATTAAATCAAGTACTTTTTTAATATTTTCGTCAGTAGTTGACGTCGAAGGCCTTCCAGAGCGTGTCTATGGGCCGCAGCAACCATTTACCATCGGGTGGACTGTGTGCTCGTTTGTCACCCTTATCCTATAAAAAAAAACAATTAACAGTACATGTCATAACATTGATAAATCATTTTATTTATCTAGTAATAATATTTATCAGTTTGAAATATTGTTTTCGAAAAAATTCCAAAAATTTTACTTATTTAGATGTGCATATATCGGATATAATATATACCTATTAGTATATGATATTCGGATATATTATATCCGAATGAATAAAAAATAATTTACCGTCACCCTACACATATCTGATCCGTTCTCGAGCATTCAATAGCAAGTGCTCCTTTGAGGACCACTACTCGCGATGTTCAGAATACTACTTAATCTGTATAAGGTACCAGTTGGCGGGCGTTTTAGGGCTGTGATTGTGCCTGCCTGTATACTGGGGTGCACACTGGACGGGAGATTTTTTAAAACTGCGGGCATAATTCTACATTATAATTATATTTTGTATATAAAATTGATAGCTTAATGTTGATGTATGATGATCATGATGAATTGATTGATTTTACGTGGTAGAGCCATGCTGCAGCTATATTAGTAATATAGTTGTAACACGAATGGGTCGGCTCGACCGGGGAAGGGCCACGCTCTCACAGAATACCAGCGTAAAGTAGCAGCTTAACACTGCTGTGTTTCGTATGGTGAGTGTGGAGAACCGGAAACCCTTTTTACTAGAAACGAGACAATCCATCTTAGTCCTCACGGGTGACAACGCATCTGCATTTTGATTCGCATACGAGGATAAATGTAGATGTCTATGGGCCACAGCAACCACTTACCATCAAGTGGACTGTGTGCTCGTTTGTCAGCCTATGCTATAAAAAAATGATACATAATTACTCAAACTTTTATGTTAAATATTATATTAACATTAACAATACCATATACCGTGAACAATATTTGTACCTTGCCGTTTTTACATTTGAATACTACCGATTGTGTTATATTGATACTAGTAACCAGTCTCGGCTTCGCCTAAGTTAGGGCGGCTTTTATGATTCTAGCGGCCTCAGTGGCTGCAGTGGCAGGATCCTATTTAACGCCACTGGGTAAGAACGCTGTTCATGATACAAAAATTAAAGTCATATAATAGTTGCATTGCGTGGCAATTATGGCTAATATCCCCCTATGAGGTCCATGGTCAGCAGTGGACTTTTGTTGGGCTGTATCGGTAACGATATAAGTGAAACAAAATGTACAGTCCGTATACGTCCCACAGATACGGGGCACAGGCCCCTTTGCATTTCTGAGACGGTTATTTTTTTATAGTATAACGGTGACATACAAGCACACAATCTACCTGATGTAAAGTGTATGCTGTGGCCCATAGACATCTACATCTATCCTCGAAGAATCAAAATGCAGATGCGTCATCACCTGTGCGGACTAAGGTGGAATGCCTTGAATCCAGTAAAAGAGGTCTCCGTTTTTCAGCACTCAACACAGCAAACACAGCAGCTAAAACTTGCTATTTTACGCTGGTATTCTGTGAGAGAGTAGATATAGATGCAGCGTGGCTCTATCACGTGGAATACCACGCGCTACTCCAGTGCTTTTAACTGACTTTACATGTCTTCGAAATATTGTATTTTATTCGATGTTTTCTTTCGCCGCGAAACACGGGGCAAATCAGCACTTAGAAAGAAATAAATAAAGAAAGAAACACTTTATTTTGACGTAGTCGAATTCACTTAAACCTGCAATTAACTATTTCATTGATACTGACTGGGATCGAACCTTGGAAATTTACGGTAAGCATCTAACCCGTGAGCTACTATAGCTCACAATACACTTACCCTACAACTCGTACTAATTTGAACAATAAAAAGCGTTACACTAAAAAACATTAATTAAGCAAACTCATGGTGTCATAATGAATTAATTAATTTAACTAAGTCAGCGCAAAGCCGGCTACCTTTAAGCAAACTGCGCCTCAAATTCCAAAGCTTTGCGCTGTAAAATTAATTCGTGACGTCTGGCGTTATTTACTTTGTTACTTTGTGCGCTTAATTGGTGTCGACGGGTGAAGACATGGAGTTAATTCGTCGATTAATATTTAATCGCCATTTTGAACGCTCCCCGAACATAGCGCGGGAGAGCGAAATTCCCTCTTCACTTGTATAGAACGTTCTAAAATAAACATCAACGCCAGTTTAGTCATATTTTCTTTTGATGAATTTTATTCATAATATATATTATTAGGTTTTATTATTAGGAAAGTAGATAAATAATATCAGCAATGGACTTGTGAAGGGTTGCAATGATGAATGATGATGATTATGACGATAATGATTAAGAAAGAAGGAAACAGAACCAGAAACTGTTTTATTCAATATAGATTATAAATAATACTTATTGAAATTCACTCTTTTGTTTAATTTACCACTGGTAACAAAGTATTATTAGGACATCATTAATTAAAATTTTAAACCCACACTATATGCGTAATTTAAAAAAAGTATAATGCCAAGCGACAATATTGGGGAATAATTTTCAGCATTGCTCCCCGTTAACCCGCAAATAGTCCGATACTGTATATCGGGCCACGTTCACAGATGATAGAATTATAGTTAATAATGATACATTGCTTTTTGCGAACTTTTAGATAATTAAGACGGCTGGAAGTGCGTGGAAACTGAGTTATATTTATACATACATAGTACATATATTCTTACGTTCTTACACCTATGAAACCTAACCAACTGCAGGGAGAAGACAGAGTGATTGTCCGGATTAAACATACACACCAATAAACATATTATAAAAATGTAAATTGTTAAGCTTTAGATAATTATTTTCAGTTATTATTATATTTAGTTTATTGTTCCTCGGTGACGACTAGATGGCGTTGTTAGATTTATGCAACTTTTGAATCGCGCTGTGGTTTGGTTAGGCTGTAAATTATAAGGCATTTAAAAATTATTATTTTAGATGAATCGTTTTACGAGTAAATAGTCGCTTATATTGTACTAAGTGTTTTATTGCTTGCATAAGTAGCCTGCCGGAATTTTATTCATGGTCCTTCGTAGTCGGATAGGCTAGGCGTGTTTTTTGTGTTATTGCTGCGTCAGTGGTACAGTAGTACCACCCGTGTCGTCACTACTGGCAGTGGATTGCTGTCCAGAACATCCCCTCAGCGAGGCGCCACGAGCGGCGCCAAGGCAGTGGAGGAGCTGGGTGTCTACAACCCGGAGGAGCGACGGACGGGAAGCGGCAAGCAGCAGCGGTGGAGGTTGCGGAGCGCTAGAGGGCGCCACAGGTGCATTATAGCGAAGACAAGTGAGTGAGTGTGTGCGGTGATAAATTGTGAGTACATTTTTAAATATTATAATAGAAGAAATTAACTAGAAAATTAAACCTTATTTTAAAGATTAGTGGAACTTAGAAAAATTTAAGATAGTGAAGTAACTTAGAATAATTTCAATAATTTAGGACTTGTAATAGTTTTAAGTAAATATTGGTTGAGACGGCGAATCCACGCCCGATTTTAGTTAGAATTTAAAGTTAAAAAGACTTGTAAAATTTTGCTCATCTGTTTCTTGGACTTAGAAAAAATAGGATTGTAAAAATATTGACTTAGAAAAATAATTCAGTTGTTTAGAGTTTAACTTTGTCAATTAGAATAAATTACTGTTCTGTTCTATATTGATAAGAATTATAAGTGATTAAATTGTCAAATTAAAAAATTTAAAATGGAGTCGTTTAATGACCTGCAGGAAGACATAAGGGCTAAAATGCTAAAAGTTAAGACTAATTTTAAAAAGTCTCCTAAGGATCGTTTGACGGTTGCTTATATTGAAACAAGGCTAGATAACTTGGAACAACAGTGGACTTTGTTTACAGACACTCATACTAAAATTATTAGTCAGGTTAAGCGAACTGATTTGTATAGTTCGGATTATCACAAAAATAGTGTGTATGATGATGTAGAAGAATTATATGTTCAATTCAAGACTGAGTTAAAAGAAATGTTGTATAAATTAAAAACACTTGAGTCAGAAGTAAAGTCAAGTTCAAATAGTCAATGTGAGAGTTCAGAAAGACGTTTCAAGTTGCCTGAAATAAAAATACCTACCTTTTCCGGTAAGTACACAGAGTGGCAGACATTCAGAGATTTGTTTTTAGGGCTTGTGCATGAAAACAAGTCACTGGATGATGCCCAAAGATTTTATTATTTAAGGGGACATTTAACCGGGGAAGCCGAGCAACTATTACGCAACATTAAGGTGACGTCGGATAGTTATCAAGTTGCGTGGGAGAAATTAGATAGTATGTATAATAATAAAAGGTTTTTGGCGAACGGCATCTTGAGGCGTCTACTAAGTCAAAAAAGTTTGTCGTCTGAATCAGCATCTGAAATTAAAAACTTAATTAGTACAACTTCAGATTGTTTAGACTCAATAAAAAATATTGGTGTGGATGTTTCATCTTGGGATATCCTGATTATCCACATTATAAGCGCTAAATTAGATAAAGATACGCGAAAGGCATGGGAGTTAAAGGTATCTTCAGATCCAAGTGACGAATTACCCACGTTTCAACAATTTTCCAATTTTTTAATAGGGCGTTTTAGAGGTCTAAAAAATATCGATTCTAAGGTACATCACAGTGAGAAAAAATTTACTAAATCTTTTCATGTTGTTAAAAATAAACCGATTATATCGTGTGCGTATTGCAGTGCGGATCATAAAATAACTGCGTGCAAAAAATTCGGAAAAGAAAGTAATGAGAAACGACGTGAGTTCGTGTTAGATAAAAACTTATGTTTTATTTGTTTAAATAGCAACCATTCCGCTAAAATGTGTAAAAATATTGTCCGATGCCAAGTGTGTAAACGTCGACATCATTCTTTATTACATCCCAGTGGTGATTCTGGTTCTGGTAGTGCTGAAGTTGAGACGATTCATCAAACAACCTCGTCGACCAGTCGAAGGTCAACTGAGGAGGATACTGCTGCAAGCAGTAATAAGTTATCTGTGCAAGCAGAAAGTTTAGATAAGCAACTTGTGTCTTGTTTTTCGACAGGGAACTGTTCTAAAATGGTTTTATTAACTACAGCTGTGGTGCAAGCTGAGTCGAGAGACGGTACTTATTTCCCAGTTAGGGCCTTATTAGATCAGGGGTCGCAAGGTTCTTTTATTACCGAGGCTATGGTGCAGCAATTAGGTTTAAAAAGGCTTGCGGCCAAAAATACCGTAGTTGGTGTAGGTGGAGATAAAAGTGTGACTTCCAAGTCCACAGTGAAAATTAATTTAAGGTCGAGAGTTGATCCTAGGTTTCAAGTTAAGGTTAATGCACATGTCCTGAAGTCGGTTACGTCTCTTCTCCCAGTTGCGAAGACAACTAGGGTAAGATGGGAAAACCTGACTCTGGATGATCTGGCTGACCCTGAGTATCATACGCCTAATAAGATTGACATCTTATTAGGTGCGGAGATATACAGTCAAATTATTCAGGAAGGCATTAAAAGAAACCTCAACGGATCTCTCTTGGCGCAGGATACTGCTTTCGGTTGGATAATATCTGGGGTCTGTGAGGTAGATAGCACGTCAAATATCCATTCTCACATAACTGTGATGCATTCGTATCTGGAAGTGGACAATATGCTGAAGAGGTTTTGGGAACTCGAAGCCGAACCACCTGTAACAAAAAAAATGCTCACAGATGATGAAATTAAATGTGAGAAATTATTTGAGGATACTACGAAACGGGATGGAGACGGTCGGTTCATCGTAAGACTGCCGTTTCGTATGGCCAATCCGGACTGCATGCGTGGTGAGTTCAGGAAAATAGCTGAAAAAAGATTGAGAAATTTAGAATTAAAATTGCAAAAGAACATTAAGTTAAAAGAGGATTACACACAAGTTATAAGGGAGTATTTAAACTTAAATCATATGGTAAAAGTTACAGAGAAGGATAAATTTAAGGAAACAGCTATTTACTTACCACACCACGCAGTAGTCCGGGAAGATAAGGATACTACCAAGGTCCGAGTAGTGTTTGATGCCTCTTGTAAGGGAAGCAATGGGAAGTCATTGAATGATGATTTATTGATTGGGCCGCCACTGCAAGCCGAACTACGTCACATAATTATGCGCTGGAGACAATATAAAATATGTTTGGTGGCGGATGTGGTGAAAATGTACCGCCAAGTGTTGGTAAATCGGGAAGATACCCCATTTCAGAGGATTCTTTGGAGACATAGTCCTGAAAAGGAGCTTCAAGAGTTTGAATTACTTACCGTAACCTTTGGCACCGCATGTGCTCCATATTTAGCTGTGCGGTCACTGCAAGAATTAGCCTATAAGGAGTGTCAGAATAAGCCAGGAATTGCTAAAATTATTTTAAATGATTTTTACATGGATGATGTGATGACCGGGGCGGACAACCTAGAAGATGCTTATAAAATATATAAAGAGTTAACCGAAGTGTTAGCGAAAGGAGGGTTTCCGTTGCAAAAATGGAAAAGCAATTCTAAGGAAATATTAGCTAAAATATGGAAAGCAAAGGGTAATAAGGATGAGGAATTAAGGATTAAGATAGATGATACAACTAAGATTTTAGGACTTACCTGGGATCCGCGTGGTGACTTCTTCCGGTACTCTGTAGATCTTGCACCGCAGGAGGAACCTGTAACAAAAAGGAGAATCATATCTGATATATCCCGATTATTTGACCCACTCGGATGGTTAGCTCCTTGCATTATAGCCGCAAAAATACTCATACAGAAGCTGTGGTTAGCTGGTATTGGGTGGGATGAGCAAGTTCCTACTAATTTAATAAGTGAATGGATTACTTACCGTAAAAATTTAACTGCCTTACAGAATATTAAAATTCCACGCTGGATACACACGTGCAATAAATATCAGCGCGAGTTGTACGGATTTTCCGACGCTTCGAAGGTGGCTTATGCGGCTGTCGTGTATCTGCGAGTGGTAGATGAAGTGGGAAATGTTTACGTCTCGTTAGTTACAGCTAAAACAAAAGTAGCTCCCATAAAACAGGTGTCTATCCCTAGACTTGAGCTTTGTGGGGCCGTACTTTTGGCTAAGTTGATGGTTGAGGTAGCAGAAGTCATGAAGGTTGAAAGGGATCAGTTACATGCATTCACTGACAGTGAGGTGGTTTTAGCCTGGCTTAACAATCACCCAAGCCGGTGGAAGACCTTCGTGGCTAACCGAGTTTCTGAAATCCTACAGATTTTGGATACACATCACTGGTTCCATGTAGCCACTAAGAATAATCCTGCGGATTGTGCATCACGAGGTATTTCTCCGGTGGAACTATCAGAAATGGTTGTATGGTTTGAAGGCCCAGAGTTTCTAAAAAATAAGGTAATTATTTTTACAAAACCAAAACACCTGGTTACAAATCTTGAGCAGGTTAAAGTTCATACAGCGGTCGTTAACACAAGCTTGTGGCAAAGGTTTTCTTCATTCTCGAAGCTTGTTCGTGTGGTTGCTTATTGTCGACGTTGGTTAAGAATAAGAAAAGGTTCAAGTAGTAGGCCAAGTTCAGAAGCATTAGAGCGACAGGAAATTGAGGATTCGATAAGGGTCTGTATTAAAAAATGTCAAGAAGAAGGATTCTGGAAAGAGTTGGAAGAATTGCGAAAACACGGCATAATAGATAAGAAAAAGAAAAAGTTAAAGACATTAAATATATTTTTAGATTCGGAAGGTGTAATTAGAGTAGGTGGCCGGCTGGAAATGTCTTCGCTGTCATTTAACGAGAAACATCCGATTCTCATACCTAAAGAATCTTTCTTAAGCGGACTCTTAATTGCTGATGCTCACCAAAAAACCCTGCACGGAGGCCCGCAACTCATGATTACCTATTTGAGATCGAAGTACTGGATTGTGGGTGCGAAGGCTCTAATTAAAAAATATTATCGTGGCTGTGTCACTTGTACGCGTTACTCAAGCAGGTCCACATCTCAACTCATGGGACAGTTACCTTCCGCCCGTGTGACACCGAATAAGCCCTTTCTTGTCAGCGGAGTCGATTACGCAGGGCCTATTAATATAAGAATTTCAAAGGGTAGGGGTAACAAGTCTTACAAGGGATATATTGCTCTGTTCATTTGCATGTCGACCAGAGCCGTACATCTTGAAGTCGTGAGCGAGCTGTCTACTCAAGGGTTTATAGCCGCTTTTAAAAGGTTTGTCGCAAGACGAGGTAGGTGTGCTGAGTTATACAGCGATAATGGTACAAATTTTGTAGGCGCTGCTCGAGAGTTACTGTGTCTGTTCAACGAAGAAAAAACTAAATTTAAACCTGAACTGGCAGAGTATCTCGCGACCAATGGAACACAATGGAATTTTATTCCTCCTCGCGCTCCGAATTTCGGTGGACTATGGGAGGCAGGAATAAAGTCCACAAAGTTCCACCTCAAACGAGTAGTTGGAAACTCTACGTTGACGTATGAAGAGATGGCCACAGTATTATCTCAGATAGAGGCATGTCTTAATTCGAGGCCATTGTCTCGGGTAGGGGATCAAACCGAGGTCGTAGTTTTGACTCCTGGTCATTTCTTGGTGGGGGAACCACTCATAGTAGTTCCTGATGTAAATTATGAGTCGTCAAATATGTATACTTTGCGAAGATGGCAACTCCACCAGCGAATGATGCAGGACTTTTGGCGTCGATGGTCCCAGGATTACCTTCATCAGTTCCTTCAAAGGCATAAATGGGAATATCAGAACCCAGAACCATCAGTGGGTGATGTGGTTTTAGTAAAGGAGGACGATCTACCCCCGGCGCGATGGTTGCTAGGTAAGATCGAGCAAAAACATCCGGGACCCGATAAAATCACGCGAGTCGTCACAATACGTACCAAAAGTTCTTTAATTAAAAGACCTACTTCTAAGATAGCAATTTTACCTGTAACTAAATAAATTATTAGTTGCTGATTCGTTACAGTTTGGACAGTTGCATGGTGGGCGGTTTGAAGGACATTTCTCATTATGTCCTTGGTGGGCGGTATGTCCGGATTAAACATACACACCAATAAACATATTATAAAAATGTAAATTGTTAAGCTTTAGATAATTATTTTCAGTTATTATTATATTTAGTTTATTGTTCCTCGGTGACGACTAGATGGCGTTGTTAGATTTATGCAACTTTTGAATCGCGCTGTGGTTTGGTTAGGCTGTAAATTATAAGGCATTTAAAAATTATTATTTTAGATGAATCGTTTTACGAGTAAATAGTCGCTTATATTGTACTAAGTGTTTTATTGCTTGCATAAGTAGCCTGCCGGAATTTTATTCAGTGATAATAAATCCCTGAAACTATTCACCGCTGTTTTGGCATCTATTTTCAAGGCACTGGACTGGAAGGTATACTGTATTAGATAACATCAATTTCGAGTACTTTGTTTAGTGGTGATAGTCATTACGGCAGAACTCTATGCTGGCCGTTGTCTGAGCGCTACGTTCGAAGTTGATGTGGAGTATGTTTACCTAAAAAAAATTGCGAATTAATCGATCAGCGATCCACACCGATATCCACTACTGACCTATTAGGGCTTCATGAGCTACAGACAAAGGGACACAGGGTTTTTCTATATCACTTATCTATATCACATGCATGTTAAAGCCATATTGCAGCCGTGCTATAATTGCAGTACGTATAATTTAAAGTTATAAATTTTGTACAACAGACTTCAATATAAATTATTAAGAATAACTCAAAAACTATTGGCCAGACCTTGATTAAATTTATATGGGACTACATGTGAAGCAACAGCTTTCAAATAAAAAAAAATCATCGAAATCGGTTCACCCATTAAAAAGTTATAAGGTAACACACATTAAAAAAATATACAGTCGAATTGAGTACCGGCTCCTTTTTGAAGTGGGTAGAAAAGGTGTGGCTCGCTCTCACAGAACAATAGTGCTAAACGGCAGCGTAATGCCGCTGTGTTTAGTTTGATGAGTGTAGTGTAGAGAACCGGAGGCTATTTTTACTATTAACACATTTATATACAACAACCCTATCAATTTGTTTACGACTTTTAACATAATCCTTTGGTAACAATGCATTTGAATTTGAGTCTTAATCGAGTATGGATGTAGATGTCTATGGGCCACTGTATCCACTTACAATCAGATAGGCCGTTACCCTAATTATATTAAAAAATTCGCTTAAATATGTATAGAGATTTTTTCTGCGTGGTCCTTCCTCGGTCGAGCCTATTCATTCGTGCTACAATCATAATATAGCTCACCTTCTCCATCTTAATACATTTTTTACATACACGGCATATTTTCATGTTCAGTGTCCCTTAAATTTTTAAATTAATTATTTATTACTATCATTTCACTATCAAAATGCTCTGCTCTCAGAAATCCAAACATAATCCATTAAAAAAAAAACAAAAAGCTACACTGGCCATTCTTTATACCGGAGCCATGTTGACAGACCGAGAACGCTGCACGGATTTTTCGCACAATTGAATTCGTAACTAATCCCTCCCTATTGTAAGTTTTCAAAATTAATACATTTTTAACTTGAAAACTACTGTTGAAACCCCATTATATGTGTCCATTTTAATTATCCTTTGTGGTTAAGTAATAAATTATTAATTTAACCTAAACTTAAGATATAAGGAGTTGTATATATTTACAAATAAGAAATTCTACTACCTCTTATCATCCCGAGGGTGTTGTACGAGGCGACCGACGGAATATGTACCAGGAGATGGATAGCAGCATCTTCCTGATAAAACGCAAAATAATAAAAAAACTGTTGTTGCCAACCCGCCTGCCAAACATAGCAATTATGGCAAATGTCCCGCGATGAGCCAACCTATAGGGAGTCTCCCATTTGTTCAGCAGTGGATTTCGTTGCGCTGGAATGATAATGACGATGACGACGTAGGCATTTAATTTTCTTTTTCATCATCAGCCTGCACGTTTTATAAAGACATATTCGGGAAGAGATATGGTTATGAAATCGTTTAGGCCGCCAAGCCTGTGTACAATTTTTACAATATATATATATATTAGTATGAGAGCTGGCGACGAATTTTGGGAAGGTCCTTTGGTCAAGTTGAAATTGTGATAAAATATAATTTCGTCAATTGGCGAATCCAGTCCTGCGAGTCTGGCTGACCGTTTGCGGTTATTTTGTTACTGCGCAGTATACAACATTTGCAAAAAAAATTTCCAAAAAAATGTTTTTTTGGCAACTTGATTTCTTTTTTATCATTTAATTTAGTTTTTATATAATTCAAAAACAATAATCTCAGACGTTTTTGTCGGTTATAAAGTATTACCAGACCTCTCCAAAGATATTTTTTTTTAATTCCCAAAAAATATACTTTTGGCAATCTCAAATTTTAATCACGTATTTATTGAGTAATTTTTAATAACACCTGCATATCGCCAGACGAATTTAGCGGTTGTAAACAATTCCCAGATGCGAATAAAGTTTACCAACTAATACGAGAAAAAAGTCTTATGCGTAGCCATAAGTGCGAGAAAGATAGCTAATCGAAGCATGCCTAAGCTCCTCGCGCTATGATTGGTTATTAAGAAATTATTTTTTGAAGATTTTAAGACTAAATTCTTGTTTTGGGATTTAGCGTGTCTGTATGCGCATATATGGACATGTAAATATCTATGTATATAGTTAAATCGATTAATTATTATTTTTACATAAAAAAGGGGGTTTTAGTGGCTTATGGTGAGGATTTATCAAGTCCGCATGGCGGCGTGAACATGGTAACTTTTGAAAATATCAATTGTTCAACTCAATCTATTTTTAAAACTCTTCATCTATCATGTGGGAAGCCATGGAATGTAAATGGCAGTTTAATTTTGTTTTGTTTAGTTATAATAAATTTTTTTCGGCTCTAAAATGGCGAAATTTTCGGTGGTTTTTTTAATTGAAGTTTGACATAAAGATATCAGAAAATTGGAAGTATAGTTATAAGGTTATTACTGAAAACTTGTGTGTATTTAAACTACTTAAAAATTAAGTATAATTATGTGATACGTAATTTTTTTTAATACGCTTATGGCATGCACAACTGGATTTACTAATAGTATTTTTAGATCAGTGCTGTAATAATTTGTATAATAGCTATTAATTTTAACCTCGTAAGGCTTGCGCTTGCCAAAAAATTATGTTATGTGTCCAGACGTTTAGAAGATTAGCCGGAACAAACAGACAGACAGACGGACAGACAGATAGACAGACAAAAACTTTAAAAATTGTATTTTTGTTATTATTAGTACCGTATATACTTTCATATGCATTTGGTAAAAAGCTGTAATTTTGACATTACAAACACACACTTCAATTTTATTTATTTGTATAGATTTAACAAATCTCGGAATGACGCTTAACACTATCCGGATTTCTTTTCAGTCGAGAATTTATATCTCTGGCTTTCTGGAAGAGCTCAGTATGACGTTTGACAAAGCAAATCATTTCAAAAATGTATAGTGCTGGCAACGGAAGTAAGCCCAGGCTCCAAAAAGATGCTCTACAGGACTCGCCCGGTTGAATCCCACATATGGTTCTGATGAATTTTTTTTGCGCTACAAATATGTATATCCGGGCTAATCTTGGGAATGGCGAAACCGATTGCACGAACAAACAGAGAACGATGGCAGGATTGATTTAGACTATTTTAATGATTTTATATAAATGTTATCCCAAAAACTGTCAACTTTAAAAAAAGGAATAAATTGATAAAATAAGCGGCCTTTGATTATATATTTAATCAATACAACGCCACCTTAATAGATCCAAGTCAGGCGAAGCCGGAGCAGGTCGCTAGTAATAGTACTTATATATCGATGGCTAGTAATGATACTAAACTATCAATTATGAATTGATTATCAATAGATTACTTATTTAGATGAAATATTTTCTTAACTCTAATACAAAATAAATAAAAACCGGCCAAGTGCGAGTCGGACTCGCGCACCGAGGGTTCCGAACAAATCCGTAGGTTATAATTATTAAAAATATTTTTAATATATGATGTAACTAAAAATTTATGCGTTTCGCAATTTTTCCTTTATCTATACGTTGCCTTGTACCAAATTTTAAGATTCTGAGTTCACGGGAAGTACCCTGTAGGTTTTGATTCCCTTGCGGCATAATATTTGAGGCATAAACGGCTGTATCTTTTTATTGCGTTGGCTTAGAAGTTTGATTTTCACAACTCCAAGGGACCGTAGACTTGAGTATTTGATATGAATTTCAGCTTGATACCTCCACGCGTTCCTGAGAAAAGGGGTCTTGACAGACAGACAGACAGACGGACAACAAAGTGATCCTATAAGGGTTCCGTTTTTTCCTTTTGAGGTACGGAACCCTAAAAATAAAAAGATTTGTAACATAAAAAATACAAAACCAACAAAATTATATAAAGAAGCATATCGAAACTTTAAATGTCAATTATGTACACACAGTGGGTGTGTTTATAGCAAAGAGTATTTAATATATCACTTGATTTGTAGAAACTTCACAGGATCGATGAAATAACGTCAAACACACAGTATTTGAAGAAACTAATTTCATGGCACCATTTTTATAAAAAGCATAAAGTTTAACTAAACAACGAGACTTTTGCATAATAAAATAAACATAAACATGCAAATTGTCTCCGAATTTACTTATAAAAGTAATTGAATAGGCCGCATCTACGAAATGACATCTGCGATGTTGATTCGATGAAAATTACTTTGTACGCGCCATCTTTTATTAACTTTCCCTCCAAAAATTAACTTAGGGTGAATTCGATGAAAAGAGCACATTGGTGATTTGTTGACTGTTGCTTTTTTTAAATTATTTTGAGAAAAATAACGAATTTTTTATATTTTTATAGAATTAGGGTGACAACCGAGCACACAGTCCACCTGATAGTAAGTGGTTGCTGTGGCCCATAGACATCTGCATCTATTTTCGGTTGTGAATTAAAATGCAGATGCGTTGTCATCCGTGAGGACTAAGATTGGAATGCCTCTTTCCAGTAAAACGGGTCTCCGGTTCTCTACACTCACCATACGAAACACATCAGCATTAAGCTGCTATTTTACGCTGGTATTCTGTGAGAGCGTGGTCCTTCCCCGGTCGAGCCGACCCATTCGTGCTACAACTATACTATTAATATAGCTGCAGCATGGCTCTACCACGTTCAAATTTTTATATGATTTTATAAATTTTTAATAATAATTAATTATTGATTTGACAATCAATAATATTAACCTAAAATATTATTGGACATTCATAATAATATGACAACCGGAAGGTTATCATAATCTTATGAATCCTGTTATCATAATATTATGTACAAAACAGTATTGAGGGATTTAATCGAGTTTGATTTTAATTTATTTTGAAAAAAATCCGACGTTTTGAGTGCTCTCTCATAGTCAAAGGTATGACTGAAGTGTTTCGTTCTCGTCTGTCAATCGTATATTATACAAAACACAATGTATCCGTTATTTACCCATTTTTATATTACATTGATATATCGGAGGTATCGGGTTTTTAACGCTTGTTGAGGTTAAGAAAGGGTTTGTTTACTTGGCTCCATTTACTAGTTAGAAGCAATCTTTTTTTGCCCAAGAATCCGTAGTTACGTTCTACTTTCTCCAACTAAGCAGTAATGAATGAAGTATTATTTACCAGTTTTAAAGATACACTAAACCGTAGTGCGATTGTGTAAATCTGATGTCAACAACAATCCCCCCCCCCCCCCCTCCCCCTATCCCCATGCTATCGGTTGGCGACACCCTAGGGAATTGGTAATAGATTTCTATAAGTTGTAATTCTGTAAACCATTTATTATTTGTCTATAATATTTAAAAGAAATCACGCAATGTGATATTTTTGTGTAAAGATATAGACGTACTTTATGTCTATCTAACTAAAAAAACTAGGCAAGCGTCACGTGGATGGGGCAAATATAAAAAAAAACACTTTATGGCCTTCCATAATTTGATCTGAGACCAAAAACGCCGTGGCATGGTTTGTGTTTTTCGAGAATTTCGCGACAGGAAAGTTCTCGAAAAACACAGGCGATGTGAATCGGAAATTTCGTTATGAACCCAAAACCAAAAGGCAATAACTACGGAAGGCGTTCCGTTTGAGGATTCCACCAAAAGAAGCAAGAAGTCATAGAAAAAAGATGATTTAGTTAGGAAGATAAAAGTACAATTAATTACTACAAACTGGTTTATTAACAATTGTTTGCCAATTGTTTTGAAAAAAATGCGATGGTGTCGCCCTCGAAAGATGATTCTCCTTTATTTTGACATCATTACAACGCAATCCGCCAGACGAACTGTCGAATATGTGACTACGGCTTTTGAAGAATGAATAAATTTTTCGCTATACAATCTCTAATAGGCACCTTGAAATTTCTATTTAATAACAAAATAATTAATGATAACATTCGAGCACGAGAGTCCACTTTACGTTCCTTGCTACATGCTAACGCTATCACTAATCTCAATGGTTCCATACACTGTCACAATGCGTTGCAACTTCTTACACAGGTTCGTTTTTAATTTAAAAAAAAAAACTATATTTACCGTGTAGTGGTGTAAGAATATCCACTACCCCATATCATCCCGTGGGTGTCGTAAAAGGGGATAGAGAAAAACAAATCAGGAGATGGGCAGCAGTGTCTTCCTAATAACGACTAAAAATGCGAAAGACTGCAGTTGCCAACTTAAACGTGGCAACTATGGCAAATACATATTTGCCATAGTTGCTACGTTTTTTATTTCATTAAGACATTATAACACTATGTAAATAAATTAAATAAACTTACCTCCAACATACATAAAAAACACTAAAAAAATCCACATTTTAATAAAAAAAAATCCATATCGCAACTTAATATGCGCGGGCGCAGTAAAGTACGCTTTACCACAGTATAAATATATTTACTGTGGCTTTACTGAGTGACGTCACGACGCGCCACGATTTCGATGGAGATAAAGGGTTAGATAAAAAGGAAGAGACAGCGCTATCCTTTTGTCAGCATAAAAATAAAAAATAAACCTGTTCAGCTCGGTAGTGTAGAAGAGCGCTGTTCTTTACGACCGAAATATTATTTGTTTTTTTATGTATATATATATATATATATATATATATTTATTTATTTCGGATATAAACAACAATAGTTTATTATTATTTATTTTATTTTAAGATTTAATAGAATGTCGTTTTATTTAAAGTCGTTTTTGAAATTTAGTTTTAATTTTTTTTACATGGCTGTACTTTGTACGAGCGTGCGAGTTGACGACAGAAATATTAGGTAAATTAGAAAGGTGCCAAGTCGGCCGAACGGGCGAGTTTTTGTAGGGCGAGATGACGAATAACCCTGAAATAGAATGGTATTATAGCTAGGTAAAAAAAAAAGAGCGCGTGAAACTTTACGTGTAGGTTAAATAAAAGTATAGATATTAATATTTGTTTCTATGATGTATTTAGTTTTATTGTTATTTTTTTATATATGTATATGATAGGGTGACAAACGAGCACACAGTCCACCTGATGGTAAGTGATTGCTGTGACCCATAGACATCTACATTTATTCTCAATAAAGAATCAAAATGTAGATGCGTCGTCACCCGTGAGGACTAAGATGGAATGCCTCTTTTCCAGTAAAATGGGTCTCCGGTTCTCTACACTCACAATACGAAACACAGCAATATCAAGCTGCCATTTTACGCTGGTATTCTGTGAGAGCGTGGTCCTTCCCCGGTCGAGCCGACCCATTTACGCTACAACTACATAGCGTTATAACAAATGTCTATATACTTTACTATATTTTTGTATAGTTTAATATTTAAATTACACAACGGCGGGAGCGATGACGCCAGATATAGGCGAAGCGGTTAGTTCCGTGTTTTCTGAGCTTGTGAGAACCCCGTTAACACAAGAGTGCACATGCTAGACATAAAAGGCGGTAAATACGAAACCCGGAAATGGACTTTGCAGTACTTTTATATACTAACTAACTACTAACCCATAGATTGCCTCACGGGGGGTATTTATTTTTTTTATTTTATTTTTTTATTTTTTTCTAAAAGCGTTACCCCCACACTAGGATTTTCTCCTATGTCGTGGAGGCAGTTTACAAACATAAATTGCACAAGGACAAACATCCAGACCCGGAACAATTATTTGTAGGCCATACAAATACTTGATCCGTGCGGGATTCGAACCCGCGGCCCCCAGCGCAACAACTGATTGCTACGCCACTGTGCCACGGAGCCGTCAATTTATTAATTTATTTAATAATTTTTTTTTCGTTAATTGTCATACGAGTAGTTGCCACCGTTGGCGGAAAGGATGGCGACCTTATTTTTTGTTGTTGTTGTTATTAGTTGTTATCACGAAGATGCTGCTGCCAATTTCATGTTCCATTTCCCTATGAAGCCTCTTAGGACACCCACGGGCTGGTATACCCACATTCCTACGTCCGTGATCATGAAAACGCTGGTACATACTCCAATGCAAGCACGATTGCCGTGTAAGGAGTGTTATCTGTAGGAAAACTTGGATGAAGGAAAAGCCTATATTATCCCATACCTACATACCTACACCACTTTTGTAAAGCTAGGGTCCCACGGCCTGTTTTGTCACAGGTCAGACCGCGCCAGGCCGGACAACAGGCCGTGGGAACCATCGCATCCGATAAGGCCTGTGGTGGCCTGTTGGCGGCCGTCCGATCCATCGGGAGTCGGTAAGATCAAAGACGCGGCGCGGCGCGGCGCGACGGCGCCTGTCGCGGCCTGTACAGGCGCGTCTGCGTCGGTTGCAATCGTTCATTTCAACTGCGGTGGCGCTTGCGCTTACATGCTCATGATGGAATGGACGAACGAGCTTATATTCAAGTTTTTAACTCTTTATGAAAATGAACCAGCGCTTTGGAATATTTCGTCGCCTCAACATAAAAACAAGAACGGCTTTTGTTGAATGACGACACCCACCAGAGTCGTTTCCTCTGCTTTCTTTTTGCTTGGTTTATCAAACGTTCACCACTGAATAAAACCACAGCGGCTGCACACGCAGACTTGCGCTCCGTATCACTTAACATGTTGGAATGTCAGTCAGACAGGCCGCACCAGGCCGGCACACGCCGTGGGAACGCTCAGTACGGGCCGCGACAGGCCCATACAGGCGGGACAACGCCTGGCGCGGCCTGTCGCCTAGCAGGCCGTGGGACCCTAGCTTAAGACGTCGCCACGTGCAAATATTGCAAATCTGAAGACCAAAATATCTCGAGAAAAATTCAAATATTGTAAGACTTTCGGGTTATCTGCCTCATCATTACATCAACAAGACCACAGATGAATATATTTTCAGCACGAATGCATCTAGAAGTGGCACAAATTATCTAAAAGTAGCATATTTAATCCTGCAGCTAAAATACAATACGCTATGTATACAAATATTTCTATACTCCAAGTAACTTGTTAACTTAAACTCGACAGATTATAACCTGGGGCCCCAGAGCGGAATAAACTTAATGTGGAAATAATGAATTCGCTGCGAATCGTCCGTCCCTTGTTTGTCTTTCAATTAGGGGTTCCGGGAGCCCCTCCTCCCCTCCTCTCCCCTCCCCAATCCTGTTTAAACACAACGTAACAAAAGTCGCATGTATATTTAAAGAGGAACAGAAATTAAATCGTAAGCTTATCCATCTTCAACGAAGGTTTCTTTCAGGTGTAATGACTTTTTGTAGTACTTCTTAAAATGTGTACTTACCTAATGTCCTTTAAACTTCCCGTAAAAAAGGTTTTTTTATAAAATTATAATCATAAAGGCACCTACAGTCTCCCTGATGGTATGTAGCTACTGCAGTTTATAACTGATTTACACAGGGTCAGTAACTGGCTCCAAATTCCAGGCAAGTCAGTGCTCACCCGATACTGAAGTAGTGCAAATGGATTTGGAGTCAATACTGTGCTGTCGCGCCAGTGCTGACTTTAATATTCCTGCTTGAAGAATTCTTGCTTATTTTGAAGTCAGTCCACTCCCCCCGCCACCCGCGCCATCGGTATTAACCTTGTCTAAACGACCAAATCAGTACTTGGCTACTTGGTCAGTCGCTGGCGCTGCATTGTAGGGTGATGTCATAGAAAATATACTATGTAGGGCAGGTGACGTCACGTCAACAACAAAGCAGGACCTCCATTTTCTTTTATGTCGTCTACCCATTTTCTTATCGAAAGTAGTTTCTTTTTAAAAGCTTTTATTTAACTTGCAATGTAACTATGTTTGTTCGGGTGGAATCTTGCCACTCAATTTTTAAATATCTCTTCTAACATTTCCGTCAACTCTTTCAACAGCAGATAGGGACCTTTTCTCAGTAAATATTTCAATTGTTGTAAATTCTGCCGTTTCCGTGAAGTCATTTTTGCCCACTTACTTCAACAACGTGCGTATACCCTCAAGTATGTTACCACGATTACTGACTGCATGTAAACTATGCGAGTCAGCCCTCGGCGCCAGTACTAGCACCTGTTACTAACCCTTTGTAAACCAGCCTTTATGGACACCTGTGGTAAACTTCAAATAAACAAGGTTACAGACACGCAGACGTTATGCCTCCGCCCTTTGTTTTAACTCCAAACTTCAATAATTACAATAATTACATGATCGAAAAACGCCGTGGAGACGGCGTTTTTCGATCATGTAAGCGCGCTTAGGCTAAATTTTGCAGGTGATGATGATGATTATGAATATTGATCATCAGGACGTGTTTGAACCTCAGTACTGTACCGGAGTCAGTACTCGACGGTATTTTTACTTATCCAGTGAATGGATGAGTTCTTTAACCGCCGCGCCGTCTCACGGGTGACATCTCTACGTTGTGAGGTCTACGAGTAGAAAATCCTATACTAATGTCTCTTAAAGAATGTCTCTGTGTGTATGAACTCGTACATTGTTCATCGTGTAAACGCGCTAACACAAGCCCATACATTAAAAAATAAACTGTTAATTAAAAATAAGTAAAAGTTAAAAAGTTTAAGAAAATAAATTACTAATAAATAATGAGATTTGGTTTGATTTGTAATAGTTTGAGTGATCATTCTTTCAGCTTCGGCCCATTTCCATTTCAGTTTACTAATTGGTTAGGCTATGTCGATTAATCTGGTTCTACTGCGGATATGCTCATTTCTAACTCTATCATGCATAGAAACTCCAAGTTTAGCGCTCTCCGTAGCTCGCTGAGTGATCTTGATCTTTCTCAAACTGCGAACAGGTACTGATTGTAAACTCTTGATTCCAAGTTATCGCTTACCACGTCTACTACACGAGACAGTTTGCACACCAACCTCGGCACATCCCGATGAGGAGGTGGAGGAAATGTATGAGGATATCTCTAGAGCCATGCATTCCTCCAAAACCCACTATACGGTATTAATGGGAGACCTCGACGCAAAATTAGGCACGAGAGAGAACGGTGAGCTGAAAGTAGAGAAGTTCGGAATAGGGCAACGGAACCGAAGGGGCCAGCAGCTGGCAGACTTCATTGAGAAAGTGGGACTCTTTATGATGAACTCTTTCTTCCAGAAGAGGCCCCACAGGAAGTGGACCTGGTCGAGCCCCAACGGTTCGACAAAAAATGAGATTGACTTCATTATGACGAGTAACCGACATAGCCCAACGGCTTAGTAAGCTGAAGTGGCAGTGGGCCGGCCATATAATTCGAAAAACTGACAACCGATGGGGAAGAAAGGTTCTCGAGTGGCATCTTCGTTCCGGTAGGCGAAGTGTAGGAGACGGAGTGACGACCTGGTAAGACATGCAGGAAGTCGATGGATGCAGATGGCTCAGGAACGTGCTTTGTGGCATTCCTTGGGGGAGGCCTATGTTCAGCAGTAGACTTATAAGGGGCTGTAATGATGATGATGATGATGACATCTACTACAGATGTGATGTCACCTCTGAGAACCAACATAGATTTTTTTTTAATAGAAACAAACGAGTATGCGGTTCGTTAATGGAAATGGAAATTGGAATAAATAAGTACATAATCATACCTAGGTCGGATCGATCGTGGAAGGACTTTGCCCTTACAGAATATCAGCGTGAAATAACAGCATAATCCTTCTTCCAGATTATTTTTTACAGGTAACAAGTGAGCGTAATTGTAACCATAATGTGCTGTATTTGTGGATCTATCACGTAGAAACTTTCTATATTAGATGTCTAACCGACAAATTTTCGGAAGCTATGACTGATCAGGTAAGCAGTATGCGATGTGATTGTGCAGTATCATCGCATCGGAAAAGTCGCGAATGCAATTTATAGACATCAGAATATAATTTGCCCCCGCGAGGCGGGCATGCGTACGCAATCCATGTAAAAGAAAAAAAAGAAGACATCGGAATCAAATGCAACGCAACCAGACAAATAATTCAAATTTAAGAAAAAGTAATATCGTCTTTGAAAACAAAAAGGTATAAAATAATTTACACATTTTACTTATTACTTCTGAAGTCAAGGATTAATTCTTCGATACAATATACCTTAGCAGGTGGAAGTGATTTTATATATTTATAAAGATACAATATATTTTATCTTTATAAATATATAAAATCGCAAATACTAAATACGTTTGTGAAATACGTTTAATAATCGCTATTCACGCAAATGTCACTAAAAGGAGCGATCGGAAAAAAATTAGAGTGCCGAGAAGCCGAAATTATAAGGATATATATCCTCAAATAAGAATCAAAGAACAGATGCGTTGTCACCCCTGAGGAGTAAGACAGAATGTCTCGTTATCAGTGAAAAGGGTTTCCGGTTCTCGCCACTTATCGTAGGGAATACGGAATCATGCATATTTTGTGAAAGTGTCGTACTCTGTAGTCAAAGCCGCAACGTAAATCTAGAGTAGTAAATAGTAGAATGATTCCATAAGTTTTCTTTTGTGCTGATTTTTGTACGCTCTTAACCATTTTTTATAGAATAAGGGTGACAAACGAGCTATCAGTCCGCCTGATGGTAAATGGATGCTGTGGTCCATAGACAACTAAATTTATCAGAATCAAAATTCATATACATAAGTTGATTAAGATGGCGTGCCTCGTTTTCAGTAAAGTTGTCTCCGTTTCTCAACAGTCACCATACGAAACACAGCAGCATTAAGCTGCTATTTTACGCTGGTATTCTGTGAGAGCGTGGTCCTTCCCCGGTCGAGCCGACCCATTCGTGCTTAAACCACAATATACCTAGTCAGGTCATAAATTCTGTCAAATGTTTAATATAAAATAATTGAAACAAGTTTATTTATTATGTAACCATTTATATACCAAAATGAATTTAACAAAACATAGATTCTTATGACTTTAAACATTATTCAAAATAACCTCCGTGATTTTGAATACAGGCCTTCAATCTGCGCGGCCAGTCGTCTATCGCAACACGAACGAGGTCCATGTCAATATCGGCGGCTGCCTTAATCAAGGATGTCTTGAGTGACTTCAAATTGGGATGAGGCTTTGAGCACGCCTTTTCCTCCAAGAGTTGCCATATATTGTAATCTAAGGGATTCAAATCTGGACTGGAGGAGGGCCAGTCTTCGTGCCGGATGAAGTCGATTTCACGCGCCGCCAGCCAGTCTTGTGTGCTCTTCGCTCTATGAGCTGGCGCCGAATCTTGTTGGAATACTCAGCGCCTGTTATTGAACATGGTATGAGAAACAGATTCCACAAGGTTCGTCAGGACTGTATTTTGATACACTACTGCATTCGTTTTTACACCTTTCTCACAAAAATGTACCTCTTTTAAGCCCCAATAAGAAACTCCCAACCATACCATGAGCGAGGATGGAAAATGACCTCGTTGGACGCGCGAAATACGGTTGCTCGCTTCTTCACTACTGTTACCTTACTTACTGTTACCTTATCATTTTGTTTGTTGTAGCTCTCTTCTACGGTAAAAATTTTTTCATCCGAAAAAAGAATTTCCCGATATTTTTTTCCCACGTACCGCTTCAACAAAGCGCGGCATCTCTTCAGTCTCAGGTCCATTAGACGAGCATTCAAACGATGTCCTGTTTTTCTTCGATATGCCCGAAGCCCTAAGTCTTCATTTAACACCCTTTTCACCGTGGTTCTGCTTAACCCCATCTGAAGGGCCAACAGTTTCTGCTTACGTTTGGGATTTCTTTGAATTCGCGCCTTCACAGCTCTTATCACTGCTGGAGTCCTAACAGACCGAGGGCGACCACTTCTTGACCTGTCATCTACACTATAGTCTTCATTGTATCGTTTGATGGTACGATAAACGAATCTTTTGGTTATATTCAAATTTTTTAGTATGTCAAAAATTTGAATTGGCGCGTAACCGCAACGATGCAACGCAATAACTGCAACACGGTCTTCTTTAAGCGTCCACTGCATATTTAAAAATGAGTAAAATTCTAAAAAGTATACAGTTTTATTTTCATGAACAATTCGAGATTCGAATTCAATAAACTTTTTTGTGGCCAGCATTCTAAAAGAAAAGTTTTTACTGTGTGACAATACTTATGACCTGACTGTGTAGTTGTAGCATTGCTTATTTACATCGCTATACGTGGTGGAGCCATGCTTATACACGGTAGAGCCATGCTGCAGCTATATTAGTAGTATAGTAGTAGCACAAATGGGTCGCCTCGACCGGGGAAGGACCACGCTCTCACAGATTACCAGCGTAAAATGGCAGCTTGATACTGCTGTGTTTCGTATAGTGAGTGTAGAGAACCGGAGACCTATTTTACTAGAAAAGAGGCATTCCATCTTATTCCTCACGGGTGACGACGCATCCGCATTTTGATTCTTTATTGAGGATAAATGTAGACGTCTATGGGTCACAGCAACCACTCACCATCAGGTGGACTGTGTGCTCGTTTGTCACCCTATTCTATAAAAGAAGCCTCATTAACTATAGGTTATAATAAAAATATATATTATATATTTTTATATTTATAATTATTATATTTAGAATCAAGATCACAGCATATATGAGAGCATCATATATGCTTAGCGGAACTCGAATATGACTCAGCAATAAGGTTTTGTCGCAATACGTTATGCAGGGCTATTGTTTTAGATCGATATATTTTACATTCCATAACATTTTAATTTCTGTACATAGTCCAAAGTGCCACATACATCATAATTTGGTAATTCTGCTTATTTCATAACAAAAATAATTTTCACAGTCTATATAACAGTCAACACACATTGGGGCAGCGCGGCGGACATTTCCTTGCCCTAAAACCCTCTCAGAAATGAGAGGAGGCCTGTGCCCAGCAGTGGGACGTATATAGGCTGCAACTTTACTTTTATAACTGTACTGTAACTTTATTTTTGACTGCCTCGTTGGTCTAGTGGTTGCAGTAGTGCGACTGCTGGTCCCGGGTTCGAATCCCGGGTCGGGTCAAAAAATCAGTTATTGAGTTTTTCCATCAAGAAATTCTCAGTTTCTGCCCGGAGTCAGGAAGTTGGCGGTGTTTCACCCCCGTGCCTCGGAAAGCACGTAAAGCCGTTGGTCCTGCGCCTGATCTCTCTCCGGTCGTGTCGGTTTACCGTCCCATCGGGCTATGAGAGTGAGGGAATAGAGAGTGCACCTGTGCTTGCGCATACATTTGGGCACTATAATCCTGTCTTGCGCAGATGGCTGGTCTCCGTTGAGGCTGGTCGCCGTGGCCGAAATTCGGTCTGGAGGACATTATTACTTTTATAACAGTCTATTATTATATGTAATATAATAGTTTATTTTTATAAACCTATACAAATAAATAAAATTGGAGTGTCTGTTTGTAACGTCAAAGTAACAGCTTTTCACTAAATGTATATGAAAGTTTATATGGTACTTATAACAAAAACACATTTTTTTAAATATTTGTTTGTCTGTCTGTCCGTCTGTCTGTCTATTTGTTCCATATGTGTTGTTATCTGTGTGTCTATTTGTCTCCGAAACGGTTGGACCGATTTGAATGGGACTTTCACTGGCAGACAGCTAATGTAAAAAAGTAGGGTTCCGCGCAAAAAAAAAACATAAATTACACGCGAGCGAAGTCGTGGGAAACAGCTAGTTATATATATGATTGTAGATCTTTTTTAACTGTTATTAGCAAACAAAGGAATTCGTGGAGGCTCAAACTGAATGATCCTGTACCAAATATCCATTTCAATTGATTTATTCAATTGAGATTAATATCGAAGTATACTTTTCAAATGCAAAAATTACTGATTCTGAATCGTGGTAGCCCCTCTATGTACCTTGGCAAAACATTTGACGGTGCTTCATTCGATAATGCAGGCTTAGCTAACCAATCGGCTTTATCATTCTCATATATTCCTACGTGAGATAGTATCCACTGCATTCTCAGATTCAGACATAATTACATTTGTTGATTTTTCAGAATAGTATAGGCTAACGAAACACCTCTGATACTAGAGGCGCATTGAGCCAAGTGATCTAAGGCAATTTTATTATCAGTGAAGATTACGATATATCGCTTTTCTATTGTCAGTGCATAAGTTAACACTTCCGATATTGCTACAAGCTCTATAGAGTAGATTTTTTTATAGGATAGGGTGACAAACGAGCACACAGTTCACCTGATGGTAAGTGGTTGCTGTGACCCATAGACATCTACGTCTATTCTCGATTAAGAATCAAAATGCAGATGCGTTTTCACCCGTGAGAACTAAGATGGAATGCCTTTTTACCAGTAAAAAGCGTCTCCGGTTCTCTACACTCACCATACGAAACAAAGCTGTATTAAGCTGCTATTTTACGCTGGTATTCTGTGGGTGGTCCTTCCCCGATCGAGCCGACCCATTCATGCTACAGCTATACTACTAATACAGCTGCCGCGTGGCTCTACCACGTACGTAGAGTTATAAATTATAATAGAAGTCCCGTTATTTACTTTAAATAACTTTTGGATATATAAACTACATTTGGATTATAGAAGGCTGCACCCCGTCCGCCATCACACCTAGACCTTCCGTTTTAAAGTTACACTTATTTTGGCGCATTTAGGAAAAATGATGAGAGTAAATTTTTACGACGCGCGCGCACACTTACACCTGAAAGCGACAACTTCAGTTGGTAATTGTCTCTCAAGTTTTCGTGAGAACTGATAACTATATTCAAGGTAGTTATTCAAAAATCCTCTAAATAGTCTGCTTTCAAATATAATATACGAGTATGTATCTACAAAACCCGTTTTATTTATATTATAAACTTTTAATTGTGTTTATAGATTTGAGGTTAACTGTCGGTATGTATTATTTTTACTTGTTTACATAGAAATTATTATTTATCTATGGCGAGACTAAACACACATTAGCTACCGTTACAAAACGGCCCAGTAAATTATGCGTGAATGCATTTCGGCAATTTCATAAGTGAACTAAAGTGATTACTAATAAATGCACGTACGTACGTATGTATATACATAGTACGATGGTTTTTTGTTCTGTACCAGGATGTAACTCTTCCAAAAAGAATAATTCCCATAATTAGTCATTCCACCAGTAAGTTTATAACTTGACAGCTGTCGTTTTTAGGGTTCTGTAGCCAAATGGCAAAAACGGAACCCTTATGGATTCGTCATGTCTTTCTGTCTGTCCGTCCGTATGTCACAGCCACATTTTCCGAAACTATAAGAACTATGCTGTTGAAACTTGGTAAGTAGATGTATTATGTGAACCGCATTAAGATTTTCACACAAAAATAGAAAAAAAAAACAATAAATTTTGAGGGTTCCCCATACTTAGAACTGAAACTCAAAAAATTTTTTCATCAAAACCATACTTGTGAGGTATCTATGGATAGGTCTTCAAAAATTATATTGAGGTTTCTTATATCATTTTTTTCTTAACTGAACAGTTTGCGCGAGAGACACTTCTAAAGTGGTAAAATGTGTGTACCCCCCCCCCCCCCGTAACTTCTAAAATAAGAGAATGAAAAAATAAAAAAAATAAATGAAGTACATTACGATGTAAACTTCCACCGAAAATTGGTTCGGACGAGATCTAGTAAGTAGTTTTTTTTAATACGTCATAAATCGTAAATGATGTTACTTGCTGCTACGGAACTCTTCATGGGCGAGTCCGACTCGCACTTGGCGCTTTTTTCTTAATATCAGTTCACAAATTTGCCGGCTTTGGAAAAAATTAAATGAAAAAATAATTTTATTAGGTATTGAGATGAATCAGCATAACAAATAGGGAAATATTTATAACCTCACCTGTTAGTGATACGCTCCGTTTGTTTTTGATGTCGATTTAATTCAAACAAAGTGAATGATACACAGTTCTCGTAAGTTGTGTTTGTACTACGAATAGTTAACTTTATTTAATGTGTATTACTGTTTTATAGAAGAAATTGGTGAGAGAGAGAGAGAGAGAGAGAGAGAGAGAGAGAGAGTGAAAGAACAAAAGGACTGCGTAACACTACGCAATGATACATAGTACTACACAATGCTACGCAGCACTACGCAACATTACGCATCGCTACGAAACGCTACGTAACTCTACGTAACACTACACAACGTGCTATGGTGAGAGGAAGCGCTTATAGCTCACTGGTCAACGAACAACAGTGATAGAGCCAAGCTGCACAAAAAATATAATAGTTGTAGCACGAGTGGGTCGGCTAGCCCGGGGTAAGACCACGCTCTCACAGAATACCAGCGCAAAATAGCAGCTTAATGCTGCTGTAATTCATATGGTGAATGTATAGAACTGAAGATCCTTTTTACATGAAACAAGGCATACCATCTTAATCAATACATATGCATTTTGAATTTGAAAAATGTAGATGTCTATGGTCCACAGCATCCACTTACCATCAGCCTATAACTTAGTTTATAAAATCATAATAACATATTCAATATAATATGTATATGTAGGATGTGTAATTGAGTATAGTACAGAGACTAATTTTGTAGTTACGAATAATAATTAATTCGTTTACACGAATTAATTATCCAACGAGTCTAGGATAAACTAGTAATGGAATACGACAAGCGCACCATTCCACGTCAGAGCCAAGACTGTCTTAACGGCGGCCACTTCGTCCGTTTTACAAAACGGGCGCCAGCGCAGGTGCGATGGCGCAGTTGTGCTGTGCACGTGTTGTTTCCAAGAATTCTGTCTAGCTAGACTGACGCCGCCGCACGTGCAATGGTGCAGATGCCGTCATATATAATAATAGATCTCTTTATAGTTCTATCTATTGACTGCTCACCATACTCCTCGACAGAAAAGTGTCATTTTGGTATTAAATTTTCTTCCATATTTATTAAACAGTTGCTAAAATACTGAAAACTAAACAATTTTAACTTTTCGAAAATACTCATATGTAAAAACACGTGATATCGGCGGCAAGAAAGTTCTGTCATTACCATCTTATCCCCGATCAACCCTAATTTCAAGCTCTTATCAATATTAAAAACAACCTAACCAGAGAACGCAAATAAAATATTTATCGGTAGAAGCCGTGTGGAGGTGTCATAAGAAGAGCCGACATAAGAGACGACTTCTCATATATATATTTAATAATTTATGTGACGACTCCTGAAAACAAAAAAAAACAAACAGACACTTCAATTTTATATATTTGTATAGATTTAAAGTTTAATTTTTTGTTATTACGTGGCATCGAAAATCCACCTACCAATTACGGGTATTAACACAAATCCTCTACCTGCTTTATTAGAGGCCCACGTTCGACTGTTGACTTGCGGAATATTGGTAAAAACAAAGAATGCATAAAATACATAAATTCAGCCACCCTTTGAAAAACAACGTGTAGGTTGAGCGATTCAGGCTTTTGTGTAGGCATAAAACATATCACAGCCTATATTTTATTATATTGAAGATCATATTTTATAGATAGATACAAACGATGTAATGTTCCACCCATGTACTACAATTACTTTTATATAAATAAACTTAATTATTATATACGGCCATATATTATGCAACGGTTTTTTTTTACATATATTATATATACTAGCTTTTACCCGCGGCTTCGCTCGCGTGATCTTCAATTTACATACATATGCTGCCTGATTTTATATCTTTAAGTAATTATAGTGAAAAATAGCCTGTTATAGTGTAATACATACATACATAATTATAATCATGCCTCTTTCCCGTAGAGGTAGGCAGAGACCACTTCTTTCCACTTGCTACGATCTTCACATACTTCTTTCGCTTCGTCTACTTTCATTATTCCCTTCATACATGCTCTTCGGTTTAGGATACTCTTGACCTGGCCTTTTTTCAAGATGACCCTGATTTGGTCTAGAAACGTCCGCCTAGGTCTGCCTCTTCCAACACTTTCATTTACACTCGCTTTATACACTTTTTTCGTCAATCGTTCTTCTTTCATTCTCTCGACATGACCAAATCATCTCAGCATATCTTTCTCAATTTTTGTCACTACATCTTCTTTCAGACCACAACATTTCCTTATCTCACTATTTCTTATCCTGTCACTCAATTTAACTCCTATCATATTTCTTAACGCTCTCATCTCAACTACATTTATTCTGCTTTCATGTTTCTTCTGCCATACCCAACTTTCACTTCCGTACATGAGTGTCGGAACCAATATAGTATAAAAAAGTATCTTTGAATCAAAATTTATTATTACTATTTACTCTTTACATTCATTCATAATTAAAGTTAATTTAGTTTTAACAAAATAATTATAAATTAATGGTCTGATATGCGATATTTGATTCATATCTTTGGTCCCATTTAATATTGATTGGCACCATAAAATAGATTCTAATATTTTTTCTACGTTCGAGTAGACTTCAAAATTTCATAAATGCAATTCTATAATGATGCATATCTACTACACATGCAATAAAACAAATTTTAATAAATTACGTTACATTTTCACTTGTATTTAAGCGGGTTGTACAAAAACCATCTTTGGAAGAAAGTTCCAGAAAAATTTGCATAAAAGAACATATTGCTGATGTGAAGCACCGACGCTCCAGGAACTCAGAAGTATGTTAACATGTTCAGTATCGTCCCAACCATTATATCAGATCTGATAGACAACAAATCCTCACAATAAACCACCGATTCTTACCAAGGACGATTCGCGAGGCTATTGAAATTAAAAACATCCTGACTTCAATAGAGTAGATGGCTGGGTGCTACCATCTACTTGGGATCCCATAATTAATAAAATTAAATCCAAACTCTCTCTTGAAGAACTACAGACTGATTTCCCTTCTAAGCCGCGTCTACGTGCTGTTTCCGAGAGTCATTACGAATCGTCTCGCACGCAGACTTGACGACTTCCAGCCTCCCGAAGAAGCTGGTTTCCGAAAAGGCTTTAGTACCATAGACCACATACATACCCTGCGGCAGATTGTACAGAAGAGGGAGGCTATGAAAAAGCCTTTGATTCCGTCGAAATTTGGGCGGTGCCGCAGTCCCTTCAGCGGTGCCAAGTTGACTGTCGGTATATCGAAGTGCTGAAGTGTTTGTACAGTAGAGCTACGATGGCTGGCTATCCGAGTACAGAATCAGAGTACGAAACCTATTCAACTGCAGAGAGGTGTAAGACAGGGTAACGTTATATCCCCGAAAGTCTTCACCGCTGCATTGGAAGACGTTTTCAAGCTACTGGACTGGGAAGGATGCGGTATTAACATCAATGGCGAGTACATCACTCATCTTCGATTTGCCGACGATATAGTCCTTATGACAGAATCGCTGGAGGACCTAAGCACTATGCTCAATGACCTCAATAGTGTCTGCCAACGGATAGGTCTTAAGATGAACATGGACAAAACAAAAATCATGTTTAACGTCCATGTTACACCTATGCCGGTAGTTGTTGGGAGCACTAAGCTCGAAGTTGTTGACGAGTATATTTACCTGGGACAAATAGTCCGACTAGGTAAGTCCAACTGTAACTGTCAGTCTTACATACATCTCACTACTGTGCACAGGGCTCCTCATTACCCATAGTGTTTTGTGGGCAGAAAAGAGTATGCCGCAATGCTCCAATGCGTATTTACCGTTTTCATATTTCCACAACTTTTTTAACTAATCAGACATTTAGGTTTGCCCACGAAGTTATTCTCCACCACTTCAACGGATTCGTGGTAAGTCAGCACTTAAATTTTCTCATAACAGATTCATTTTTCGTCAAAAGACTCTTACACGTTTTGCTCCCATACCACGATGAAATCTCACGGCGAGCTACATGGTTCTCGTATTTGTTTAAATAAAATTCATAAAAACTGAAACAAAACTTTTGTACAATTGTTGACCATATTTACCTAGTAATGACGACTTTTTCTGCCACCAGGGCGGCGCCACTTTACAGTGAGGTAAAATATTTGACAGATTTCATAGCGGGGATGATAATTTCGTAGGAAAATGTAATCTTTAAGGTTTCTTTCTGTATTATTAGTTCTATTTTATATTAATTACATTACAAATGAATAAACCAAACTATAAAATATAACTAAAAGCCGATTTAAAAAAAAAGAGTTATAAAGTGCCAAAAATTAAAAAGCAAACCAGACGCATTGTGTTGTGAATTAATATAATATTCTAGATAATGATAAACTATTTTCATAAAACTAATTTCTCAGTTAACTGACATTGCGTAACAAAAACTTTACCTCAGTCGCAACTAGCGACATCTGGTGAGTGGAAGATTATTAGCCCTCATTAGAAACCCAGCGATGCCACGAACTATTCCTTGAAATAGAGATAAAATCTCACAGTGCACTTAATTTTCAATTATTTACATCAGATAACGTGATAACAGTTGGTAAAATTAAACCTATGCCGACAGATACCCAATATATTCAACTAATGAGTTTCTCTTTTAATCTGGAACTGGATACTGTGCACACAAAATACACGTGTTGTGTATAACAGTGTTGTTAGCCATTTCGCCCAAACGTGAAAATTGTGGAAAAACATCCCGATACAGCCACCGGTCTAGATATTTTTAAGTGTGACAATTTTTGATGCTGGACGAATAAGTATTCAGTAGCATTCTAAAATTTAATTTTATCAGTTACTTATTATGAGTTTATTTAGCAGAAAGTAGAGGACGCCTTATTGCATTAAAACTATGAAATTTAAAACTATACTGTGTAGTAGCATCAGCTATAGCAGGTTGGGGTGCGACTGGCTCAAGAGCCACCCCAAAGCCGCGAGATTTTATTTATTATATAAAAAAGGCATAAAGTGATGTTGATTCTGTTCAAAATCTGTTTCTGTTAAAAACACGCTATCAGCGCCGCTAGCGGTGAAAAAATATTTGACGATATGACCATATTATCAAGAAATAGCAATGTTGTGTTTAATTATTAATATCGTTAAACGATCTCTATTCATTGATTTGGCTAAGCTATATTATGACATGGTCAACAAACAGTGATAAATATTTAACGAAATAATGATTTAATGAGAATTTTGCAGCAATTACTAGCAGATCAGTTTTAATCAGTTTACATACAGATATAGTATCAAACGTATGAAAATTAATACGTTGTTCAATACAATATCAATTTCCATACGTTTGATAGATGTCACTATTATCTATTATTTTTAAATTTTAATTAATACACTTTTAAAATGAAATAACGAAAAAATTAAACGTTAGGATTTTAAATAATTTTATAAATCTATTTATTTAAACATATAAATGAAAGTTATTTATATTATGTAATTTATTAGTTACTAAAGGCAAAATATAGACTTTTTTCATTTGATGATAGATGTTTTGATAATTAAAACGTATATCGTCAGCGGAGTTTCAAATTGTTATGCAAAGGTTAAACTAATTTTAAACTTTATTTACAAATATGATATTTATTTGAAAAAACAACCGTCACCCCGTCTATTAACTAATATACTTAATCTTATATAATAGAAAATTAACATCTAAAGGAAGAAAATACTTAACCCTCTTTTCTAAGTTCTGTAATCGAATAAAAAGTAGCCTATAAGTTACCCCGGGTTACTAACTACCTACATACAAAATTTAATGGAAATCGGTGCAGTAGTTTTTGCATGAATCTGTAATACACAGGCAGACAAAAATTCTAAAAACCACTAATTTGGCTTCAACACCCTTTATTTAATCCCCTGGACTTGTTTTTTCAAGATTATATACGATACGTGAGTCCTAATTTGAATAGAGAGGGAGGCTGGGTACTACCACCTGCTTGGCATCCTGTAATTAATAAAATTAAAACTAAACCCAAGCATACCACTGCAAGACTTCAAGACACAGTTCATTCTGCGTAGATCGGACCAAAATTAATAATTAAAAAAGCTGAAGGTACTCCAGGTTAGCTCTAACATCGGCACGTCAATCACCCTAGCCTCCCGTGACTATGGGTGCTGGAAAGCACCCGAAACGTCGGGGATTAATAAAAATAAGTTAATTAAACGCGATAAAATCCGTAAAAGTAGTTTTATTCAATGTGTAGTGTTCGCGTAAATATAAGAAATCATTGAGTATATAAGAATTACAGACACGACTTTTCTACCTACACGCGTACACACGACCTGCTTCCCCGCCAGCCAAGAGATTCAAGGTGTCTGCGTCCACTGGAAAAATAGTGAACTGTGTCTTCTAGGATGCGGTAGTTATAATAATGATCGACTATTTAAGTAAAGGCGAGACAATAACCGGAGATTATTACGCACTATTAATCAAAAAACTAAGCGAAGAATTAAAGAATAAACGACGAAGAAATTATAATGCGTGCTTTTTCATCATAATAATGCCCCCGTCCATCGATTTGATGTTGCAGGCGCTGCCATCAGAACTGATGATTCAGTTGTTCAGTTGATGCAACACCCACCATATTTTCCGGACCTAGCTCCGAGTGATTTACACCTTTTTACTCACCCAAAAAAGCACTTGTACGGTATAAAATTCGACGACGACGATGAGTTGATGTGTTCTGTAGACGCTTTTTTCAAGTTCCAGGATCAAGCCTTTTTTCCAAGGGAATTTACCAATTTGCAAATCGTTATTCAAAATGCCTATTAGCCTAAAAGGCGATTACGTTGAAAAATAAATACAATTTACATATCCTAGAGTTTCATTCCGTTTTAAAAACTTATTGATCACCTAGTGGATATATGGATGTGAAGGAGACAAAACATGTCATGTAGAGATCATATTTTATACTGATACTTAAAAGTGTGTGAGTGTGTGAGTGTGTGTGTGTGTCCAAAAACCGCTTTGGGTTTAATTATTTATAACCAAAATTATATAAATTTATATATTATATAATTAAATTATTTATCTAATAGGTAGGTATGTCAAAGTTTGACAAACGGATTTGAATATAATTCAGGAAAGAAAGTTGAATATCCTGAATCTCCATGTCCAGAAATAACAGTTTGAGCTTAAAGGCGTAACTGTTTTCAATGGCTAGAGCCGTGGCCTGATGCTGATTAGGTATAGGTAATATATCCTATATCAGAAGTCACCACCAGGGCAGAATTGAAAATATCATAACCTACTAAAAACAAAAAATTAATCTATTTATAATGTTTACGTATCTTCAAAATTGTATACCTATAGTGAAATTAAAACATGATTAAATTATTTTTTTACCACATTACCTACCACGTTTTTATTTACTAGCTTTCGTATTCCTACTTCCCGATAGCTCATCGGACAGACTTGAAATTTTGAAGATACATAGCTCAGAATCAAACTTAATAATATGGAAATTAAAATAAATTTGTGTCCTATTTAATTATCATAGACAGTGTACGCTCAGAATCTTTCCGTATAAAAAAACACACTTATTTAAATATAAAGAAGAAAATAATTTAATTATTACCTTTAGCTCCTTCCGTATCACAATAATAACAAGAAAATCAAACTAAAAACGCGATCATGTCCGGTCAGAACCGGTAAAGATACACCCACGACCGGCAACCCGTCACTGACGACTATAAACCGGCTAAACGCGTCCGCCAATCGCAACCACGCCCTAGCTCAGGACTCCCGCCTACAAAAACCGTAAACGTCCAATCCGAAGCCCTCCAAAACCTTATTTACCGGTAACACCCGCCCGTCCTCGCCCTCCCAACTTATCGATTGGACGAACCCGGGGACTTATTTAAACCGGGCGAACTGGTGAATTAATTTTGTGATTGAAATTACAAGCATTATTGTATTAAGTTGTTCGCGCCCGAATCATTCGATTAAACCGAGCGGCGTTTGTGCGGTCGATGAATGTTTTGTGTTTTGTCGCCATGCTTGTTTTTAATGCGGTTGCTGATTAAACAATGACATTTTGATTTAATAACGGAACCATTTTTAGTAAAATCTTTTAGCGCAATAAGTAGTAGATAGCTCTGTTCTGAATTGTTTCATAATCTTGAAATGTTTCAATTCTTAATCTTTTAATTTGCACTTTTCCATGTTTTGCGGGAATACGTTTAGTAAAATTACTAAATTACAATTTTTTTTAATTAAAACGGAATTACCTAAAGTATGTGTTTCTTAGTTAGTTATGTCCATATGAGTTCGGAATTTTACTGAATAAATTTAAAATACAACTCTTCATATAATTTACGAGGTCACGAGGTTAACGATGAGGAAGCAAAATCTAGGACGCTTTGTGGGGGTGTGACCTCTTGAAAATTTAATTAGGTACCTGCGTTATTTCTTGGTAAGATTTTTCGGTAGCTTTGTTCCCTATTTGCGACAGCGCATTTATCAGCTATAACCAGTTCTAGCTGTGAGATCGCTTTGCTATAAAAATCTATCAGAATTCTTGACACGCACTCACGCACACATCTTTCTTCTGTCTTTATTTATCAGCCCGTCAAAATTTACAGCTTTCATTCACATGTTCCTTTATATTACATCGTTGTAATGGTTATAATATAAATTATTTTACGTACCTACGTGAGTGCGTGTTCTTATAAAATTCGGGCATGGTTTTAGCTAGGTTTTTGCATCACGTAAAATGTACGCAGCACTTTGCATTTCTTTCTTCGTTTGTCTGAGATAATAACAGGCTATGTGTACAATTGGCGTTCCGAAGCGACAGCTGCCTATCAAAATTATAAAATTTAATATTATATTATTAGTAATAATTGAGCGCGCTTATATAAATTTTCCATGCTCATAGTTTTTGATCACGCTTTTGTTAAACACAGAGTCCACTTGATCATAAGTTGACTCGATTTATGTCACGAAGACACTTACACGGAGTTTGGGCTCCACGGACTTTCTTGTAAGAAAAGTGCTGGTAGGTTTTCACGGCACGGTTCTTTGAACGATGCCATCCGAAGGGCTCTTGTCTCTATAAATGTTCCGTTGGTTTTAGAGCCTTGTGAAATACGATGGCAAGAGACCTGACGGTATGACATTGGTCTTTTGGGAGAAAGGTAAAGCCTGTGTGGGATGCTACTTGCGTAGACACTTTGGCGGCTTTTCATATCAGGGGTACCTCATTTAGAGCCGGGGCGGTATCAGAGTAAGTGACACAAATATGAGTCTCTGAGAGATGACTATACATTTGTGCATTTTTGCTGTAGAGAATATCGGTCCGTGGGGTCCTCGTGCGGTGGGATTCCTACAGGAACTCTACCCGCAACTGGTTGTTGCTGCTGGTGATAACAGGGCTGGTTCTTTTCGCGCACTAAGTATTCAGCGAGGCAGCTTTCTTGGCACGATACCACGGGGAGTAGGACTGTATGATAATTAAGTTATTAGTTTTGGTTGTTTTTTTATTATAGTTTTTTAATGATCTACCTATCTACATCTAGACAAATAAATAAAAATGAAGTGTCTGTTTGTAATGTCAAAATACCAGCATTTTACTAAATGCATATGAAAGTATAGACGGTACTTATAACAAAAACACAATTTTTAAAATTTTTGTCTGTCTGTCGGTCTGTCTGTCTGTTTGTTCCGGCTAATCTTCGAAACGGCTGGACCGATTTCGACGAGACTTTCACTGGCAGATAGCTGATATTATAAAGAGTAACTTAGGTTACTTATATTTTAGAAAAAGAATTAGGGTTTCGCGCAACATTATTAAAACCCTAAATAACACGCGGGCGAAGTCGCGAAGAACAGTTAGTATTATCTAAACTTACAATTATATTCGATTAATAATCAAAATGCAGATAACTAAGGTGCTTAAGCGTGAGGACTATGTAATACCTAGTTACCAGTAAAAAGGGTGATCCCGTTCTCTTCACTCACAATGTGAAACATAGCAGCATTATCCCGCAATTTCATACTGGAATTCTGTGTGAACGTTGTTCTTTCCCGGTGTTGCCGATCCATTCGTGCTGCATCGATAATACCTAGGTATCTAAGTAGCAGTGTGACTCTACTAATGTTTGTTAATGTTTTTGAACGCGGTAGAGCCATGCTGCAGCTATATTATGGTTGTAGCACGAATGGGTCGGCTCGACCGGGGAAGGACCACGTTCTCACAGAATACCAGCGTAAAATAGCAGCTTAACGCTGCTGTGTTTCGTGTGGCGAGTGTAGAACCGGAGACCTTTTTACTGGACCTTTTTCCATCTTAATCCTCACGGCATTTTGATTCGTAATCGAAAATAGATATAGATGTCTGTGGGTCACAGTAACCACTTACCATCAGGTGGAATGTGTGCTCGTTTGTCACCCTTATCCTATTAAAAAAACCCAAGTAGGTACTCTACCGTGGATAGAATACGTACAATCCTGTGCCTATTTCTCAATTTTGATGGTTTTTTAAACGATTTTTCCTTTGAAGGTTAGATTGGATAAGGCCGTTTTTAATTGTCCTCCAATTTTAATGGATGCACATAAAAACACACGGCTATAGTTTTTATTTACTTTATTAATCTATATTTATAAATATTTTCAGATTTTTTTCTGCTTTACCTAATTCTGGAGATAAGGAGATAAATTTAGAAGTAGTAACGGGAACAGTAGGTACCTACTTTGGCCGTGGGAGGGGGGGAAAGGGGTGATATTCTACAGGGTAAGATTTTCAGCTCTGAGAACGGTCAATATTGTGTGAAATGACATACATAGGTATATATTTTTTATAAAGATCATAAAGCACGTGTGTGCACTACAAAATACCGGCAGAGAATGCCGACAGGCATTAAATCCGCCCATTGTTACCTTAGCTGTAAGGTGTTCCAATAAAGAATAAATAAATAAACAATCCGTGTGGTTGTACAGGTTTGGTAGTACATATATGCAGAGTTGTTTGGAAATTTCGATAGCGTGACTTAGAATTCGGTAATGTTCATCGCCATCAAACCATTACCGTTAACAGTCATTCTTGTGAAGTTAATTAACAGCTAATAAACAACCAAAAAGCGGTAATGAAAGTGGGTTCTAATTTAATTAATATTTTTATTTACTTCCCCATTTACAAACGTTTATTTAATTCGTATAAGAAAATGGTGTTGGCAAAAAATTATATGTCTTTGAAAGGACGATTAGAGAATGTATGTGCCATAGAGAAGCTGATATAATCGGGAGGAATGTGTGCTTCCCTAGCTTTTTTTTTATAGCATAAGGGTGACAAACGAGCACACAGTCCACCTGATGGTAAGTGGTTGCTGCGGCCCATAGACATCTACATCTATCCTCTATTACAAATCAAAATGTAGATGCGTTGTCACCCGTGAGGACTAAGATGGAATGCCTCATTTCCAGTAAAAAGGGCCTCCGGCCACCTGCACTCACCAAGCGAAACGCAGAGGTAAACCTCTACTTCACGCTGGTTTTCTGTGAGGTCGTGGTACCACCCCGGTTCGAGCCGGCCCATCCGTGCGACAGCAAAAGCTGCCGCGTGGCTCTACCGCTGTTAAATTAAGCTTCTTTCTGGGGCTTCTTTCTGGTGTCCTCGCTTTATACTGCAGAGCTCATTTCACAGCCCAACCGGGTCACAAAAGCTACGTCTACATCACTATTTTATATCATCAGGAAAACAACATCCATTTATGTATTTTCTTTACAAATTTGATTCAAGTTCAAGACTCCCAACTTAACTGCTAGGGACTCGATTAATAAGTCACGTTATCATGTATACTATAATATAAGAGAACACTTTCATCTTCATTGTTTCATTATTTTAAACATTGCTTTCTATAACTATAATAAAAAAAGCAATCCCAAACCGTAAAATGTCATCGCGATAAGAAGGGCCCCAGCTGTGTTATCAGTAAAGGGAACAAGTACTACTGCAAAATCGAACCTGGTGTCATAATAAACGATTGGGCCGTCTGCCGTCAATGTTTAGCCCTCAATTATAAAATTAAGCCGCGTTGAAGGGTTACGAACCCCTGTTGCGAGGCCGATTTAAGATTTAGTGATGCGCTGATGTTTATAATTTTACAATCGATATCGACTAATGTTAATATAGTTTTTGGAACGAAGTTCTTTATCGGACGGTACGGATTTGGCGGATAGCAGCTAGGTGATAAAAAGTGTAAGATTTTTTCGTCACTACCCCTTGTGTCATAGTGTACATGGCCTTAGCGGCGAAATAAGGACGTATGATGGAATATTATTATCCATCTCCCTCGCATTTTTTCTTATCTTGCCAGGAAATAAATATTATTTTATTTCAAAAGACGCTTCATTTTAATAGACGCTAGTAATTCATTTAGGTATTTGTATTTGTTAATCAATAATATAATACCTACGTTTATCAATAATAATATACTACGCAAGGAACTTCGTTCCAACCGAGTGTACCACGACACTCACGCATTTTTTAAATTTATTATATATTTAAGAAACATTAATTAATAAATTCAGGCGATACTTTCCGGAAATCCATTACATTAAAGATGTTAGATATTAGGCAAAATCCGCGTATAAAAAAAATAGAAATTTTGTGTCTTATCTAGGTTGAACAGCACCCCCCGGCCTCCCTCAATTGCGTGCACTATCCCCGTCACCACTTTCAATAATAAGACATGCCTACATATCTATGTTTCAACTCTAATCAAGGCATCGTCAGGAGAAATAATCTCGGTGATAATAAACCGCTTAGTTAAGGTCCAAAACAGCTTCTACAGGAAGACGGCTCGTAATTACTATCAAAAACTACGTGTAGACGAAGTTCAAAAGAGAAATCAGCTGTAATCCTTCCCCAGGCGTTATCGCCTTTCTTGGAAAACAAGACCTTTTGCTCCAATTTTGTTTCTGTTCTTCGCCTCCAACGTAGTGCACAGCTGAAGGGCGAAAATTCTATAAGTATCGCACGGCTTAATTCCTCCCTCTCTATTCCATTATAGGATCACCAGGCTCGGCTTGTCTCCAGCTCTTTGTTGTCGACATACCACGCATTCGAACTAAACGGTTTGCCTCGCCGTTTATAATAAGGAAATATTTACCAGTATCTGTCGCCCCATCCCATTACAATGTAGGTGTCTTCAAGACAAGAGCGAATAGGCTTTTGATTCGCTAAGATAGAACGATTTACCATCTAGTACTTCATCACCACTAACCACCAGGTGGAATTTTAGCTAAGCATTGGCTTTTATTGGTTTAAAAAAGTGTTTTTTTTTATAGGATAAGGGTGACAAACGAGCACACAGTCCACCTGATGGTAAGTGGTTGCTGCGGCCCATAGACATGTAGATGTCTATGGGCCGCATCTATCTTCGTTTGCGAATCAAAATGCAGATGCGTTGTCACCCGTGAGGACTAAGATGGAATGCCTCATTTCCAGTAAAAAGGGTTCACTTGTAATGTCAATAACTTTGTTAGTAGTTTTGATATTACATTTTTGTTTGTAAAATGGAACTTAAGAAGGTGCCGCATAAAACTGTAGGTCCTGAAACAATAATTATTTGTGATATATGTGACCCGTCTGAGGTGCACCTGGGTGATATCCATTAATGTATCGTTGTTTAGGTTTAGGACAATTATCAAAGACCATTTTTTATCTGGGGGCACGGCAGTGCCCCCGCCAAGTCGAGCAAAAAAGCGGCACGGCCGTACCATCCTTTTCTCGAAGCAGTTCAGGCTTTTTTTTTTTTTTTTTTTTTTTTATAGTAGAGGGGGCAAACGAGCATGCGGCTCACCTGATGGTAAGTGACTACCGCCGCCCATGAACAACTGCAACACCAGGGAGGGAATTGCAGATGCGTTGCCGGCCTTTTAAAAAGGAGTACGCTCTTTTCTTGAAGGTCCCTAAGTCGTATCGGTCCGGAAAAATCGCTGATGGTAATCGATTCCACAAGGAAGTCGTGCGAGGAAGAAAACATCTTCTAAATCGCACAGTGGTGGACCGCCAATCATCCAGATGGTGTGGATGGTATCGGGAGTTCTGCCGCGATGTGCGTTCGTGAAATTTGGCGGCTGGGATTAATCCGAACAATTCCTCAGAGCACTCCCCATGGTAGATGCGAAAGAAAATGCAAAGAGATGCAACATCTCTTCGCAGCGCCAATGAGTCGAGCCGATCGGAAGGAACTCGGTCGTCGACGATTCGAGCCGCTCTGCGCTGGATGCGGTCAAGTGGAAGGAGCTGGCACTGGGGAGCCCCTGCCCAGAGATGGGAACAGTATTCCATGTGAGGCCGAACCTGCGCCTTGTAAAGTTGCAGGTGGTGTGCCGGCATGAAATACTGTCCCGCTCTGCTGAGCACGCCAAGCTTTTTAGAGGCCAATTTGGCCTTCTCTTCCAAATGACCACGAAACTGCACGTCACTCGTTATGTCGACGCCGAGGATTCCGATACTGGCTGAGGCAACCAGGGGAGTGCCTTGAAACTGAGGAGATACGACAAAGGGGTTCTTTTTAGCGGTAAACGCGCAAACTTGTGTCTTCTGAGGATTAAACTGGACTAGATTTAGTCTATTTCTGAAACCCTATAACTTCGTTATGGATAAAACTAGAAGCCTGAATTTTTACTAACTAAGTAGGCATTGTATATACTCAGTATATTTCAAATTTCAATAAATTTTAACTTGTAATTTAAAAATTATAACTAGTCAAAGTTTCTTAATTTTGTCACTCACTGACTGACCGATCATCAAAACTCTGAAGCACTTCTAGCAGACATAGAAACTTCAAATTTGGAATACAATTATTGTTTAATATATAAATCGAGGAAAAATCAAAATATTTTACAATTTCGGTCTAGTTTTTGAGATACACAAACTGCATAAATATAGTTATACAAAGTTACATTTGCAGTGAATGAATCAGTGTACCTATATATGTATAATGGAATAATAGGTGTAAATAGCTACCTAGATATAACTATCTACAAAAAGAAATGATATGCCATCAAAAACATAACTTGTAAAAATATCCAAGTCTCGCAACTCAGTTCTTCTACCGTAAAAAGTTGTGAGATCCATGTAATACCAAGTCGGTTAATTTAGTCAGTCCATAGATTGATACATAGATTAACTTGGCAATCTCATGAAAACACAATATATCTCACAAGTAATACATATTATATTAAATTAGATTGTTTAGTGCGATTGCCAAGTCAATCTATGTATCAATCTATGGACTGACTAAATTAACCGACTTGGTATTACATGGATCTCACAACTTTTTACGGTAGAAGAACTGAGTTGCGAGACTTGGCTTTTTTTACAAGTTATGTTTTTGATGGCATCAATATTTAGATTTCTCAAAAAAAGGTCTCCATGTTTTTTGGTTTTTCTGACGGATCCCTGTTTGTGATGATTCATCACAAGATTGGTTCAGACATTCCAAAGATTAGCTTGAAGAATAGACACAAACAAAATTTTACAAATGGTTATTTATCCTACTGGCCAAAAAGTTGTTATTTCGATATTACAGACAGACACATCAATTTTATTTTATCTATAATCACTAATCTAATGAGGTCCAATAATTTTCTGCTTACCAGATGTCGCTAGTTGACACTAAGGTAAAGTTTTTGTTACTCAATGTCATTCAATTGCGAAGTTAGTTTTAAATAAAAGTTTATCATTTTCTGGAGTATTATATTAATACACAAAACAATTCCTCAGTGGTTTGCTCTTTAGTTTCTTGCACATTTTTAACTTTTTTTAAAAATAATTGAATATGGCTTGGTTTTTTTATTTTTAAACTAATTATTATAAAATATAGCTAATAGTACAGAAATAAACATTAACCTTTACATTTTCCGAACTAATTAATTTCCGCGCTATGAAATCTGTCAAATATAAAAAAGTGGCGCCGCCCTGGTGGCAGAAAAAGTCGTGGATGCTCTCATTCTTTCTTTATTCCGAGCATTGTTCGACTTTATAATGGCATTGTTATATAAATTATTATTCCAATGTTTTCTTTGAATAATTAAAGTAAAATAACAGGCAATATGTCCCACCACTGGGCACAGGCTTCCACTTCCACGCTTACGCTTGACCCTCTCATTCCTGAGAGAGTCAAGCTGCTGAATGCCTGTTGCCTTCACATGTTCATGATTTTTTTTTCTTAGACACGCAGGCTTTCTCTCAATGTTTTTCTCCACCACCGATCATGTTTTAATCTCTTCCTTACTATGAAAATTTAAGGAGAACGTTTATCCCCAGAAAGGTTTAAATAATAACTCTTCGCATCACTAGCTCGTTGAATACTCAATACTGATATAATGAAGTGTCGTCACGGTGCACGCCGCACGTTGCCATTATGAGCCGTCGACATTGTGTGCACTGTGTACTGACCCTTATGTTAGCTCACTAACAGATTTTGTACACTTCTTTATGATGTTGGCAATATCAGACTAGTTTGTTTTATTGCTTGTTATATAGATACCATTTGTTAGTCGACAAGTTTAGAACTATATATATTTTTTTACCATTCTTAGCCAGCGCTTCACTACAATCCCACCTGATGGTGGTGATGTAGCCAAAGACGGTGAAGTGCACTGAGTTAACAAAAGCCCATTCACTCTTACCTTGATTACAATGTAGGTGTCTTACCTTGAAGACACCTACATTGTAATCGGATGGAAAAACAGATGCTAGCCAACTTATTCCACTCCTTTTCGATTAGAATGCGTGATAAGTCAACAACGAAACGGTGGACACTGGCCAAACGTCTGGTTGCCCGATGGTGGAAGGGAGACGGAGGAATTAATTTATTCAATTACCGCGCACACTCTCCGAACTGCATCCTGTAGAAAACCGAAAGGCCTGGCTACTTTGCGCCTGTGTTCGAGACTGATGTGATTGGTTTTAACCAGGTGCGGATCATCAAAAATCCTCTTAGCTCGCTTTTCCATTGAATTCAAAACTTATAGGGGGTATTTTACAGCACCAGCCCATATATGGTAGCAATACTACCATGCACGGCCGGACTTGCGCTTTATATAGGTAGAGTAAGCAGCTGTCCCGACGTGAAGTACCGTCGTTCCTTTGCAAGAACTCCTAGCTTCCTTGCAGCTGCTTTGGCCTTGAACTCAATGAAACTTTCTTCTTAATCAAATCGTAAATGTGCACTGCTCTCTTCGTTAAATGACAGAATACCATCATAAAATAGCAGGTTTATTCTGCTGGGTTTCGTATGGTGAGTGTAGAGAACCTAGGATTTCTAGTAACAAGGGTCTCAGTCCTCAGGGGTGACAACGCATCTGCATTTTGATAGATGTCTATGGGCCACAGCATCCACTTACCATCAGGTGGACTGTGTGCTCGTTTGTCACTCCAATTCTATAAAAATATAGAGGATGTGCCATAATCGTGACGCTTAGCAGGTGGGTTGACGATCGCAGTGCCAGACTTCTTGCATCTTTGGCGCTGCTGCCCGACGCCACTCTGGGTATATTACGTCTGACGTAAACGCAATGGCTTATATCTACTGGAAGCCATAAGATTCAGATATTTATAACAATCCCCTCTTAGGTACTCATGGGACTTAATGCAGTGGCACCGGCACCACACCAATTCCAGTACAGCGTCTTATAGGGTAACACCACTACACTAGGCAAGACACACCACTGACGACAATACAATTGGGAGTAGTGGTGCTGGGATTAGTGGTGACGGGGATAGTGCACGCAATTGAGGGAGGGCGGGAGGTGCTCTGTGCTCTTCATACTAGGTAAGACACATCATTTTATTTTATAACGCGGATATTTGCGAAGTAAAATTTTTTCTAAAAGCTTTTATATAATGGATTTCCGAAGTAACGCCTGATTCTATTAATTATACTAATTGAACTATTTTTTTTTACTGTACGTGAGGGTAATAAAGGCAATAAACGGTCAAAAGAGCGCTGCTTTATCGACGCCATATTGACACTTGACATTATATTAGTCAATTTAGTTACGGTGCAGTGTACTTACTTTTTTAAGTAGATTTTTCGAAGTGTTCCTAGTTATTTCCAAAGCTTGTTTGCAATTTTTTTTCTTAATATATTAGTTAGATATATTATACGACTGTGTTTTTGTCTCTGTACTATTAGTTTTGGTTTTATAAGGCGGCAAAGCTTAAGGTGAACATATTACCCTCACGTACCTTATAATAGGTATGGTTTTGGAAAATGTTTTAAAAAGCTAACGATGATCTCCCACAACCGACCGTCTTACCAAACGACATTTTTGTTTGAATAATTTGACAAAGCAAGCATTGTATGAAACTAATTTTGCATATTTTATCGCTTTTAATGTAAACTTACTTTTAATTTGGTAGAGCAACGCTGCGGTAATATTATTATGATTGCAGCACGAATAGGGTTGGCTCGACTGGGAAAAGACCATACCCTCACAGAAGACCAGCGAAAGAAGACAGCTTAGTGCCTGCTCTGTTTTGTATGGTTAGTGTAGCGATCCTAAGACAACAATGCATCTACATTTTGATTGATCATTTACCATCAGGCTGTGTGCTCATTTAGGGTAACTCTTAATGTATAAGAAAAACTGTCAGTCGTAGGACCTCACATCCAGAAGTTAAAACTTCTTAGCTTCACAAACTTGTAAACATTATTTTTGGGTTGTTAATAAATATTTTTTTCGGAAGGCTTTAATAGGTATCTGAACGTGACGGTCACGCGAGTTCAGTGCTGTTTCCCCATCCCAAAAGTGCCTAACGTGTCTACAGAAATTTTCACTTCAAAATCTAAACTAAGCCAAAGCAAACGTGAATTGAAATTGGTTGAAGATAAAATAAGCTAACTTAGTACCCCTTAAAATCACACATTATTTTTTTTTCAAAAGCGGAACTCAGAATTTAATCTGGCCAAACCATCTTTATGCGTTACCAATTAATGGGGGATTTCTTTTCGAGTGTTTACATTTTAATGATCTGCCATTGAATGGAGGTCGAATTATAACGTATTGGCGACTGGAGATTTAATTGGCTGGTTTTTACTGCGAACAGAGGGGATGTTCGTAAAGAAATGATGTGTAGGTTGTTTTGCTTTGAGTCTCTATCGATAAATTACGTATAATAAATAATAAATTCGATATAATTGGGTAATTTGTATTTAAGATCTTCGCGACAAAAGAAGAAATTTTAAGATCTTTGCTTTTTGAAACATTTACATCCTCAAGGGCAGGAGGTGCTCAAACTAGGTAAAACATATTTTATTTCATTACGTTGATATAAGCGAATTAACTTTTAACAACTTTAATAATACACATTTAAACTGGACATTAAAGAATCAGCTAATTAATTTAAATTTAATTTAGAAGTTTGTAAATAAAAAGAAGAAGTAGAAGTACCTAAGTAACGGTGCGTACATATATAACATAACATGTTATAGATGTTGTGTTGCAATGTTTCAGTAATGTGGAGTGAATTTTATGTTATATAACGTTACACAAATGTTATATAACTAGAGAGTATTTTTCTCTAGTCAATAAACTAGGACGAATCCAGTATCTATGGTTTTTTCTTTTGTTATTTAAAAGTGCAAGAGTTGCTGCAGCAGCTAGCAAAACGTCCTCTTGTGTCGACATTGTGAATAGCACTGCAGAACGAAAAGCGACAATGTCATATAACATTGTTATTCTAATATGTACAGTATTGTTATGTGTTGCAATGTTGAAAGACAATGTAACATAATGAGGACGTGTTATAAAACAAAAGTTACACAACATGTTACTTAATCTGTACGCACCCTAAGACAAATCAGTACACAGTCCACATGGTAAATGAATGATGTGACCTATAGACACTACCAATCAATTTTCTATAATTGCCACACTCGGCGGTTTAAACAGATGTTTTTTAGTTCCCACGATTAGTCTTGGTGTAACACTTGCATATGATTATTTCTCCTTGCAGATTTTCGAATGCAATGGTAGCTTCAGAATAATACCATGTAATATGTATCGCCTTAATCAGCCCGTAAAATTTCACAACTGGAATCTGGATGAACTACCAGGTCTAGGATGGATTTAGTCTAGTCGTTACACTTGGGGGTGCTTTGTTGATCACATACGTCTCCACCTTTCTGGGTATTTTATGTCGGGCATAAACGAGATGGTACACCGCCATCTATCGGAATCCATAAGAAGTTTCTGGTCTTTTACAAGATGAAATTGATTGATTCTGGGTGATTTTTTTAATACTAGTAAAGCAACGCTATTAACATTAGTAAGCTTAAAACGCTTGTGCTAAGAGTGCTTCACGACAATAACCGAATTTCGACGACAACTTCACGACCTTTTGATTTCACGGTTCGCACTCTACTATTAAGACTATTTCACTTTTTACATATTATGCTTATTATGTATATAAAATTTTTAATTGCCATGGTTGGCAGGATGTTAGGTGGATCCGCTATCGTAGCACCACCGCTATCGCTATCGGCAACGATGTGTTTCATATGATGAGTGTAGCGAACCGGAGACCCTTTTTACTGGAAAAGAGACATTCCATCTTAGTCCTCACGGGTGACAACGCATCTGCATTTTGATTCGCAAACGAGGATAAATGTAGATGTCTATGGGCCACAGCAACCACTTACCATCAGGGGGACTGTGTGCTCGCGTGTCACCCTTGTCCTATTAAAAAAATACCAGCACCAGCAGCGTGGCTCTACCACGTATAAAATAATAATAAGATAATGTATTTACAATCGTTGTAATGGCGCCCCCTTAATTACTTTGACAGAACGCACCGTCCGCTTGTCACCCGAAACCACTTGCAGGGTTAAGCAACTTAATTAACTAATATGTTAGCTCAAAGGTATTTAGCCTAATATGACTACGCCTAATATTTAATTAAGTGATTTAATATTTCTTTTAATTATATAATGACAATATTAAAATACTGATAAGGACCTCCAAGCCGAATTTAGGTCACGGCGCACAGTCTCAATGTAGACTAGCCAACTGCGCAAGACAGAATGATTGTGCCCAACTGTATGCGCAAAGACAGGTGCACTCTTCATTCCCTCACTCACATAGCTCGATAGGATGGTAATCCAACACGATCGGAGAGAGATCTGCGCCTGGCATGACGGCTTTACGTGCTTTCCGAGGCACGGGGTTGATACGACTTATTCCACTTTTTCCCACCAACTGTCCAACTGGTCGGACAAAGTGAGCTCTTTAAAATGGTCTCGTCTACTTTTCCCCACTAATCGTTTCTTTTCGGGACAAATTACACTTATTATAACCTCGTCCACTATTCCCCACTATGGCTGTCATAAACAATTCCATGAAAACAAATCATTGAAATTTAATAATTGTAATCAATATAATTCGTAAATTTACATATTGTTTAAAACATTTTTGGACTTATCTACAGAAATCTCAAGCACCGGTAATAAAATATTTACTTACATAATAACTGATATCACAGATGTTTCATAATATAACCTCATAAAAAGACAAATCTATATGTTAAGAAGTAGAAATGACTGAATATTTCCTGTAAATATTCAAATAGCAATTTTGTTTTAAGGTTTTGAGGTATTTCAAAATTGTACAACCAGTGCGTGTTGCCAGTGATGACTTACGGAACTGAGACGTGGTCCTTCACTGCTGGCCGTATGAGGAAGCTCAAGGTCGTGCAGCGAGCTATGGAGAGGGCTATGCTCGGAGTTTCTCTGCGTGATAAACTTAGGAATAAGGATATCCGCAGTAGAACCACAGTAACCGACATAGCCCAACGGATTAGTAAGCTGAAGTGGCAGTGGGCCGGCCATATAGCTCGAAGAACCGACAACCGATGGGGAAGAAAGGTTCTCGAGTGGCAGCCTCGTACCGGTAGGCGAAGTGTAGGGCGTCCCCCCACAAGATGGAGTGACGACCTGGTAAGACATGCAGGAAGTCGATGGATGCAGTTGGCTTAGGACTGTGCTTTGTGGCATTCCTTGGGGGAGGCCTATGTTCAGCAGTGGACTTATGAAAGGTTGTAATGATGAATGATGATGATTCAAATAGCAAACGAGTAAAATAAAACATTTGAGTATAAAATAACAAATAAATTGCTTTCAAAACAGATTTATAATAATTAAACCTATAAAAATGTGTAAAACAACATATGCCATCAAAAACATAACTAGTAAAAAAACCAAGTCTCGCAACTCAGTTTTTCTACCGTAAAAAGTTGTGAGATCCATGTAATACCAAGTAGGTTAATTTATTCAGTCCCTACCTACTTAAGGGTCCTTCTGTCTCAAGTTATTACGTAATTAGCTAACCTAACAACATCTTATAGTGCCATATCAATATTAAAAAACTTTTATGTTTTAAATACATAGATTTATAGATCTTTTTACAAGTTATGTTTTTGATGACATCTCATTTCTTTTTGTAGATAGTTATATCTAGGTACCTATCTACACCTCTTATTCCATTTTATATTATACATAAATAGGTACACTGATTCATTCACTGCAAATGTAGCTTTGTAATCCTATAGATTTATATGCAATTACAAAGTTATTTATACAGTTGGTGTATCTAGAAAACTGGACCGAAATTACAATTTTTTTTAACTTTTCCTTGATTTATATACTAAACACTAATTGTATTCTAAATTTGAAGCTTCTCCGTCTGCTAGAAGTGCCTTAGAGTTTTAATGATCGGTCAGTCAGTGGGTGACAAAATTAAGAATCTTTGACTAGTTATAATTCTTAAACTACTGGTTCAAATTGAATGAAATTTGAAATATACAGTGTTTATACAATACATGCTGGGTACTAAAAATTCAGGTTTCTAGTTTTATCCACATCGAAGTTATAGGGGGTCGAAAATGGGCTAAACTGCTTCGAGAAAAGGATGGTACGGCCGTGCCGCTTTTTTGCTCGACTTGGCGGAGGCACTGCCGTGCCCCCAGATAAAAAGTTTCCAAAACAAATTACACAAAAAAGTTATTATTATCAAAATAAGGCCACAGAATAAATAATATTACTAATAAGGCGTAAAACTACATAATTGTTTATATAAGATTTTTGGGCTTAAGACGGTAATCACAGACAAGGTGTGTGATAGATTTACTACATTATAAATTAAATCACAGATGTACAGTGATATTAGTTTCCTAAAAATACAGATTTACAACAATTTACAGGCGAAAAATAATAAATGACTAAATATTTTAGGCAAATATTCAAAGACAATATCGGTAAAATAAAACATTTGTGTATAAACTCAAGGTACCGCATGAACTGGCTTTTAAAAATGGACTCCATTATTTCAGAGAACAAGGAGTTGATGGCGATAGGCCTATAGTGGAACGGATCAGAGCAGTTACCTGTTTTAGGAATCGGGTGGACGAAAGCGGTCTTCCATGATTTCGAGACTACGCCTAGGGAGTAGGAGTACTGAAAAAGACGCGTTAAAACCAGTGCCAACTCTGGAGCACACGTCTTCAGCACAATAGGAGGGACGCTATCAGGCCCACCCGACTTGTTGACGTCCAGGGAGAGGAGTGCTCTGCGCACCGAGCGTTGGGTTCACAGCACATCCTGCATGGAGCACTCACACCGCAGGATGGTCGGTGGTGTGTTCCCCCGTCATCAAGAGTCGAGTTGGACGCAAAGAGAGAGCCCAGTAGATCGGCTTTCTCCTTTGCGGCATAGGCCAGTGAGGTCAAGGGTAGGATGCAAAAAAAGACCGCATCCCGTCCCAATCGGTTGACCTATAATTCCAAACACGGCGGCAACCTGCAAAACGCAACCGCGATGAGAGCGTAAGTGGCACCGTACTCCGGATCAGATAATGGTCCGATGAGCCAAGAAGGGCATCGACGGACACCTGATATCCATCCAGATGAGGGGTTAGCAGAAGGTTGAACAGGGACCATGTACTTGGGAAGCTTTTTACATGGATACATTGCACATGTACAAACATACAGACCCAGAACAATTATTTATAAGCCATACAAACACTAGTTCCACGCGGATTCAAACCTGCGACTGCGGTCATGCAACGCCGCAGCCGAAAGCCTAGTCACTACGCTGCCGAACGAAAAGGAAATCAAAAACACAAACAGTAGGAAACATTGAGTTTCTACATTCAACAATAAACAAATGTACATGCCTCGATAATCACGTAACAAGCAACAAACAAGGCAAATTGCTTTCAGAGCTCCGTACAACGCTACATAACAATCCTCCGGCCTAATGTTGTCAGACATAACTAAAAGTGCGAAGGCACTACTACAACGGGGCTCTAGTTAATTGAATACCGCACCACTAACACCGGTTCTCGATTGGTCGAAAGCGAGTTCATTTCTTACTTTATTTTTTACTAGCTTCAACAGTGGTAGAGCCACGCGGCAGCTTTTGCTGTCGCACGGATGGGCCGCCTCGAACCGGGGTGGTACCACGACCTCACAGAAAACCAGCGTGAAGTAGAGGTTTACCTCTGCGTTTCACTTGGTGAGTGCAGGTGGCCGGAGGCCCTTTTTACTGGGAATGAGGCATTCCACCCTAGTCCTCACGGGTGACAACGCATCTACATTTTGATTTGTAATAGAGGATAGATGTAGATGTCTATGGGCCGCAGCAACCACTTACCATCAGGTGGACTGTGTGCTGGTTTGTCACCCTTATCCTATAAAAAAAATAGCTGTTCCCCGCGACTTCGCCCGCGTGTAATATAGGGATTTAATTATGTTGTGCGGAACCCTAATTCTTTTTCAACAATAATTCTTTTTACAATTTCTGCCAGCTTTGCCAGCCAAGTTGCCAGCAGCAACATAATATAAAATGATAGAATTTAAATAAATTTGTCGGCAAATAAATATAATTTATTTAACAAAAGAGATAAAATGCAAAAAATACAGTCCGTAGAGCACAATTGCAGTCAATCTCACGGAATAAAGAGAACGTGTTAATTAAAACCGTGCCGCTTTTTTACTTGACTTGGCGGGGGCACAGCCGTGCCCATAGATTATATTACTGTCAATGAAACATTTTTTCAGGCAGACAGCATTAAACAAAGTTACCGAATTCAAAATGGCAGTATAAACATATAAAATGATAGAGGTTTTGTTTTTATAGGATAAGGGTGACAAACAAGCACACAGTCCACCTGATGGTAAGTGGTTGCTGTGGCCCATAGACATCTACATCTATCCTCTATTACAAATCAAAATGTAGATGCGTTGTCACCCGTGAGGACTAAGATGGAATGCCTTATTTCCAGTAAAAAGGGCCTCCGGCCACCTGCACTCACCAAGCGAAACGCAGAGGTAAACCTCTACTTCACGCTGGTTTTCTGTGAGGTCGTGGTACCACGCCGGTTCGAGCCGGCCCATCCGTGCGACAGCAAAAGCTGCCGCGTGGCTCTACCACTGGTTCGCACTTGTGTGCGCATCACGGAAAACTACTGGATAGATTTGAATTAGGTTTTCTAACATTTATTTCTTAAACACTTTATCTTATATTTTATTTACACTATATACTTAGGCCCTTATCTAAAAAATATTATTGCGATATCTTTCTTTAATATAAAGTTATTAAAGTTTTAAGAAACAACGATTTTGAAACGTGGAAAGACCAACAGTAAGGGTCATTGAGGTGGTAGCATCGGCGCGGAAAGTTAAAACGGGAAGCCTCCCTTCCACCGTCCACGCCCAGCCCCCACCCCAAACCAGCTCAGACAATGTGGGGAATGAAAATTTTGCCGGAATTAATTAAGGCACGCCATATTTTGTTATTTAAACTGTTCTTGTAGTAAAAAAACAAAATAAGATTTTTAATCTTTAAATCTTGTTTTGCAGTCGTTTCATCGAAGTAATATTAAATAAACCTAGCAAGCTAACAGCATAGCAAAGTGGCGAAGCAATCAGCTTTGTAGCGGTTTCTAACGGTTGCCGTTGAGCAATCAGTTTCAAAATAGGAGGTTCAGATGTCTGGGTGATCAGTAATCGATTGCTGAAAACAGAATTTGAAAATTCGAAACCGTTCTCGAGATAATCGTGGGACAGACGGACAGACATCGTGAAATCAATAAGTGACTTTGCAAGCTTCGCCACTTAATAATCAAGATGCAGATGCGTATTCTCCCTTGAGGACTAAGATAGAATGCCTCATTTCCAGTTATAAGGGTCTCCGGTTCTCTACACTCACCATACGAAACATATCAGTTTTAAGCTGCTATATTACGCTGGTGTTCTGTGGGAGCGTGGTCCTTCCCCGATCGAACCGATACATTCGTTCTTACCTTAACATAGCTGCAGCGTGGTTCTACCACGTATGAATAAGTTTTACGTTCGATCGTTAAAAGGTGTCAAAATTTGTAGAAAAACTAAAGATGTTCCCGTATCCATTTTTATCAATATTTACGAGTCTTTTTCGCGTACAAAAAAAATTACCAATATCATTTCATTTAGCTCACATAATCTATTATTTTATTGTTCCACTAGCTATGCCCACGACTTCGTTCGCGTGAATTTGTATTTTTGTTATGATATTGATCATGATTTATTTGTAATTTTAATGATGCTTGTGCAGACAGACAGACAGACAATGTTTCCAAAAAAGATGGTTTTGGTATCTATAGTATACCCTAGTTTACCTACAACCTATAACCCAATTCAAATTTCAAAAAAATATTCAATGTACAGAAATCGACGTGTTAGAGTTTTAGTAGAGTTAGGTTACTTTCACATACACGGCTCGCGTACATACACGATCAAGATAATGGACAATGTCCCTACACAATTTTTAATAAATTCTTATTTCTCTCATTACCAATACATTAAAACTCATTCCGCATTTGATCGCATCCGAACAACCTTAATAAATTAATCGGTTATTATAAAAATAATACGGTTGTATGTGGATATGCTAACCTCCGATAATTTTTACTACCCTTATTATTTACACCTATATTTCTACTAATATTATTCATTCATAATTACGTATCGGTAAGTTAGTCATAATCTATATTCACGTTTTTTTTATAAGATAAGGGTGACATAAGTCGTCGTTTGTCACCCTTATCCTATAAAAAATAGACAAACAAGCACATAGTCCACCTGATGGTATGTGGTTGCTGTAGCCCATAGACTCCTACATCTATCCTTGATTACGAATCAAAATGCAAATGCGTTGTATCCCGTGAGGACTAAGATGGAATGTTTCATTACCAGTAAAACGGGTGTCCGGTTCTCTACACTCAACATACGAAACACAGCAGCATTAAGCTGCTACTTTACGCTGGTATTCTTTGAGAGCGTGGTCCTACCACAGTCGAGCCGACCCATTCGTGCTACAACTATAGCAGTAATATAGCTGCAGCATGGCTCTACCGCATAAAACGTCATTTAAAATAATTATATTCTTTGGATTTTTTTGTCAAGAATCGAGGCACATAATATAATGATACATAACTTACGATAAAATTATTTTAAAATCGTTATTAAACTACAAAACAAATCATAAATAAATCATTAAAATCTCTTAATTTTATCCTAAAACATAACTTCAAAATATTACTAAGGTTATCATTTGCTCAGTTCATTCAATTAAGCCGAAAAATTAATTATTTCATTACATATTAAGGTATACAGAACAAAGAATAATAACGAGAACATAAGTCGTCATAAGTACCATTACAACAGACAGATCAAAATATAAATTGAAATCCGAGCAGCGCAAGCGATTTGTGCCACCTTTGTTTTGAATTCCAAAGTATAAAGATAAGGGAACGTTTGCGATTACATCGAATTATATGATCATATTAAGTACTTATATAAATACAAGTTAAATGCACCTATGTACCCTAAAATTATACTAACTTTTATATATTTTTTTAAGTAACGCAGAAGTTTTGATAGCTACATTTATTTATTACTAACTGTTCCCCGCGACTTCGCCCGCGTGTAATTTAGGGTTTTAACTATGTTGCGCGGAACCCTAATTATTTTTCGAAAATATAAGTAGCCTAAGTTACTCCTTATAACATCAGCGATCTGCCAGTGAAAGTCCCATCGAAATCGGTCCAGCCGTTTCGGAGATTAGCCGGAATAAACAGACAGACAGACAGACAAAAATGTTTAAAGTTGTGTTTTTGTTATAAGTACCGTATATACTTTCGTATGTATTTAGTAAAAAGCTGTTATTTTGATATAACAAACAGACACTTCAATTTTATTTATTTGTATAGATTTGTACAATTTTGCTATCAACTAACTATCAACATCGCTTATTAAAATCAAGTCCAAGAAGTTCGATTCGATATTTTTATGTTTAATAATTTAATAGTAACCTAAGTATTTGACAACGAAACCTAAAATTACAAATAAATAATAATAATAACTTTTCAAAAAATTTACATGCGCACGCATATACATAAACATAGGTAATACATAGATGTAAATAATTAATTTAAACATAAATAAACAAGAATTAATTTATTAATTAAACAATAAACAATTACATTAAGTTGCATCTGATCCAGATAAAACCTAATACACAACGTTTTTAAATTTGGAAGAAGTTAATCCAAAAATATCTGCCTTTTGATTTTATTTGTTCTTGTATATATCTCTCCATTATACTTACGATTTAAATGTGCACGTTTAGGTTTAGGAAAGCAAATATGTGAATGAAGCTCATGTATACGCTTCGAGCGACTCGGTATACGAATGTATATTTGATTGGTGAGTTCATTACAATAAAGTTTGTTATGGCAGATATTGTAACGCAAAGTTTGATCCAAGAGTCTTCTTCTTGATTCTAAAAAAGAATACTAAATTTTCTTAATAAAAATTCATAACATTCATTGCCAGGCGGCAGCTCTTGCTGTCGCACGGATGGGCCGGCTTGAACCGGGGTGGTACCACGACCTCACAGAATACCAGCGTGAAGTAGATGTTTACCTCTGCTTTTCGCTTAGTGAGTGCAGGTGGCCGGAGGCCCCATTTACTGGAAATGAGGCATTCCATCCTAGTCCTCACGGGTGAAAACGCATCTGCATTTAGATTTGTAATAGAGGATAGATGTAGATAGACATCTACATGTCTATGGGCCGCAGCAACCACTTACCATCAGGTGGACTGTGTGCTCGTTTATCACCCTATCCTATAAAAAAAAATTACTTTTAATGAATTTGTGTGAAAACATTGTATATTTTAAGAACTCTTGAACACGCACCAACAGTAAACTATATTTATTATAGGTATATTGGACTCCATATGTCTTTTATTGTATGATGAGTGGGCAAGAACCGGATACAGTTTTACTAGTAACGAGGTATTCCATCCAAGCCTTCAGGGGTGACAACGCATCTGCGTTTTGATTCTCTATCATGAGTTGGGCCAGTTCCAACCTGGTGAACTGTGTTTGCGTTTGTCGGCCTTACGTGGGCCACTCAGAAAGTTTGAGACTAAGAAACAGTTCTATATTTAAAGCTTTTGTTATTAAACATTCTCAAAGAACTCTCTATTCTCTACCAGCATATATACGAAGTTGCATGCGTCTGAAACACTTTTTCCAGCCCGCTTCTGAAACCTCAACTACGGCATGCTCCAACGCTGCTAGCGATTAAACATTGTCGCTTTTATCTGATATTTTATTTTAGTGGATAGAAAGAAGTAACACTAACTGGCAAATCAGGGCTACAAGGCGGGTGATCCAAAAACTGAACCGATGTTTTGTTTTACTGAGTGCACGGGCGCATTATCACGGTAAAGCAGAACAGCGGTGAATACTTATTAATTAAACATAATCCGAATTCACAATCAAAATCCATCGTAAACATAGGCCTCCTCCAAGGAATGGTTACCAGATGACCTGGAAAGACAAGTTTACCAGGTCGTTACTTAATCTAGTGGGAAGCCGTCATACACCCCGCTTACCGGTTTGAACGGTTCCTGCCACTCTAGAATGTTTCTTCCCAACGATTATCGTCGAGCTATATGGCCAGCTATTTACATACGTTATCTTTATATTTAAAAATCAATTACTGTCCGTTGGTCTCGCAAAAACTCGAAAATGGCTGGACCAATTCAATGAAATTTTTTGTGTGTTTGAGTAGATCCCTCGATGATTTAAATGATGTACAATTGGACCCGGTAAGTGACGCTGTTGTCGAAATCCAGAAATTATACGAACTCTTCTCATCTTTTCTCTGTGTTTTATGTAATAAATAATTTTTCTTTCTCTCTTTCTTTCTTTCTTTCTTTCTTCCATGCGTACCATGCGTACAGCAAATAATGGAATAATTTGCCGGCGTCTATCTTTCCGTCCGAATACAATCTGCGCGTCTTCAAGGCAAGAGTGAATCATTGAGTTATAATTTACTATACATTATAACTCAATGGAGTGAATAGGCGTTTGGTACGCTAAGACAGTGCGATTTACCATCTAAGGCTGCATGACCACTTACCACCAGGTGGGATTGAGGTCAAGCACTGGCTTATAATAAGTAAAAAAAAACTTAACATCATAATTAATGTTTCAAACTCTTTAAGTCTCACCAGCCTATTATAAATATTTGAGGCTCGACCTGCAGCTTCCCGCTTCGTATGCGGCGGGTTCATTTATCAAAATTACCGTCGGCGCGGAATAACAGGGCGTCCGGCGTAAACAACCGCCTCTTGTTAGCTGCCCATTTCCTACGCCTCATACATTTTTATGGTTCTTCTTTTTTATCCACCCATGTCTTGGTAAGGGAGGTCACTGAATACGTTAAGGGCGTATATCTTATATTCAAGCCTGACGTAATGACATTTTTATTTTCGGTTTCAATCACCACGATACAATTCAGCAAAAATAAAGAGGCATTTATATAAACATATTTATTTTACTATTATCTATTCTGTGCTAATAGCAACTAACAGTAACTTTAAGCACTAGTTGTCATTTTCATAGTAATTACGCGAGAAACCCGAGTTTAAAAAAATTAATAGTAGCAAATATGTACAGAATTAAAAAAAAATAAGCACTTATATTCCAGTATCAAATATCTAATTTTTTTTATATAAGATAAGGGTAACAAACAAGCAGGCAGTCCACCTGATGGTAAGTAGTTGCTGTGGTCCATAGCCATCTAGATCTATCTTCGACTATGAATCAAAATGCAGATGCGCTACCACCCGTGAGGACTAAGATGGAATGCCTTTTTTCCAGTAAAATGGGTCTCCGGTTCTCTACACTCACCATACGAAACACAGCAGTGCTAAGCTAAAAGCTATTATTTTACGCTGGTATTCTGTGAGAGCGTTGTCCTTCCCCGGTCGAGGCGACCCATTCGTACTACAACTACATTAATAATATAGCTGCAGCATGGCTCTCCCATGTGTGAATTTTAAGATGAAAGAGTATTTGGCGAGGTAAATGGTGAGTGGATGCTGCGGTGATGCATAGACGCGACTATTTTGAATCTCAGTATACGTCTATCCTTGATTAAGAATCTAAATACAGATGCGTTGTCACCCCCGAGAACTAAGATGGTATGTCTCGATACAAGCGAAAAATATCTCCGGTTCTCGTCACTCATGCGAAACATAGCAACATTATGCTGCTATTTCAAGCTGGCATTCTGTGTGAGCGTGGTCCTTCTCCAAATGAGCCGACACATTTGTGCTGCAGTGATAAAATAGCTGCAGCGTGACTCTGCCGTGTACAAAAGAAGAAATGTTAAAGACTCGGTAACGCAGAGTCTAAACATTTCCGCGAATTCGAAACGGCGTGGAAAATGACTTTCTGTACATAACAAGACTCACGCCTGTCACTCAGAGGGGTAGGCAAATACTACGGACTTCCATTTAGCACGGTCCTACCACACCTCTCATCTCAAACGTGGTAGAGTCATGCTGTGCAGCTGTGGTTGGCTAGACCGACGATGGCCCACGTTCTTACGGAATGCCAGCGTAAAATTAGTTTATTCTACTGTGTTTCGTATGGTGAGTGTAGAGAGCCGGAGACACTTTTACTGGATACGAAGCATTCCATTTTAGTCATCAGGGGAGACAACGCATCTGTATTTTATATGTAGATATCTATGGGCCACAGGATCCACTTAACATCACGTGGACTGTGTGCTCGTTTGTTTGTCACCCTTAAACCTCTCTATTCTTTCACATCCATACGCTATCGACGCATAGGTAGGTACAAGCTCGTCGGTTTGGGTTACTTTTAATTTTGGCCTATCGTATAGTCAATTTGATCTATAAAAAAAACTTCCTTCTATGGTGTTCTGTGCTTGTGCCCTGCTCTTCTTCTACATAATCAAACCAAATCTTTCCTCATCAATTCTTACTACGCATCTTTAACCCATACCACATGGAATGCTCATACAATATGTAGATACGTTGTACCTACCTATGTGTTAAAATTCCCTATTGATTCCCATGCATATTGGGTAAAATAAAAATAATAAAATGTAAAAAATATTAATAATGGTCAAACATATGTAAAATGGTAGACATATTAAAGGTATAAAGTATAGAGCACAGAGTACTTTGGTAACACAGATCAGACTAAATGGGCCCCATTGAAAAAACTCGGCACGCGCCCGCAACGACAGAAAGACGTCGTTAAACAAAAAAGGTATTGTGCAAAATGCCCGGCCGGGCAGTTATTGTACAAATATGGCTGATTCACGGAATTTTCGAGGGAGTCGCTTAAAATTTGTGGAAAAAAATATTTCGCTCCGTTGAAGCAGTTTTATCGTACCCGCAGGGTTGCGATAGGGTTATTGCAGTTACTTTTAAATGTTATCTGGATTTATAACAATACCGATTCATTACATTTTCGTAGAAAATCATAGATAATAAAAATCCAGAATCAGTTATAACTCGCAGCCAATTAACGTTTGATTGCTTGTTTCTAATAGCTAACAGAAGTAAATGATATACAGTAAAACTCGCTTAATACGATCACGTTTAATAAGATTTCTCGTTTAATACGCCATTTTATCTCAGTCCCTGCAACTTGAGGCAATTTGCATACATTTTTAACACGCTTAATACGATTCGTCATCCCGTTTAATACGCCATCTGGGTCGGAAAAGTTACATTATTCCATTGATGACAATGTTGCACCCTACGAAACCTGTTCGATCGAAGATCTTATTCAAGATGTGAATAACACCCAAAAAGAGGCCCTAAGTGATGACGATGAAGATGAAGGAGAGTCAATTCCGATTTTGTCAAACGCATAGGCATTATCAGCAGTAAACGATTTAACACGTTCACTGTCCGGTTTTAAAACACAATATTAAGACAATAGCAATGACCTATATGTAGTGCACGGGACAGCGAAAGGGTTAAGGCGCTATGTATCTCCTTTCAGAAAAAGTGAAGACGCACTACAAAAGTTAAATTATATTGAAAACCTTGTCATTAATAATGCATCAAAATCTTTTTGTCAAACCAAAAATAAGTGATTATTTTAAGTAATGTCATTATAAATAATAATTAACTATAATGTAACGTATTTAAATACATATAAATATGTACAACATTAAACCTTTCTAACAAATTTATAAATACGTATACCTATAATTCAGTACCTACACAATATTTGTAAATGATGTATTATTTTCCCTATCCCGCATAATACGAGTACGCTTTCCCGCATAAGTCGCGATTTTGGCTGGGTCCCTTCTAAATCGTCTTAGTTTTACTGTATATCTTAAACGCGATTAATGCAAGTAAGATAATAATAACCGGAGCCGTGTCATTAAACCCATAAACCCTGGCAAATTATATAGTACTCGAGTAATCAGAGCATGATCTCCAATGGCAAAAAATTCGCAATTGCAATTTTATGTGCAAATTTACATGTGCTTGGCAGGAGAAAACTTGCATGTTGCATGCATTAAAAACAATTTGAATACACAAATGAAGTCCCCAATAAGCATTAGTGCAGCGCGGCTACTTCAGAAATGAGTTGACACGTCTGCACACAGCAGTTGGAAGTATTTGGCCTATAACGCCATAAATATGATAAACTCAACACGTACTGTAACCATTGATGTATTAAAAGGGGACTGTAACCTCTTTTCTTCACCTGCTATAAAGAAGTCTATTTGGAACTTTAAAAATGGTAACTTTAAAATAGGCTAGCGGTACTTGATATAATAACAAAGAAAACATACATCACTGAACACGTAGTATATTTGTTTCTACGTTAGTAATATATATAAGTCAATGGTTGTTCCTAAAACTTTAATAAATTTATATTGAACTAGCTGTGCCCCGCGGTTTCAGCCGCGTCATCACGTGTCCGAGGTGCGCTACATGACCTAGTTCAAGCATTTTATATCGGCTAGGGTTTAAGCGTCGTTCGCGCGCCCAGCCAAGTATTGAATTATTTTAATTTTACATTATCTCTTAAACTATGCGTCCAAATAACATGGTATAAAGAACAAAGTTTATCTTCATAAAATTGTCTTGATGATGAAGTAACTTTTGTTCCTAAGGATAAATAGGCCATGCCTAATAATAACGCTCATAAATCACTTAAATTTTCAATATTTTTTTGTCACAAAATACCAAATTATGACTTATGTATAAGAAATAGACATATGGTATCGCGGACTTTTTTTAGACGGAGTAAAGGTCTATATTTTTCTATAACATTGTATTTACGTATCCCTAACCATAACACCAGCGTACGCGGATAAATCATTTCGGGAGTGCTTTTTCTTCTGACTTGCTTAACAAATATCCATATTTAAGGCTAGCTGAGTAATATAGCTTAATGCTAGATAGCCTATAATATTCCACATGAATCTGGATATAATATACAAAAAGAATTTCTCAAATCGGATTGGTAGTTCTAGAGATTAGCGCGTTTAAACAAACAAAAAAACAAAAAACTCTTCCGCTTTATTATATTAGTATAGATTAAGATATCGCAATAATTGTTTTAGATAAGTGCAAAGTGTAAGTAGTGTAAAAATAAAACTCAGAAAACCTAATTGAAATCTATGCAGTAGTTTATCCGTGATGCGCGCACAACTGCAAACCTCTATCATTTTATTTATTGTTGTACAACCATGCTAGAAGACTAAACGAATTTTATTGCAATTTGTATGGTAGATTGTTATGGAATAGGACACAGTATTTCTTCCTCTATCATTTTATTTATATAAATAAGTGTTTAACTTTAAAACAATCTTGTATTCTTTACAAGATTATTTGTCTACTTTTCTTAAACACGCGTTTTAAAATGCATACTGCTTGAAACGTAGACAGCCCTAAACCCCCGTTGTTATTAATAATGGTAGCATATTACAATTCAATTTGTGCGGCCCGACGGGCGTCCATAATCCTCCGGCGTAATCCTGCAACAGATAAACTCCGTACAATTATATTAAAAGCGAACACGAAAATTTTATGAAACCGTTCGACAAACGTTTTTAAACCATTGGCGAGTCAGCTTGTTCGTTAATGAATCGGTTATAATCGGTTTTATATCTGTGGAAAGTACATTATTACATGGAATTTCGAAATATTGTTTGATGATCACCTGCCTGTCGAATTATTCCGATTACTTGGTTCTAAAAGTCTATGGTTCTAACATAAGCTATAATAAATAATTATACAAACACCATGCTAATTATGTTCTCCTAGTCGATGTCAACCACGTGGGACGGCCCTTTTTTTATAGAAGTGGGGTGACAAATGAGCATGTGGTAAGTGAGTACCACCGCCCAAGAACAACTGCTACACCAGGGGAAATGTAGATGCGTTGCCGACCTTTTAATTACAGACGTTACGTCTAGTTATACCTAAAATTTCATTTCCTATTATTTCACCCTTAGAGGTAAAATTGTTTCTCCAAATTTATATGGTTAAAGATTAATTGATAAAGATATTTAAACAACATAAATACAAAAGAAAAAACATATACTTGAATTGATATCCTCCATTTCACAAGATTATACGCAAGTCCCAAAGTACGTAGTAGAGTACGAGAGGGTAATATGGTCATCCGGTTAATATGGTCATCCGGTTAATATGGTCACTTTCTTATAACTCAAAAACTACAGCATTGTTTGCATAGATGACTTTGTGATACGATAGCTCTTCATCAGTCATTCAAATAATAAATGGTCAAAAGGCCGCCGCTTTATCGACGCCATTTTGACAGTTGATATTATAGTAAGTACGTGAGGGTAATATCCGTCACCTTAAGCTTTATCGCCCTATAGAACGAAATTTAGGAGGAGAACATAGACAAAAACACAAAGTCGTATACTATAACTAATATATTATGAAAAAAAAATAGCAAACAAGCTTTGGAAATAATTACAAACACTTCGAAAAATCTACATAATGAAACCAACTACACTACGCAATACAAAAATCGACTAAAATATTTACAATAATATCAACTGTCAAAATGGCGTCGATAAAGCAGCGCCTTTTTGACCCTTTATTATTTGATAGACTGATCAAGAGCTATCGTATCACAGAGCGTTCTATGTAAAAGACGCTGTAGTTTTTGAGTTATAAGAAAGTGACCATATTAGCTGGATGACCATATTACCCTCACGTACTATAGTTAGTTTTTTTAAGTTGATTTATCGAAGTGTTGCTAATTATTGCCAACGCTTGTTTGTTATTTTTTTCTATATTAGTTATAGTATACGACATTGTGTATTTGTCTCTGTCCTCCTCCTAGTTTTGGTTTTATGGGGTGGCAAAGCTTAAGGTGACCATATTACCCTCACGTATCCTAATATATCTATTATGTACCACAAGCGTAACATTTACTTTGTTACTTTGTGATAACGTCTTTGCAGGTGAGAGATTTATTAGAGGCAAACTAAAATAACTTCTGTTGGAATACTAACAGTTATTTTAAAGGTTTTTTTTTATAGGAGAGGGGGCAAACGAGCATGCGGCTCTACTGATGGTAAGTGACTACCGTCGCCCATGAACAACTGCAACACCAGGGGAATCGCAGATGCGTTGCCTTTTAACAATGAGTAGGTTCTTTTCTTGAAGGTGCCTAAGTCGTATCGGTCCGGAAAAATCGCTGGTGGTAATCGATTCCACAAGGAAGTTGTGAGAGGAAGAAAACATCTTCTAAATCGCACAGTGGTGGACCGCCAATCATCCAGATGGTATGGATGGTATCGCAACGTGATATACATGCTGGTTTAGATCTGTCTGGGGTGATCTGTCGAAGGTCATGCCAAAAGTAGATATTGAAAAATTATGATATTTATTTTTTATTACCAGATTACCGATCTTTTCTGCCGACTTCCAAATAGGAGACGGTACTCAATTCGAGTGTATGTTTTTTTTATGTGTATTACCTCATAACTTTGTACTGGGGGAACCGATTTCGATGATTCTTTTTTATATGAAAGCTGATAGTTCTTGTGTGGTCCCATATGAATTTGATCAAGGTCAGACCAATGGTTATTGAGTTATTCTTAAATAACTTATATTGAAGTCGCTTATATTGAAGTCAGCTGTACAAAATTTTTAATTTTTAATTATCAAAGTATTCATTTTGGCACGTTCAAGAATACTTTTCTGTAAGTCTTAACCGCTTGGAAAATACATCTAATCATTCTATACCCTCTACTACTACTCTATACCACATGAAATATCGAAATTAAAAGCAGTCAGAACCAGAATTTAAATTCATAATCCCATTTCAACTCTTGCTCGTGAATAAGCAGACATTGAAAGAACATAGTAGTCAAAATGTTGAAATATATGGTGCGCTTTAAACAGCCATAGTATATCATACCGAATGCAAGATTCGCACGAGAAAAATATTTACCAAATAAAAATATAGTTGAAATAATAAGTGTTCCATGTGTGTACAGTGTACTCCTATTATATATTCTGTGGTACCGTGTAGTGGCGGTATAAGAATATCCACTGCCAGATTTCATGACAAAAAATGTATATTGTAAGTATAGTGGCAATATTAGTAGTTTTTATTACAAGAGGCCTATGTCCCGTACTTTTAATAGGTTGTAACGGTAACGGTAGTTACAAACCCTAAAACACTTGTTCCATTTTTAAATTTATGAATAAATATTAGTAATTCAATATATATCCAGTCTTTCCAATAACTTGCCAGTGTAAACAAATGAGTAAAAAGTACCTAGCTTTTTTGGCATGCCCCATATAAGTATACATAAATGTACTCTATCTATTGAGTATCGTTCTTGATCATATAATTCGTATCAAGCTTCCTGTAATCGGTTTAACGCAAATACGTAATGCTATTTGATGGTCGGGTGAGTTTCCTCCTGGAGTCCGCCACTTGTTAGTAATTACAGAAGTGATTTCAGAGTATCGCTTCGAGGAAAATCTCATAAAAAGGATAAGACTAAATTACAGTTGGCTATTATTACATAATGATGAAAAAGCTGCTGCGGCGCTCTTACAAACGTATTTATTGCTAAATCGCCAATCCCAGTATCGAATGTTATTTGACACTAAATTTTAAAGCCATTTTCAGTCTAGAGATTTTTTAATTTTTTCTGCGTATTTTTAAAATTGTAATTTAAGCCGAACTCGCCTAAAGGTGAATCATAAAGATAGCGTCCGATTTTTGGTAAGGATAGCGACAGACAGCTTATGCAAGACGCCTTTGGGTTTAAAAAGTTCGGTGTTCGTATCTGCACCCTTAATCGCAACTAAAACGTCGCTTCTGCAGCCTAAAAGTTGATGTCCTTAACAAACCGCTTCTAACTAAAGAAGCAAAATCGGAATTTCTCATTTTTTTATGATTGTCACCGAATGCATACATATGGATCATGGTTTTCGCTGCCCGATCCTAAATTGAGTGAGGTAGAAAATGACCTGCCTTTTAACTTACTGCAGACTATCGGCAATTACGGCCCGCCAAGTTCAAGCACGATGTACGACGATAATGAGTGGGCTTCACGTAAGTTACTAATTATTATTTACTGTTTAAAACTAAAGATGGACCATGCGTAAGACCTTTAATACCTCGCATCGCTCTATCAGTCTGGCATCTATTCAGCTGTGTCTCGCCAGCAACGCAAAGTCAGGTATTTGCATTTGGAAAAGGCCAAAATTAGGGACTTTTTAGGTGCTAATTGGGTGCCAAGTTTAAAAATTAGGTGCTCTAAAATTTTCACCGCAACGAGTTGTTGAAATTCGCGTTGCTGGCAAAACATATCTCTAGCAACGCAGTAACTATAGTAGATAGGTATACGATAAATATTAATAGCAATGAATTAAGTGCCGAAAGATTATTGAGGTCGGATGTAGATGACGGCAATATTCCTGTGTTTTTTACACAGGAATATTGCCGTCATCTATATCTTGATGAGTTTATGATTTTACAAAAAAAAATATTACTCATAAATTATACGTTTCCGCAAGGGGGGAAGGATAGGGGTCCCCAGAACCATAGTTGCCAGACTGATCGTGTAACTGACGTCACTCTAACACTATTTTTACAATACAATACAATACCCTTTATTGCACACTAAGAAAACAAATAACATAACAAAAAACAAATATATAAAGAGAAAATCAAAAGGCGGTATTGCTATGTATACTCGTACAGATATTCCAGGCAACTTAAAAAATAAAATAAAATGGAAATGAAAATTTGAGTGATAATAGTTTAATGTATGGAGGGATATCCATCCATCCATTACAGCCTATGAAAGTTCACTGCTGAACATCGGATTCCCTCATAGATTGCCTCATGGGGGGATTTTGCCATGGTTGCCACGCTTGGCAAGCAGGTTGGCGCTACGTGGCCCTTTTTACTGGAAATGAGGCGGCATTCCATCTTGGTCCTCACGGGTGACAACGCATCTGCATTTTGATTCGCAAACGAGGATGGATGTGGATGTCTATGGGCCGCAGCAACCACTTACCATCAGGTGGACTGTGTGCTCGTTTGTCACCCTTATCCTATAAAAAAAAACATTTCGTCTATCTCCATCTTTAAAAACTAGCACACTACGCTCAGATTTCCAAATCTTATTCGGAAATACTTACTCTTTCCTGTAAAGAAAAATTAAAAATGTAATTTAAAAATTTGTAGATTGCCGAAGCCGAATATTTTAGAAGAATTGGTGGTATATTGTCTAATCCCGGACTCTTGGAAATATCCAACAAGTGAAGTTCTTTTAACACTGCTTCTTCCAAAGTGTTTATTTTAATAATTATAAGATCCGATTTTAGGTTATCATCTGGGATGCTATTTACGTAAAAGTCTACTGTAATGCAACTTGGTGGAAATATTCATTTAAAGAATAAAGAAAACAGTTGACATACATGCTTTGAATTATCGGCTATTAAATTTTTAAACATAATTCAGTTTGGAATATTCTCTTTAGTTTTCAGGCAGTTAACTTAGGTCCAAACATATTTAATGTTATCACGGATACTATTCTCAGTCGATTTTATGTAGTTTTTGTAACCTTTATGTAATTCTATTTTAGGTAGGCTTCTGTAAATAGCAAACAGCTTATAATCAGAATTGTATTGATGTTTATTTTTTCCATTTACTCCATGCTCATATTCACGTAGTAGAGCCACGCTGCAGCCTGCAGCTATATCATGGTTGTATCACGAATGAGTCGGCTCGATTGGGGAAGCATCATGCTCTCACAGAATAGCAGCGTAAAATAGCAGCTCAATGCTGCTGTGTTATGTGTATGGTGACTGAAGAGAACCGGAAACACTTTTTACTGGAAACAAGACATTCCATCTAAGTCCTCAGGGGTGGCCAACGCAGATGTGGATCCAGATGCATTTTAATTATTAATCTTATTAACAAAACAGACAGAGAAAGAGAGCTCTCTGCCCGTTTTGTGATCTACTAAAAAATTTTGAACTAAGTACGATGAAAATTATAAAGAAAATTGATATGGTTCAATAGTTTTTGTACCAACATGCACGTCCATTTTAGTTAGTGTGCCTGTTGTCTAGCTTATCGATAGAATGATGCTTTTTTATAGTATAAGGGTGAAAAACGAGCACACAGTCCACTTGATGGTAAGTGGTTGCTGCGGCCCATAGACATCTACATCTATCCTCTGTTACAGATCAAAATGCAGATGCGTTTTCACCCGTGAGGACTAGGATGGAATGCCTCATTTCCAGTAAAAAGGGCCTCCGGCCACCTGCACTCACCAAGCGAAACGCAGAGGTAAACCTCTACTTCACGCTGGTATTCTGTGAGGTCGTGGTACCACCCCGGTTCGAGCCGGCCCATCCATGCGACTGCAAAAGCTGCCGCCTGGCTCTACTAATTAATAAAAGATGTTTTAATTGGAAATCAACTCTTTAATTTATTTTTACATGAGCAATTTATACAAGTAACAAATGCAAATCCAATATAAACATCATATAAAACAGTACCGTAGCTGATTGACTGATTGACAGACAACGACCAGGCCAAACCTATGGACCTCGAGTTTTGAAATTTGGACAAAATATTCTTTGAGTAGGCAGGTCACTAAGGAGGTATTTTGGAAATTCCGATTAAAGACAAATAAGAAATCCCAAGAACCCAAATTTTTTTGCTATCGATGACTTTAGACGACTAATTGATTACTACTAGTGCAGGTGATTAGTGATTGCGGTAGATTAGTGCAGGTGTGTAGTGTAAGTAGTGTCCAATTCTGTTTAGTCGTTGTGTTTAGTAAATTCAGTTGTTAGCAGTCGACCAGGAAGTATGGACATTTTTTAACAGAAGCGAGCGTCCGACGCTAAACGCTAAACACTTATCACTTAGCACTGCTGTCCAAACGTGTTTAGTAGCAGGCATGCTGCGAGTGAGAGGAAAGGAAGGGCGCGCGGGACCGAAGATTCCGTTTCGTTTTCGGCTTCAGCAAATTTCGGCAAAAAAATCTAGTTTCGGTAATAGTTTCAGTCTCTGCAAAAAATCTACCGAACCTTCGGCGGCGCCGAAACTCAGTGTTCATGGATTATCGTGTGTTATTCGGATGATCGGATAAGTTCGTGACCAGTGTATTATGCATAATTATAGAGAAACAGAAACTTTTTATTCAATATAGATTATAAATAATACCTATTGAAAGTCACTCTTTTGTTTAATTACCACTGGTTCGAAAAAATCTCTGTCCTTGGAAGAACCAGCAAGAAAAGCAGCGAGAGTTTTTTTTTTAAATAACAGCTTATCTACAAGTAGAGGCGTAGCGTGGACTAATATAAACGTGGGCGAAGTTTCATCAGCGAGGCACTTTTCTTTCGTTCCAAAGATCTACCCAATGGATCTATCCTACCAAATTTGCTTTTGACATGACATACCTACTCATATCTATTAATTCCTGACAAGTCTCGTATGCCGTCAATGTAATAATCGCGGGTTTTAAAGGTAGTTACAACGGCCGCGCAGTCGCACTTAAGAGGGGCTTCTTGCGAGGCCTCAAACAAACACACTTAAATTTGTGACTTTCTTTTTCGAGCTTAAAAGTGATCAAATTAATTAGTCATCTGTGGTAAAGTCTGGGGGCGTCGCATTTTAGGGGGCCCCTTTAAGTGCGAGGTCGTGGGCGAAGGCCCACTTCGCCCACGTCTAGCTACACCACTACCTACAATCATGTATGTAACACAATTAACAACACATAACAAACTAGAAATAGCTTGGTAGTAATGTGTGTGTACCGGGGTGGTACCACGACCTCACAGAATACCAGCGTGAAGTAGAGGTTCACCTCTGCGTTTCGCTTGGTGAGTGCAGGTGGCCGGAGGCACTTTTTACTGGAAATAAGGCATTCCATCCTAGTCCTCACAGGTGAAAACGCATCTGCATTTTGATTTGTAATAGAGGATAGATGTAGATGTCTATGGGCCGCAGCAACAACCACTTACTATCAGGTGGACTGTGTGCTCGTTTGTCACCCTTATCCTATAAAAAAAATAGTTGGTGCGATTCTGGTCTGTGTTGGTGCACAGAGCCCCTCATGTGTTGTAGCATATTTGGCGGCAGATATGTATAGAATCGTTGGTGCGATTCTGGCCTGTGTTGGTGCACAGATTTCGATACAAGCTATTCTTAATCAAATATGGTCTCACTACCACTGTCATCAACTATGACATCTAACTCTCGAGGAACTTGGTGATCGGGGATCTTCCTCACATGATCATGGGGGTATTTGTGGGGTACTTTGCACACTAATATGACCGCTTCCGGTTAAATTTACAAAATTACTTACACTTTTGCTACAACACAATCTTTGATGAGAGGGCATTCGGCCCAGAGTCATAATAAAATGGGTACGACTCACCAGTATTCATCAGCACACCGCTGGGATTGTTCACGTAGCAAACGTCAACACGTCGCTCACTGCTTGTCTCTGCAGCAGTCATAAGGCAAGCGCACTTGTCTATTAAAACAAACCAGCACACGCCATAGTTAGCTGCCATGAAGCAAGCTCTCGTGGTCAAAACAACAGCACAGGGCATGCCGTACTCGCACAGCGAGTCATCGCGCCACACCAATGCCAGCGAAACGTCAATGGGATCAGGACGACCACCTGAGGATTCACAGGCATCGTCGGGGTTGTCGTCATCGTGATACCGAGTATACGACTTCCGAGGCACCGCCATTTACAGCATACGCGCGCTCAGAGACATCGCCCACCACGCTTACAGCATACGCATCTGTCGAAACCAGGTCATGCTACAGCTGGACTCGGCAATACGTTCCGACTAGCAAGGCACACACTCTCCTCACACTCGCACATATGTAATCATATCATACGTGCTACTGTAACACTTAAAAGAAAACATTAAAATGATTCAGTAGGATTTTTTTTTTCAAAAAATGCAGCACTACTCTCGGGACACCATTTGCCTTTCCAGGGCACCATATACTGAGCTGCGGCTACACGACAACGGATGGTACGGTCCGATCCCCATGTAAACTTAAATAATCTCTTCAATGTCAGAACTAATTTGCTCTGGTTTAATTTCGTCAGTTATAGGGTTTTCCGGCATTTTTCGCAACTAATTAAAAAGTTTAATACTTATTCTTACAAAATATTTTTAAGGCAATGTTTAGGATACATTTACTTTCCTCATGTATCAAATGGTGATCAGTATCCGCGGCAAACAATGTGTCCGCGGCGTGACAAGCCGACAGCATACTTCCACCCAAGAGCGAGCGCCACAGCACCACGCCTTCCACTAAACCCTCAACCACACGAACGTCGACCAATTGTCGACCACATAACACTCGAATTAAACTGTAATATTTGTCAACACATTAGAATACAAAAATAATACTTAGTTTTTTTTTTAATTCATAGCACTTTAAAGTTAAACATTTTTTTCGGTACATCGTTTAAACGTTTTGAACTCTTAGCCCATGTAAATCACACCTCGTGTATCAAATTATAACATAACTCGGGCAAGTTAAATTTCCACTGAATGCAAACTATAACCCATTTAGAATACCTCCGACATTTCTTTCGACATTTGTTATCATATTTGGGTACGATAAAAATAACGAAAGTACTTACGGGTACTTTTTATTATAAATTGAACAAAAAGATTTAACGTTTGGCTTAAAACATTTCACTTTAAACTTTTACTCTACACTTTAATGATTCGTCAGTGTCGTAAATAAGAAAGCAAATTTCATTTCGACATTAAATAAAAAGAAATTTATTACCGCGAAGTTTTTCACAAACGTAATAACCATCATATTGTACTATACGAATATTATGTGGGGGAAACAGGGACTTTATCCCACTTCTGATGTCGGAGAGTTACAAACAGAGACTTCCAATTTTGATCTCGGAAATACATCAGGATAGCGTTAATTGTTAAAAATAATAAAAGTGTGAGAGCGGATGTTCAGCTTGCTCTCTTGCTTACGCAATCAATCATTATCAGTAATAATAAGACAACGTAACGCACTATACATTCAGCATAGTGAAATTACAGTTCGACCACACCGTAACACGTCACCGCCACAATCACACACCAGTGTAACGTGAGGTACGTAATTACATGATAACACCAAAATATGCTACTTATCTCAGTGTAACACAGGGCAGCCTCTCAGCAACATCAATCCTCCTTGCCCGCACTAGAAGAATTACAAGAACGAACAGAACCACGACACTATCTTAGCACTAGTAGGATGACTACACTCGTTGAATGACTTAAGCGGACTCTCTTGCGCACGGCACCTACAGTGAACTTTATACTGCACCTACAAGTGGGGGTTTCTCGATATACCCTCAATTCTACTTCGATCCACCCGGGTATTTTATAGACGCTCCGACTGGATTGAGTAAATATTTAATAGATGGCGCTATGTTAAAAATACAAACGTTTAATATAAGCTACAATTTACTAGTATAACCACCACGTGTTGTTGTAAGTATTCAACAGATAGAACCGATTTCAAAAAAATTTTGCAGACTGTGTACAGTTTGGTCCAACTTGAGAGATAGGATAGTTTTTATCCCGATAAGTGACCCTCAATATTTTTATTGCTAATTTCAGGAGTTTTTTGGGAAAGCAAATGATCGTTCGGAAAGGGCAGAACAACGTCTGCCTGGTCAGCTAGTATGTATGGAGACGTCTCCTTCTCCTTTGCGCAATCCAAATATGAACCGAACACTAGTATTTTGAAGTCTCTCAAGATTATTTAGCTGGTCCTCAGTTATGTCTACATAGCTTGCATCAGCATAGTCGAGAATCGGAAGGAGAAGAGATTGTGCGAGCATAAATTTTGTAGGAATGGGAAAAAATTATAGAAGACGACGCAGTTTTTTTTTAAAGGAGAGGGGGCAAACGAGCATGCGGCTCACCTGATGGTAAGTGACTACCGCCGCCCATAAACAACTGCAACACCAGGGAGGGAATTTCAGATGCGTTGCCGGCCTTTTAAAAAGGAGTAGACTCTTTTCTTGAAGGTCCCTAAGTCGTATCGATCCGGAAAAATCGCTGATGGTAATCGATTCCACAAGGAAGTCGTGCGAGGAAGAAAACATCTTCTAAATCGCACAGTGGTGGACCGCTAATCATCCAGATGGTGTGGATGATATCGGGAGTTCTGCCGCGATGTGCGTTCGTGAAATTTGGCGGCTGGGATTAATCCGAACAATTCTTCATAGCACTCCCCGTGGTAGATGCGAAAGAAAATGCAAAGGGATGCAACATCTCTTCGCAGTGCCAATGAATTGAGCCGATCGGAAAGGACCCGCTCTGCGCTGGATGCGGTCAAGTGGAAGGAGCTGGCACTGGAGAGCCCCTGCCAAGAGATGGGAACAGTATTCCATGTGAGGCCGAACCCGCGCCTTGTAAAGTTGCAGGCGGTGTGCCGGCATGAAATACTGTCCCGCTCTGCTGAGTACGCCAAGCTTTTTAGAGGCCAATTTGGCCTTCTCTTCCAAATGACCACGAAACTGCACGTCACTCGATATGTCGCCTCCGAGGATTCCGATACTGGCTGAGGCAAGAAGGGGAGTGCCTTGAAACTGAGGAGATAGGACAAAGGGGTTCTTTTTAGCGATACACGCGCAAACTTGTGTCTTCTGAAGATTAAACTGGACTAGATTTAGTCGCCCCCAATCCGAGACTTTGTTCAGCAAAGACTCGACTTCAGACACAGTTTCGTTTTTCCGGTACTCGGCGACGTTTTCCCGAGAAATATTGGCACGGCCGATGTATAGAGCATCACCAGTGCTGTCATCCGCATAGCAATGAATGTTACCAGTTAGCAACACATCATTGATATGCAGAAGAAACAGCGTTGGTGATAGCACACAGCCTTGTGGAACACTTGGCTTGTAGTCGGAGCATGCATCATCTACAACGACCTTGATGCTCCGATATGCAAGGAAGCTGGTGATCCAATTGCACAATTTCTCGGGAAGCCCGCTTTCCGAGAAATTGAGCCCACGGGAAGGGAGCTTCGAAAGAAGCGTTTTGTGCCAAACCCGATCGAAGGCCTTCGCAATGTCCAAACTAACGGCCAACGCCTCCCCCTTGGACTCTACTGCCTCCGCCCATCTATGGGTCAGGTAGACCAGAAGATCACCAGCTGATCGACCCCGACGAAAACCGTATTGGCGGTCACTAATCAGCTGGTAATCCTCAATGTACCGCATGAGCTAGCAGTTAATAATGGATTCCATTATTTTGGAGGACAAGGAGGTGATGGCGATAGGCCTATAGTTGGACGGGTCTGAGCGGTCGCCTTTTTTAGGGATCGGGTGGACAAAAGCTGTCTTCCATGAATTCGGGACTACGCCTTGGGAGTAGGAGTACTGGAAAAGACGCGTTATAACCGGTGCCAACTCCGGAGCACACGTCCTCAGCACAATTGAGGGGATTCCTTCAGGCCCACTCGACTTCTGGATGTCCAGGGAGAGGAGTGCTTTGCGAACCGAGCGCTGTGAGAACAGCACACCCGGCATGGAGCACTCACACCGCGGGATGGTCGGCGGTGTTTTTCCGCCGTCATCAAGAGTCGAGTTGGACGCAATAAGGGAGCCTAAAATGTTTATATGCAGTGAACAAAGAGTGACAAAGGTTATCTTACTTACCTCATTCAGTTGGCGTATACAATTTAAGGAATCTATCTATATCTATTCTATATCTATATTCTATATATATAATAAAATAATATTATAAAGTGGACCTTCGGGTTAAATTTAGTCTTTATTTCATTAAAATCGGTTCATTCCATCAAAAGTTAGGTATGATAAATATTCTGAAGTATGTGTAGGGAATTTGCTCAACGGTGGCTTTGTTTGAGTCATCAAGTTGATGTTAGCAGCGCCATCACTCTTTAAATATATACATATAATAAAAATGATGATAACATGTTGTGTCTCTTTCTGTACATTGTATATATATTTTGGTGACTAAAATCATTATAACTATAAATAATTAAATAAGTACATTTTTATAATTTTTAGAATTGTCTTTCTGTCTGTCTGTCTGTTTTTATATGAACGCATCACGTCTAAAGCAAACATCTTTTTTTTTCGAAGAAATCGTTAAGAAAATCATAAAGCGTATCTTCGAGTTACATTTAATCTTTGTTTTATTAAAATTGGTTAATTCTATCGAAAGTAATATTATTATTTTGAAATGTAGGTTCGAATTTGTTCAATGGCGCCATAAAATCTCAGAAATAGTAATAAAAAGATTTGTGTGTAGAAAAACGTTCCATAATAATTAATATATTTATACTTGAAACATAAAAAGAGATTTAAAAAAGGATGTTTTCTCACACAAAGGACGTAATAGATGGAGTTGTACAAATTACAACCTTTTCTGATTTGCTGTGTTGAGATTTTTCGCCGATGAATCGTATTGAGTCTTAATGAAGAAATTTGTATCTATCGAAGCCATACAACGGAACCCGACCAAAAATAACAAAATTGCAACGAAATGTCGTGATATTGTATTTATAATATACGCAAAATCAGTACTGCCAGTTTAGCGCTTTGGGAATTAGATTTAGCGCTTTTTTGGAATGTATTGCGCGCATTTCGAAATTTTAGCACCTAGCACTTAGTCCAGCGTTTTTTGGTGTATTTAGCACACATTTCAAAATTATAGCGACTAGCGGGTTATTAACTCTTTTATAGCAGCACTGTTATTAGTAGTAGTAGGTAGTCCACATTACCGATAATAATAATAATGACGTTTATTATTTTTTTCCACAAATAGTACTTTGCAGTTTATCTTTTTCAAACATATTTTTTCCACAAAACAAAGAGCATGGGAGACGAGTCCAAACTAGGATACCCTGTGCTATGGATCTCACGGCTTCCTCTTTAGGATGATCAACTTGATTTTTTTACCGACAACTATAAGCGGGGAAATCCCTTTCATTAAAGTTTTCGTTCATGGATTTGGCAACGCATTTATTTTGCTTTATTCAGTTTCAGTCAGTTGTTTAGAGCACAGCTAAGTTAAAAGTTACTTAGATTAGTACTAACTACTGTTGACAGCAATTGCCATAATTATAAGTCCATGTCCTGCGAAGTATTGATACATCAAAAAATATTGCCAGAAAAAAACTTAATGTTGTTTTCTTTATTATGATTATATTTTCTAATAATTATTATAAAATAAATAAATTATTATAAAATAATATAAAATCAATTTAAAATTTTATAAAATATTATAAAATTAATAAATTATTATAAAAAACACAAACTTTGTTTGTAGTTAATTTAGCGCGAAATCTAGGTATTTTTAAAGCGCTGTTTTCATGTAATCTAGCGCTTTTTGTGTTGCCCTAGCGCTGAATGAGTTTATTGATCTGGCAGCACTGCCATAAAACCCTCCATTAAGATGTAACTTTCCTTTCAGTTTTAAACGCGTTCAGTTCCCAGTTACAGTCAGTGTGTGTTATGCGATGACCGTAAATAAAGCGCGAGGTCAAAATTTACGGGTTGTAGGAGTGGACTTCAGTACTAACTGTTTTGCACATGGCCAACTCTATGTTGCTTTTTCCCGCGTTAGTATTCCCCGTAACCTTTTTGTATACACCCCGGCTAAGTCTACTTCTAACGTCGTTTACACCGAAGCTCTATCATAAACTACTTAGAATTTTGATGATAATGATATATTTTCTTTCCACTTACTGATACAGTAATGATATAAATCGTTTAATATTCTCTTACCTAAGCGACAAATTCTTTATGTAAAATCTATATACGCGAGCTACGCCGCGGGCACAGCTAGTCATCAATATAAATACCAAGATTTTTGACATTGTGAAAGTAAGGGATTACAACTCCATCGAATACTATGGGTGGTACGGTGAACTAGTCAATTCTTGAGATAAAGCTCTGGCTACCAATAACGATAGCCTGTGACGTTTTAGGATTGACATTTAGGCCATATGATTTACTCCAATGATGAATAATATTTAGATCGTTATTCAATGTAGCGATTGCATTCGGCAAATTCTCAAGAGTTGACTGGGTGTAAATCTGGACATCATCCGCATACATGTGGTAGAGAGAAGATATTTTATGAGTACTTGAAATAATGATTTTTTTTATACAGATGCGTTGTCACCCGTGAGGACTAACATGGAATGCCTCTTTTCCAGTAAAAAGGGTTGCCGGTTCTCTACACTCATCATACGAAATACAGCAGTGTTAAGCTGCTATTTTAAGCTGGTATTCTGTGAGAGCGTGGTCCTCCCCCGGTCGAGCCGACCCATTCGTGCTACAACTGTACTATTAATATAGCTGCAGAATGGCTCTACCACGTACAATAGAAAATGGAAAAGACTAAAGGTGACACGCCACCTTGTGGCAGGCCTGCAGTAATATCACACCAAGATGAGTAAGTTTCATCGACACAAATACACTGCCGACGGTCACAGAGATAACCTTGAAACCAGTTAATTACTGATGGAGATATGTTAAGGGAACACAACAGACTCAACAATATATCAAAATCAACAGTATTGAACGCATTACTGAAATCCAGCAAGGTCATGACTGTGAGTTGTTTATTATCCATACCCCACTGTATGTCATCAGTAACTTTGATTAAGGCAGTAGCCGTACTATGACCAGGACGGAAACCGGATTGTAAAGAATTTAATAAATTGTGCTTCTTAAAGAAAAGGGTAAGCTGTTGGCAAATTAATTTTACAAGGAAAGATCGAGATGGGACGAAAATCAGAGAGGTTGACGGGATTAGATTTCTTAAGAAGGGGTATAACATGAGCACTCTTCCATTCTTGAGGGAATTTAGAGGAAGAGACACACGCGTTAAGTAAATAAGTAATAATGGGAGTGATAACATCATGGAGAGGAATAATCATATTACGGCTAATGTTGTCGCTACCCACAGCATTTGAGGAGATGGATATATGATCTTCTTAACATCACATGCAGTAAACTGACTAAAAACGAACGGAGGATAATTAGGAGTCGGAGTTACAGAAAGAGTTAAACGATTTACTTTATTTATATTACTACACATATATAAAATATATAGAATAGAATAGAATAGAATAGAATATTTTTTATTCAATATACATTACATGTGTAATTCTTATTGAAAGTAATTTTTACTTTGCCACTGGTTCGAAAAAAAACCCTCTGTCCTGGGAAGAACCAGCAAGAATCCCAGCGGGACTTTTTTTTAATTAATTTTACATCATTAATGATTACAAACTATTTACAAAATTTATTTTAGAAACTGCTTGGAAGCGACCACCTCATTCCCAGGGTTTATTATCAACCATGTATTCATTTATAGTATAATAACCCTTTTTATACAGTTTCGGCTTAACAAAACATTTAAACTTGGTAATAGAGAGAGCCTGTACACTTTCCGGGACCTTGTTGTAATAGCGTATAGAGTCATTCGGGTCAAGTGTGCGCACTTTGTTAAATATTAGTTCACTACGCATAAAATAAAAGAGCTAGGAATATAAAAGACGGATCTGAGATAAACCATATAGTAGCTTCTAAATTGAAATAAAAATAAGAATGGAAAACTAAGTGGTTTTTTTTTCTGTAAGCATTTAATTACATAAAATCGAAATGCGCTCACTTGACCCACGCTGCGGGTAACTGTGCGCGCCCGTACGGGGTAAGTATACGCATATGGGGTAAGTAAGCGCATTCCTTGGATTAATCAAAATATACACAATATTCACGAATAAAGGTTCTTTATTGTAACGCCACTTGAAAATATTTTTATTAGATATTAGTCTTTGCATAAAAATAACAATTATCTCATAAAATAAAATATACTTAATATTTATTTAAATGAAATTATAGAAATGTTTAATTATTAATATTTAGAGATTAACATACTTTAGTTGGGATTGGCTAATGTACTCGTATTAGGAATAATATTAATTTAGGAATCATCAATACAATTATCACAAACAAAAACACCTCTCTCATATGCAGTGCATCCTCATCAGATGGCATCCTCATGTCACCAGTCTTTCCAATACATGCACTGACTCCATTCTTCAGTATTTGGCTCTGTATATTTTTGCTTACATAGAAGACAACAGTATTCTACTGTTGTAGAGGTCGAGTCCATAGAAAACTATGTTCTTCCTCTTCAAGAAGATGATGTCCATTTCAAATACAATACTCACTAATACAAATGGCACTTGCAGCAGCTCTTTTGCTCTTTCTTTTGCTCATGCTCAATGAGTGCTTTGGCTCTAGAGATTTGTCCTTCAGTGACCGATGCAAGTTCAGGTCTTTTTCTTATATAATTTCACGGCATGGTGATGAGAAACTGAAAATAACACCGAAGGGGCAAGTGTACGCATGCGCACACTTACCCGCGCACACTTTCCCCAGAACACCAAATTGCAATTGAAAGCTCATAAAATAAATTGAAAACAAATATAACATGATTTTTTTTTAAATATAGCGTAAACATATTATTATTCAAAGAAAATACAACTTACCGTTGTGAAATCGATAACTTCGATGATACATTGTTTTTCCATTAAACAAAAAATTTCGAATTTAAACACCATAAACTGTTTTTTATGAAAAAAAAGTTATTCATCAACCGCCGCCACAAAGACAAGTCGCGACTAGCAGGGCACTCTGACGTCACTTTTCGTCCTAAACAAAAAACTCCCCCCCGTTCCCTGTTCGGGAGATATACTCACTGCGCTCACTTACTCACTGCGCTCAGTTATTCCGAATGACTCTACATTGCCCCAAGAATGAATTACTGACTCTGTGGAGTCGAGAAACTGGTATCACTAGCTTGTGTTTGTTCCTAGTGTTTACAGAATGTATATCACTTTTTTTTACTAAAACTACCTTTGTTTTTGTGAATATACATTAAGTTTTCGTAAATATACTAAGAGGCCAAAGTTAATATATTTATTTCTTTAACTTTATCTCTAAGAGACTCTCTCGGTTTTAGATTGTAAATACCTCTAATGGCCCTCTTCTGTAAAACAAAAATAGTTTCTGAATCAGCCGCATTTCCTCATAGCAAAATCCCATAAGACATTATGCTATGGAAATAACTGAAATAAACTAATCTAGCTGTCTCGACACTAGTGAGACCTCTAATCTTTTTTATACTCATATACACGCATTTATACATATTTATCTCAATTAATGTTTATATACAACTAAACATACTTTAAAAAACATATTATATATATCCAATTAGTCTCTTTTGAAGAGATGCCTGTACAAGATTTAATAGCAGGCGTTTACAAACTGGTAATAATACAATAGTGACATAAAAAAACTACGGGTTGATATTGTATCAGTTTTGATGTTATTGATTGATAACTCGGAAATATAAAAGAATGTTTCAAGAAGAGCTTGCGATATTTATGAAGCTCCTGGTTTTTATTTTGTATTTTGTGACCTTTCCAAGGCCTTCGACTATGTTCACGATGAGACATTAATCAGGAAACTACAGTACAATGGTGTCAAGAACACAGCGCTTAAACTTATTATTTCATATTTAAGTAATAGAATGCAGAAAGTTATTATCAATGGTAAAAGTTCTTCCAAAAAATGGGTGTCCCTCAGGGCTCCATTCTTGGTTCATTCCTATTTTTAGTGTATATTAATGACTTACCTTCCCTTGTAGGGGACAATCATGATATAGTATTATTTACTGATGATACTCCCTTGATTTTTAAACTTAAACGTCTATCATTTAAATGTGACGAATTGAATAATGCTATATCAAAATTAGTACATTGGTTTAACGTTAATAATCTACATTTAAACGGCAATAAAACTAAATGTATTAAATTTACAACAACGAATGTTAAAAATCTGAATACCCATGTGTTTTTAAATGGGGAAAAACTAAGCTCTATTGAATTCTCTGTTTTTCTTAGCATCACTCTCGACGCAAAGCTTCACAGGGGCCTCTATATATCCAAACTAGCAAGCAGACTAAGATCTGCAGCTTATGCTGTAAAATAGGTAAGAGATCTCAATAGTGTCGAGACTATAGCATAATGTCTTATGGGATTGTGCTATGGGCGATGCGGCTGATTTAGAAACTATTTTTGTTTTGCAGAAGAGGCCCATAAGAGCTATTTACAACCTTAAACCGAGAGAGAGTCTTAGAGGTAAATTTAAAGAAATAAATATATTAACTTTGGCCTCTCAGTACATTTACGAAAATTTAATGTATGTTCACAAAAACAAAGATAGTTTTAGTAAGAAAAGTGATATACACACTGTAAATACTAGGAACAAACACAAGCTAGTGATACCAGTCCACAGAATACCTACTTTACTCCTAGCGGAGAGTACCAGTCTCTCGACTCTACAGAGTCAGTAATTAATTCGTGGGGCAATATATACGCTACTACAACAAAGTCCCAGAAAATATACAAGGTCTCCCTATTACCAAGTTTAAATGTTTAATTAAACAAAAACTGTATAAAAAGAGTTATTATTATATAAATGAATACATGATTGATGCTAACCCCTGGGAATGAGGTGGTCCCTTCCAAGTTGGTTCTAAAATAAATTTTCTAAATAATTTGTAATCATTTATATTGTAAAATTTATTTTATAAAAAGTCTCGCTGGGGTTTTTGTTGGTTCTTCCCAGGACAGAGAATTTTTCCGAACCAGTGGTGAAGTAATAAAATTACTTTCAATAAGAATTACTTGTAATCAATATTCAATAAAAATTATTCTATTCTTCTATCCACTCATGTTCTCTTTCAGGTCGTTCTGCAAAACTAAAAAAAATGTTAAATTAAAAACGAAAACATTATCGATAAAGTTTTTGTTGGGGTATATTTGTCACTAGCATACAAATACCTAAAACAATGCATTTAAAAAACAATAATTATTTATTTTCCATTTAATGTTTACCATTATCACATAGAAATATATAACTTAGAAATAAAAATAATAATAATAATAAAAGCATTTATTCATTACCACCAATAAAGTTAAAATGAGTACATACACAAATTACAAGAATTACATAATGTAGTAATGAATGGGCTCTAGCTCAGCATAAATGTTGCAGTTGCCTACAACGCTGTTATTCTGCCAACGCCCAACATACGAGCAGTACAGTACGCGCGCATCCCTGCTCATATTGCCTTTAATCATAATTGTTCACATTAGGGTACATACCATAGATCCCCGAGTATTAGCCAGTTCAAATTAGTAATCAAATATATATATATATATATATATATATACATACATACATATATATACATACATATATTTTATTACCATTTTTTTACGTTTTATTAAATAAAAAATAATTATTACAACATTATAACTAATAATAAGTAAAATAAATTCTAAAATAATATTGATATTAACAATTAACTAACTTCTTTAATCTCATATAAGTTGTTTCCCCACCTACTATATAGCAATGTTTATTATTTATTTTAAGTATATACAGGGCAGTCCTGCAATAAGGTAAAAATTAGCAGATTATGACAGTATTTTTGTTCTGTTAGTAACTTAAGAGTATTAAACTAACAGGAGACGACATTGGAGAGCGTTCCCCGCTGTCAAAAGTACGAGAGCGCGGATCATTCCCGTTATATAAAACTAGTTGCGCCGCGTACGGCGTCACTTACCAAGTAGTCGTAAGCGTGAGTTGACCTCCAGAAAAATGCCGAGTTGCAGTGTGTTTTCTTGTAAAAAAAAGATCACAGACGTCAAATTTACAAAAAGACGGCGTTACCTTTCTTCTTTAAGTATTTATTTTGATTTCAATAATTAATATAAGCATTAAATCACGAAAATTCTGATTAATATAGCTGAGCAGGTAGTGTTGCCAACTTAAAGTATTAATACTATAGTAAGGACTTTTGCACTACTAGGACATAATTAAATTTTGCTTAATTGTAGACAAATATCGTTTCTCTTTGTTCTAATTACACAAGACAAATCGTGTTATTGAATAGTCTTAAATTCATCAATATTATTGTGATCTATTTGCAAAACTATATTATTTCAAACAACATTAATAATCTTTAAATGTTTTTAACGAAATGAAAACGTCAATTTAAATTGTTTTATTGTATACATTATACATTTAAAACATTTTAAATAGATATTTTCATTTCATTATGTTACGTTATGAAACGAAAAGAAGGGTATATAAAAATGGTATCATCAAGACTATAATAGTGATGTTCACTGTAATCTTTAGTGTCGATGTTTTTATTTGACTATGAGTAATACTTTGTTATATAATACCAAGGTGTTATTTAAAATTCTTTTTTGTACAATGTTTAAAAAAGATCTTTGGTTTTACAGTTTTCCAAAAGATCCTTACAGGCGCCAAGTTTGGATAAAAGCATGTGGCAATCATATAACCTGGGTACCTAAACGAACAAGCACTATTTGTTCCGAGCATTTTGACCAATCGGTTTTCGTAATTCAATCAAATAATAAAAGGAAATTAAATGAAACTGCTGTACCGATTTTGAAATGATTGGAAGTAAGTTTATTATTTTGCTGCAGGCTTAGTTTACATTATGAAGGATAAAGTTTAAAACATGTAACAAATCGAAATGGAAGGTTTAGTGAACGATATTTGTTCATTTTCGAATGTTATTTACAAGCTTATCGTCTTAGATGGTGTCAACAAAATTGTTGTTTTCAGATGAGACACGAATTATTAGGGCTTAAATAAATAAATAAGGACAAACAAATAATTTCAGTGTCATATGTATAATCTATTATTATTAAATATATACAGAGTACTACACTTTTGTACTGTAGAACACAAAATATTACCGCTTTTTACGAAGACATTAATTATTTTTCAATCCTAAGTAAAATGACGAAAAAAAGTATGTTTGGTTAAGCGTAAACTTCGACCAAGAGATAGCAAATGTTTATTTTTTTTTAATTGCTCCATTCCGTTGCTGCATAAAGGAAGGACAAAAACAAATAAACAAAAAATCACACTTTCATATTTATAATATTATATTAGTATGGATTGTCAAGAATGATATATAAACTTTTGAAACCGGTTTACAATCGGCTTTTTGAGGGTAGAACTATACACTCCCGCTCTCTTTCTCGCTCTAGTAAATAACGTTTCTTAGTGAACAAAAAGGATAGAAGCACAGGAAAGTGCGATTCCGTGCTGCCAGATGTAGTTCAACCCTAAGCCTTAAAACGGTTTAACTCTATAGGTTGGGTAAACTCTGTAAAATTAGACCGTTTAAAACCCCTATACAGATAACCTTTCCGGTTGGTCATGACATTAAAAATCGTAAAAACATTTCATAGACTAGGCATATTATATATTTTTAAGCATACAGGAAGATTATTAAGTGGCGAAGCTTGCGTAGACACTTATTGATTTCACGATGTCTGTCCGTCTGTCCCACGATTATCTCGAGAACGGTTTCGAATTTTCAAATTCTGTTTTCAGCAATCGATTACTGATCACCCAGGCATCTGAACCTCCTATTTTGAAACTGATTGCTCAACGGCAAAAAAAAGCTGATTGCTTCGCCACTTTGCTTGCTAGGTTTATTTCGATAATGATTACGTTCCACATAACATTGAACTGGCAAACTTGGTGATGGAAAAATATGCAAGCATCAGAATTAGCTACCTCGCAAAATAAGAATGATCCCAAAAAGTGTATTCGTCACATATACCAAACTTATTCACTTTAAAAACCAGTTAAAATATAATATAATACTTTTTCAATTTGTTTTGAATTTTGGTAATTTTGTATTATTATATTGTACCTTATGTATTTTTTTTAATTTACTTTGAATGTAATATTACTCATTAAACATTTTTTCATTTTTATTTTATTTAATTTGCTAATGTAACTTGCGTAAAATTTCATCGACATATCCATATCCACAAGGGCCTCGCACTAGTTGTTTATAACTTATGCACTGTAACGATGAGACATTTATAAGAGATTTTCAAGGTTGTTGCGTTTTGCTTAATCGTGTGCTCATATTATGCTGTGTGCGTGCGTAACGACGTGGCCCAATGTTTACGATTTGCTTAGTGTGCGTTACCTCGCCTCCCGCTAGAAGTGACAGACTTCTTTGTTTGGAACTTTATGCGCATGGCGTCTCCTGTTAGTTGAATACTCTAAGGTTAGTAAGTGATGTCTATAATTCTTTTTAAAACTCGATTTACTTGTCATAGACTATGACTATGACACTATGACTCATAGTCGGTGTTGCCAACTTCAATTTGGACAAGTCACTAGCAGTACCATTGAATCTCACTAGATTATGAGAATTCAAGATATTAAAAATTCTTTAGAATTCCCTAGACCCTACTTAGTCATGATTACTCATCATATCATCATAAAATCGTTATTCTTCGCAGTATTTCATTAAATGGTCATAAAGATGAAATAAAAACACAAAGAACGTTAATATTTCAATTATTTTTAATATTTTTTAGTTTATTAAAGTTATAGTTCTTAGTATGTAAGAAGTTTAAATTATTTATTATTAGTTTTTCAATTTTTAATCAAACGTTTAAAAATCCACAGAATCATCAAGAATTAGGAATAACTCGTCGTCAATCACGTCCGCCCCGTCCACCGAAACTTCTGCTCCCGATGATGTTGATGTTGACGGCATCGGCAATATGGCAGTAGTGCCATCACCTTCCTTTTTAGAATTTCTAAATAAATACTTTTTAACTTTTCCAGAATCTCAGAATGCTGTTTAAAGTGCTGATGTTCATCCTGTTTCTTAATTTGTTTTTGATGATATTCATATTACTGAAAATTCTCTCTACAGCGGCATTGGAGTGAGGGAGAGTATTTTTTGTATTCTGCCATTTAACAAAGTTGATGGTCTGCCATTGCTGCAAAAGTTTATCAATTGTTTCAGCATCCACACCCATCTCAGAAGCTAGTTCTGTAACTGAGTTGTCTTTTATTTGTCGAAGTGTGTTTTCAACACTAAACTGAGACATTTTCTCTAATATAGTGAAGTTACTTGGTAGCCTCTGCTGAATTTCTTTTACCAGTTTAATGTTAAAATCAATGCACCGTTTTCTAACAGCATTTGTAATTTCAACAGGCAATGCTGATTTGCTCGCCTGCGTTTCAAATAAATACCCTAAATATGGGGCAAGGTTCAGATGCTCTTCAATTTGAATACGTAAAAAATCATCATTGGCGGTTGCAGCTGATGGCATCATTATTCTTGTACAAACGGAGCGTAGAAGCGTCATCAAAATGCTAAGCAATGCCATAGGGTTACAATCTTCGCTTTCAAAACATTTTACTCCTATTTGGACGTCATTCAAAACGCTTCTCAAATAACAGAGGTACAAGTGATTAGACTCGTCCGAAAACATTGCGTGAAGTATGTCAGAGGTGTAACATTTATCTCTAGTAAGTGAAAAATGTAGTTTTAAGTCATCCCACTGCGACAAAATCCTCGTTACTGCCTGCTCTAATAACAGCCAGCGGGTTGCACAAGATCTCAACATTTTCAAAGGATTCTCGCCAAAATTTATTAACTGGTACAGTTCTTTGTACTCTTCTCTGCGTTTAGGTGAATTTGAAAACCAATTGTGAGTTTCCCTGATAAGAAATTCAATATATCTGGGCAATGTGTGTTCGGAAGCATGAGACACGGCTAGTTGTAATGAATGGCATACGCATTTCACAAGAACCAGATTTGTTAATCCGTGTTCAGTTTTAAGAATATTATGTACGCCATTATTTATACCGATCATAACAGATGCGTTATCGCATCCCAATCCAATCGTGTTTTTCAGTGGTATACCGTGTCTTCCCAAACATTTCAGCAAGGCATTTACAATACCACGAGCATCAGCTGTGATCAGAGGTTCCAAAGCCAGAAAAGAAGGCACTACAGTGTTTCTTGCGGGACTGAAGTATCGTAACACCAATCCAAAATATTTGGATACGTTAAGATCGGTGGACTCATCGAGCAAGATGCTATACTTGTGTGATCCGATGTCATTTATTAACGTCTGAATGAAGTGAGGAGCCAAAACATTTTTAATCACTTCAGTACACTTCGTTCTGTGCATTTTGATATTCGCGGCTTCATTAGGAAAACACTTTTTCATAGTTTCAGTAAGGTGATCAATACTCAATATACTCAATACTCAATAACTTTATTGCATTCCATAGGTTACAAAAGGTGTTACAGAGTTTTATGGTATCTCTATGGGCCCTGATGGGCGCAGCAATATTATGAAGGAGGAACATTTATTATTATAATTATTGCTATTTTTAAATAATTATTTAATATTAATATTTGTTATATTATTTAAACATTCACACATTGAATTTTAAATACGGTTATTATAATTGTTATAATTTATTAATGAATTGATTTTGACATTTAATGTATTATTGTAATTAGTATAATTAGCACAGTTGAATTTTTATTTAATTTTATTTGAATTTTTATTGTAACTTATTTAGTAGGATGGCATTTCATTATTACCTATTATATTTATATTTATTATCTATATTATATTAAATTATATTTTTATCTTCTAAAAATTCAGAAGTATTATAGTAACACTTGTTTATAAGTAGTTGCTTTAATTTTTTTACGAATTGTTTTTCGTCTTTAATGTTTTTTATATATTCGGGTAATTTATTATATATTTTTATAGTCATGGCGAATGGGCTGGAAGAATGAGATTTCAGTTTTGAAACTGGCAGCACTAGTTTGTTTCTCTGTCTTAGATTCCTAGATATGATCAATTTGAGATATGGCAGTATGTTCTGTTATAAATATATTGGTAAATCCAATTAGGCATACCTTAAGCGCATTAAAAAATTACGTATAACATGATTATACGGAATTATTAAAGTAGTTTAAATACATTTCGACAGCACTATCGGCTTCAACACCCTCGAAAACCATGAAAATGACACCCATGATGAAAAAATTGATACCTATTGCAGCCGCCATCTTGGATTTACATTTCGACAGCACTATCGGCTTCAACACTCTTGAAAACTATGAAAATGACACCAGAGATGAAAAAATTGGTACCAACTTCAGCCGCCATCTTGGATTTACATTTCGACAGCACTATCGGATTCAACACCCTAGAAAACCATGAAAATGACACCCAACATGAAAAACTTGATATCTATTGCAGGCGCCACCTTGGATTTACATTTCGACAGCACTATCGGCATCAGCACCCCCGAAAACCATGAAAATGACACCAATGATGAAAAAAATTATATCTATTGCAGCCGCCATCTTGGATTTACATTTCGACAACACTATCGGTTTCAACACCCTCGAAAACCATGAAAATGACACCCAAGATGAAAAAATTGATATATTTTGCAGCCGCCATCTTGGATTTACATTTTGACAGCACTATCAGCTTCAACACCCTCGAAAACCATGAAAATGACACCCATGATGAATAAATTGGTACCTAATTCAGCCGCCATCTTGGATTTACATTTCGACAGCACTATCAGCTTCAACACCCTCGAAAACCATGAAAATGACACCCATGATGAAAAAATTGGTACCTACTTCAGCCTCCATCTTGGATTTACATTTCGACAGCACTATCGGCTTCAACAACCTCGAAACCCATGAAAATGACACCCATGATGAAAAAATTGATACCCATTGCAGCCGCCATCTTGGATTTACATTTCGACAGCACTATCGGTTTCAACACTCTCGAAAACCATGAAAATGACACCCAAGATGAAAAAATTGATATATTTTGCAGCCGCCATCTTGGATTTACATTTTGACAGCACTATCAGCTTCAACACCCTCGAAAACCATGAAAATGACACCCATGATGAATAAATTGGTACCTAATTCAGCCGCCATCTTGGATTTACATTTCGACAGCACTATCAGCTTCAACACCCTCGAAAACCATGAAAATGACACCTATGATGAAAAATTTTATACCTATTGCAGCCTCCACCTTGGATTTACATTTCGACAGCACTGTCGGCTTCAGCACCCTCGAAAACCATGAAAATGACACCCATGATGAAAAAATTGATACCTATTGCGGCCGCCATCTTGGATTTACATTTCGACAACCCTATCGGTTTCGACACCCTCGAAAAGCATGAAAATGTCACCCATGACAAAAAAATTATACTACTTACTTTTAGTACGTACTACTATTATTTATTCTGTGCTTTTAAATGTTGTAATAAAAAAATCTCTTATTATTATTATAATCAAGTATTTAAGAAATTTCGTTATTCGAATATTGTGTTTTTGTACAGCGATCTTTTTGAGCCGCTGAAAACAACCGAAACAATATCCACTCACGACGGCGACTGAAGCCATATACATGACATCCTATATATAATAAAGTACTCTGTGACTGAAGCCGAATGTGTTCTGTGAGCCGAACTAACTTAATACAAAGGTACTCTGTGAACTAAACTACTCTGTGACTGTAGATCCCCATTTACAGAAACAATTTATATACGAGGCAGCCAAATCAACGAAAATTTCGCCATTTTGGAGCCGAAAAAAATTTATTATAGCTAAACAAAACAAAATTACACTGCCATTTACATTCAGTGGCTTCCCACATGATAGATGAAGAGATTAAAAAATAGATTGAGTTAAACAATTGATATTTTCAAAAGTTATAGTGTTTACAAGCCACAGGGACATGATAAATCCACACCATTAGCCACTAAAACCCTTTTTTTATTTAAAAATAGCAATTAATCGATTTAAAAAAATTATTAATAAGTTCAACAATCATTTATCTTTCTAACAATGTGCTTTTTATATCATTTATATGTATCATATGATTGCTAAATACGATTTTATTCGATAAAATGTTGAAATTTTAATTTTTTAGGCGATAGTAGAACATTACCTTGCGCTTTCGCTTAAGGTATGCAAAAGAGCTAACCTACCTTCCGCTCTTAAGACGTTTAAATCCGTCTTGTGTTGTGGTTTGGGAGCAGCTGAAAAATCAATTCTTCTGTTTGTAGATATAGTATCACATTTATCCTTATGTTTCTTTGACTCAGCATGTTTTCGCAAATCATTTATTCTTGCTTGTAAATCCGTCCGACAATACGCACAATGAGCTTTCATAGGGTCTGTCACAACTGGTTTAAGCCAATTTTAAACTCCTCAATCGTTTCCCATTCTTTACGATATTTTTGGCTATAAACCTTCTTTTTCAAAGGAATTTCCATTTTGATTTTCGATGTAGAACAATTTTTTTACAAATGTTTTACGTATTCACACCACGACAACGCATTATGCAATAATCATTAATCAAACACAGCGAATGAATAGGAATGAACTATGAATGAAAATCTCGAAAAAAAGTGTATAGTTATTGCAGGGGAAATCCCGTGTCTATGATAAACTATCTATGGCGGACAGGAATATAAAAAATTACTAATTTAGTACGTAAGAGAAAGAGCACGAATCACGATTTTAACGCCATCGTGCGACGATCGGCCGTACTGAGAATAATCAGTGTTGTCAATACTATAATAAAAAAATACCTTACTAAATTTTCTTTCAACAACCAGCAGACGAGCCACCTTCATGGTAAGTGGTCATCGTGGCCTATGCAGTCTTGAAAAAGTCGCTAAAAATCACCAAATCCATATCTAGTAACTTACCAAATGCAAAAATCGTTGAGCTATTGCAGAATTCCCTAAATCTAGCGACAAATTCCCCAAATTGGCAACACTGCTCATAGTGCGTAGTGGTGGTGGGAGATCATTCCAACACTTAGTTGCCATAAACTTAAAACTGCCTCGGAAAGCCGATGTTTTATGTTTAGGGACGCAAAAAACTTTAGAGCATATTCGGGTTTTATATAAATGTTTGTCATTTGTCATTAATAAAAAATATTTTAGCTTTTAAAAAGTAGAGATGAAGCGTATATACTAGAACAGATCTAGGCACTAGGTATTAAACGAGACTAGGTTGCACCTGTTCCTGCTTTTAAAATACTTGATCCACCTAGTCTCACTGTGCCTACGCGTCGCACGTCACAATGCGGCGGCCCGCTTGAATCGAAGAAGTAGAAGTACGGGCGTGGCAAAGCGAGATAGTATTTTGTTGCCATAGTTACTAACTAGTCTGCTTTGTTTGCCACTCTTGTTTGCCTAAATCATTCGTGTGTCAGTCATTTGAATTTGAACTATATTTCAATGTGTATAAAAGTAACACGACGCGCACTCGTGTTGTGCAAGAATATATTCTGTCTTTTTTTAACTACACTATTCCGCAGTCTTTCTAGCTTTGTCAGTCAATACTCGAGACTAGTCGGGGCTAGTCCCGGGGACTTCAACCAAATACTAGGCAGATTTTGTAGACTAGGTACTAGTAAATACTCGATGCGAATGGAGACCATATGATGCAGTCGAGTGTCTAGTACGGACTCATGCGAATGTGATCTCGGCACCGTATTGAATTATTTCGAAGTTATGTTATGTGGTTAAAGAACTTTCACTTTTTTATTAGACATTAAAGTGTTTATTGTTTAAAAAAAATTGCAGCAGTGTCGCTTGGTGTCATTTTACGGACAAATGCCAACAAATGTCTGAGTGTACCATTTGTAAAATATAATTTAGTTTTAAAAACTCTTAAGACTGATTTTTCGCGCGTATGTAAAGACAATAATTGTAAATAGGTAATTAAAAAAACGAAACAAAATTGTTAAAAAAAATAACGAAAAAAACACAAAAATCGGATTAGTCTTAAATAAAAAATGAATTTAAAATCTTTTAAATACGCCAACGCCTGTGTAAAGTATGAATGGACGATTGATTACTATTCATTACCTTCATATCACAGAGTACATTATATACTTCATATATCGGGATCAGCTGTATGTAAAGACTAAGCTTACTTTAAAGTGTGTACTATTCCAACAATACCAAACTATGCGTACTTCATGGACTAGGTGGAACAGGTATTTGGATCGAGTATTTGTACGGAATTGGACTAAATGCACCTAGTACATAATTTACCTAGTACAACTCATCTCAGACACAGCTGAACACGGCATATTTTCACTATTTCAAATAAATTTTAGCTAAAGACGATTTCGTGCTAGTTTTATAAACTTCACTTACTTCTTAGACTTCTTGTACTGTTATTTATTCTGTGCTTAGACCAATAAAAAACTTATTTTATTGGTCTAAGTACATGGATCACTAGTTTTTTATATATCGATGTCTAAGTACGACCTGAGTGCAATGTTTTGAAAATTGAAATTTCAAATTTTTATATGGCAACAACCCAACAACAAGTAGGGGAGGGGATTTCCGTATCAATAACAAATAACAACTTCTTATCGGGAAAACAAGAAATAGAATACTCTTGAGTGGATTAGAAAAATTAGAATTGATTGAGTGGATTGGAATTTAGAAATATATTATATTTACAAGCACAGATTTTCAGTTTTAGATAATTTTAAACGGTACTATGTACAAGCTATTTACAAATGTTTTGCAAAGTTATTGGTGTTTAATTGTAACAAGCTAATAATTGTTTACATTTTAGGAAAATCACTAGGTGGTGTAAGTTGATATAACAAAACAAAGGCGAGCGTAAGTAAAAAGTGAGTGTAAGTGTATTACTAGTACTTAACTAGTACTAACAAGTGTATACTTGTGACGTCTGGTAAGTTCTACATTCCTGTACAGAACAATTATTGAACTCTGGTCTGGTTCTTTAACATTTTTGGCGTTTGAGTGTTAAAAGTTTCAAATAGCTTAGTGTAAATCTATCTTTATACATATAATAAAAATGTAAATTGCATGTGTGTGTATGCTGTACGTTGTATATTTTTGTGACAAAAATGAGTGAGAGGGACTAAAATTAAGCAATTAAATACATTTCTATCATTTTTAGCATTGTCTGTCTGCTTGTTTATGAATGTATCACATCTAATCTTAAGTAATAATATTTTTCAAAAGAATTGTTAAGAAAATGAAAGCATAACTTCAAGTTACATTTAATTTTTGTTTTATTAAATTGCTTCATCCTATCAAAAGTTATGAAGTATAGGTATGAATTTGTTCAATGGTGGCATTGATACATCAAGTGTATTTTAATCTAATCTCAGAAATCACAATTTAATGATGTAAAGTAATGTTCTATAATGATGTACTTATACCTAAAACAGTAAGCAATAAAAGGATGTTTTCTCAGAAATATTTATGTTCATCCCTCCATACCGTCTTTTATAGAAAAAAGTACTATAGGATTTACTACTGTTTTAGAAAATACCTTTGTCTTGAAAAGAACCTGTAAGACACCCAGAGGGACTTTTTGTTAAAGCTTGCAACATTGTGTTGCATATATACACTTTTGAGACAGCTTGCTAGTGAACAACTATTTCCTTTCTATTTATATTTAAAAAAAAATTGGGAAAGAATTTGAATTGGGGGGCCGGGTCCAACTCCAGTGTACAATCAGATTTAAGTAAAGGTTTGGTCTTATATTTATGTGAATACTACACATTGAATCAAACTACTTTTACAGATTATATCGTCTTTAATTATACTTATTTTTAAATTCCCAGGATGCTGGAAAGCATCCGAAAGGTTTTAAAATAAGTATAATTAAACACAATAGAATCCGTAGAAGTAGTTTTATTTAACAAATAAAGATACTTAATCATTTGTTTTAATAAATTAGATTAGTATAAAAACTAGTAAGAGATACTATAGGTAAATATTAAATACTACATGAATTAGCATATTTGCAAATAAGTTGTCTTAATTTTTGATTGTCTCATTGGGCGTAAGTTCCACTTCGATATCATGTGGTCTCAGGTTCAAATCCCGGGTTGGGCCATATCATCATCAAGCCATATCTTTTGTAGTTTCCTAAAAAGGCAACCCCTGCACAACCATATATGACCTTAAAATCAACATCATGTGTCAAGAGTTATTGTATGATTAACCGATTCGTTGGGGCACCAATTTTCGACAACTTTTAGCTGTGGCGGCGAAAAAATATTGAATGACACGCCGGGCGACATCCACCACCAGCCATCCGCCATGTGTAAAAGTAATGTTCTTTTTTATGATTTTTTACTTGTTTACACCTAATTAAGTTTATTTGACATCAAACATAAGTTACAAATGGAAGGATACTTGTTTTTAGTGGGTAACTACGTGTTTTTTTTACGCGTTTTCTTTGAAATTGAGAGAAAGTGAGTTTTTTTATGAAGAGATTACAAACCTTTTGTACTATTTTTTGTTGTTATAAAAAATCATTTATATAAGTAGGTACAGCTAAATCATCCTGGAAACCTTGGTTTTTTATTAAATTAAATTTTCACCTAATAATAACATTTATAAATATCAAACAATGAAGAACCTTAATTTGAAAAAAAAGGTATATCATTCATTGATATTTACAAATGTTAAATATTATTTAATGTTATACAAATGTAAAAGTAAAGTCGATCTGAAAACGTCTAATTAGTAAGAATAGCAAAACAAGTGTTTTCAAAAGGAAAAAAACGCCGGCGCTATACACGGCGGCGGATTGACAAAAGACTATTTATAACTTTTTTATGCATGAACGGTTTCGAACTGTTTCAAGCAAAAATAAACCTTATACCATATCACAAGAGCACATGGTACGTCGTAGGTCCATTCGGCCAAATGATAGTAATGCCATTAAAAACATAACTTGTAAAAAAAAGCTAAGTCTCGCAACTCAGTTCTTCTACCGTAAAAAGTTGTGAAATCTATGTAACACCAAGTCGGTTAATTTATTTAGTCCATAGATTGATACATTGATTGACTTTGCAATCGCACTAAATGCAATGGCACGCCTGGCGTGTCACGCGCACTGAACCGGTTAATAGAGCTAAATTATCAACAGGTCTACAATGGAGAAGTTTGAATTTTCTTCAACAAGTTCGGGAGCAAGAATACAAAAAGATCCTTTCTCGGGTCACATTTTTTACAATGTGTACAAGGAGGCGGAATTTCTGAGGCATAGCGATAACATAGAAACGATACTAGCAAAGGGCTATGAGCTGAGACAGAAGTTGAAGAATGTGTTGCCAGGACAACAGGTTATGATCGACGGAATATGGCTGGAGAAAAAGTAAGTCAATTGCACTCCCTTTCATCAGATTGCTCCAGAAGTAAAGTAGTTTTTCCGGGTATTACTTATATCACTAGTAAATACATCGGTAAATAAATAATAGGTATGCCACTCATAAAAACAAACATATAGGTCATTCTGACTGTTTGGAACTGTATTATATGGTCCCTTTAATGAGGAAATAATGAGACGATTTGTATTTTATTGTTTTTCACCTCTATAAAGCCTTATGCTCACGTTACGCGATGAGGTGACATCGTTTTTCATACGACCCTTGATGAATAGTAACAACCTCGATGGTCAACTCTCATAATTATTATTCTAAAAATGTTATCAAACTAGTTCTTTGTAATAATTAAATGACACACTTAAGTACACGAATTATAATGACACCTAATTATACCAAAAATTAAATATCAATTAAGAACAATTTACACAATTAATATTTGTAAACTAACAAATAAGTTCAACAAATGAATTCACAAGCCACCTGGTGATTAATCGATGCTGTGTCCAGTAGACAGACACCTATCATCATTTATCCTTGATAAAGAATCCAAATGCAGTTTGATTGTCATCCCTTAGGACAAAGATAGAATGCGTTACCCACAAAAAGGGCCCAATGGTGCTATTTTAAATGGCACTATGAGCAAGTGTGATTCTTCCCTGGTCAATCCAACTCAGACTTGCTGCAGCTATGTGAGTGATTCTAATTCTGTCACATAAGTTGTTTAGTCTTTTTTGCACATATTTAAGTATGTTTTAAATTATTATATCCTTTATAAATCCATCTCACTTACCATTAAGATTTTAATTTTTAAAAAGCCTGCATACATCTCAGCTCAACACAGTCGCACATAATTTTTTGTAAGGTTTTAAAAGCAGTTAACAGTCCACTGTGTTTTTAGAGCGAATTAGTGGATTCAATGTGTGCTTTAATGTTGTATACCTTTAAATATTACAATGGCACAGTGTTTATGAAAGAGACGCCTCTACATTGGCCCATATTTTAAAGTTGGGTATTACATAAAGTCTTATACATAGTTGAGTATATTTTCGGCAATGCCCAAATAGGTTAAATCAACATAATTAAAATTAGTTTGTGATTTGTATTATATGCTACAATTATTTTACCCCTCAGCACCCCATTACTAGTGAAGAAGACGGGACCGAACGTGGAAGTGGAAAACTTTGAGTTCACAGCAAATCGTCTGAGCGGACTTGTGGCTACATACGCCTTTGAAAACCGTAAGAGATTTCCGATTGTGACGTCAAGCGAGGCATTAGCGCTGGGGCTAAAGTGGGACAATACCAATACGGAGAAATGTAAGCTCTACCTATCTGCTGTCAGTGGTACCGAACATTTCTACGATCAGTTCACATATTGGCCTTTGATATGCGCTTTGAGGAAATTGCAAATGAAAAAGATCACTCTAGAACCTGTTATAAAAATTGCAAAAATTAAAAACAAAGATGGCGTCCGAATGGCCAAAGACCTAATGAATAATCGTGCTATGGTCTATCGTCTATGGTTGCATTTTCCGGGCGCCTCGAATGTTGATCTGAAATTTTTGCTTCAGACTGCGCCTGTCCAATTAAAAAACGTTTTAACAGCAAACGATTGAATGCTTACTTGTTGACTGTGCTTCATTGCATCAATTACACCTGAAAACAAACCGCTTGTCGTTTTGTTTATATTAAGTTAAAGGGCCTCTTATGCAAGTGCCGGTAAAATACGCCTTTTTATTTTAATTTTGTT